>JAJPUD010001185.1:349787-467985 GCA_023553655.1 Myrmecobius fasciatus | reverse complement strand
TCTCCTTTCTTTTATTCCCCTTTTATTCCCTCTTCCAGTTCCTTCCTTTGTTCTCTGTTGACATGAATGTATTTTTGTACCAAACTCTGTGGGTATTTTTACCCTTCTTTGTCTATTTCAGATTAAAATGAGATTCACTTGACACTTATTCTCCCTTTACTCCATGTTTATATCACTATTTTCTTGTGAAGTCTGTATATATGAGATAATAAGTTCTTCTTTCTTTTTCCTCTTTAGCTTTCTTTTTTTCCTTCATATTTTTGATTCTTTCATGAGGTGATCAATGGCTTCTATTTGTACTTTACTCTGGTTATAATAGTTCTGGTCAGTTTTCTTTCATGATTTCTTGAAATATGGTTTTTAGGTGGTCTAATGAGTCTTAGATTTTTTTCTCTTTAGCTTGTTTTCTAGATACAAAATACCTTTCTGCTATTTTAAAATTCTTTTGATTTTGTTTCAGTATTTCTCATCATATCATAAAATCATTAATTTCTTTTTGGTCCATTCTAATTTTCAGGGAGTCTCACTTAAGTAAAATTTTGCTTCTGTTTTCCTAAGATGTTTATTTTCCTTGCAAGTTTTTCCTCTGGAGCTTTCAACTTTAACTCTTGCTTCATTTCTTCCAGGTATTCTAGTTGACCTTATGGTCAAGCTGTGTTTTGATTGAGGCTTTTATTATAGATGTTGCATATTATAGAATTATTCTCTTCTAGGTTTCTGTATAGACCATTCCTGGATCCATACTATTTCTTTATCATTGATATCATCGTTATGACTTGGAATGTTAGGTCAGGGTCAGGATCCAGGAATTTTTGAGAGAGCGATGGGACTTTGTTTAGTCATAATTTGTGTTATCCTGGTATCTTGTCACTGCTTCCTCCAAGAATTGAAAGTTTGATTCTTCAAGAACCCCAAGATGCAGGCCAGCTCAAGTTGCTAACTGCAAACTTTTAGTGCTCTAAGTAGTCTGATTTAGTGTGCAGTCTGATTGTTGCCTTGAAGACTATGCCAGATCAGCATGACAGAACCAAAAGATTGCCTTTGATTAGAACTCCATGCCTTGGATACATAGCTGAAAGCTCGAGCCCTGATCCCAAAGCTGGAAGGCTTCTTCATGAGCCTTCCTGGATAGACCCATCTATGATGACCTTAGGTCTCTGGTTATCTCCCCATGCTGATCTGATATGGAAGAAGGACCCCGGTGTAGTTTCTTCTTGGTTCTTAATCACCACTCAGCCTGGTTGTCTTTCATATTCTTTGCCTCCATAGCTGGGCTGTACTGCTTCCTTCCACTCTACCATATTTGCCAGTTCTGACAATCTAGTTGCAAAAGAGAAATTAAGGACCTGATCAATGATATCTTATAAAAAAAAGAGAGGAGAAATCCCAGAAGGATTTAAAAGTTAATTCTATTAAACCTCAAAAGAACAGTTAATACCTGTGATATATAAATTGTTCTCAATAAAATAGCACTCTCTCAGACTCCTTTTATAAAATGAATATGATACTGTGCAAGAATGTTTGTGGCAGCCCTTTTAGTAGTGGCTAGAAACTGGAAACTGAATAGATGCCCTTCAATTGGAGAATGGCTGAACAAGTTATGGTATATGAATATTATGGAATATTATTGTTCTGTAAGAAATGACCAGCAGGACGATTTCAGAGAGGCCTGGAGAGACTTGTATGAACTGATGCTGAGTGAAATGAGCAGAACCAGGAGATCATTATACACGGCAACAACAATACTATATGACGATCAATTCTGATGGACATGGCTCTCTTCAACAATGAAATGTTTCAAACCACTTCCAATTGTTCAGTGAAGAAAGCCATATACACCCAGAGAGAGGGATGTGAAATGTGGAACACAACATAACATTCTCATACTCTTGATTGATGTTTGCTTACATTGTGTTTCCTTTATCTGATATGTCTTCTGTGTAGATACGATTTTTCTTCCACAACAATGATAAGTTTGGAAATATGTATACATATATTCGATTTGCCAAATATTTTAACATAATTAACATGTAGTGGATATCCTGCCATCTAGGGTAGGGGTGGGGAATTGGGGGGGGGAAATTTGTAACAGAAAGCTATGTAAGGGTTATTGTTGAAGAATTACCCATACATATGTTTTGCAAATAAAATAAAATTTTATTTTTATTTTTATTTTTTATTTTTTAAAATTTATTTATTTTTTATTAATACCTTTTATTTGCAAAACATATGTATGGGCAATTCCCAAACATCAACCCCTACAAAGCTTTCTGCTACAAATTTTTCCCCCCTACTCCCCACCCCTCTCCCAGATGGCAGGACATCTTCTACATGATAATCACGTTAGAATACTCAAGAAATTGAATATATGTATAGTTATTGCATCATTTTTTGTGCAGGAGAAATCATATCTACAAGAAAGAATAATCTGATAAAGGAAATACAATGCAAGTGGGGCCCTTTCCTTCTCTTATGATTTCTTTGGGATATAAGCCCAATAGAAACACTGCTGGGTCAAAGGGTATGCATAGTTTGATAACTTTTTGAGCATAGCTCCAAATTGCTCTCCAGAATGGCTGGATCCGTTCACAGCTCCACCAACAATGCATCAGTGTCTTCCCACATCCCCTCCAACATTTATCTTTATCTTTTCCTGTCATTTTAGCCAATCTGACAGGTGTGTAGTGGTACCTCAGAGTTGTCTTAATTTGCATTTCTCTGATCAATAGTGATTTGGAGCACCTTTTCATATGATTATAAATAATTTTAATTTCCTCATCTGAAAATTGTTCATATCCTTTGACCATTTATCAATTGGAGAATGGCTTGAATTCTTATAAATATGAGACAATTTTCTATATATCTTAGAGATGAGACCTTTATCAGAACCCCTAAATGTAAAGATGATTTCCCAATTTGATGCTTCCCTCTTCGTCTTCTCTGCATTAGTTTTGTTTGTACAGAAACTTTTTAACTTAATATAATCAAAATTATCTATCTGGTGTTCAATGAAGAGTTCCAGATCTTCTTTGGACATAAATTTATTCCATCTCCACAGGTCTGAGAGGTAAACTATCCTATGTTCCTCTAATTTGGTTATAATATCACTCTTTATATCTAGATCATGAACCCATTTAGAGCTTATCTTGGTGTGTGGTGTTAGGTGTGGGTCCAGCCTTAATTTCTTCCACACTAGTTTCCAAATAAAATAAAATTTTTAAAAAATGAATATGATACTCATGTGAGATGCAGCATGCCATAGTAGGTGAAAAACTGGTTCTGGTTTCAGGAAGATCTGGGTTCAATTCTTACCTCTCATCCATCCTGATTATGTGATCCTGGGAAAGTTACTTTACCTTTCAGTACCCTGGTCAGTTCTCTAAGTTTCAAAGAAAGTGCTAACCTGCATTGGAGGAGGGAATTTTCTATGCCAATGAAATGTCAGATCCAGTCCCTATCCCTATTACTATGATTCTGATAATCAAAGCGATAATGTAGAAAAAAAGAGAATTGTAGAACAATATCACTAGGTAAATATTGATGCAAAACATTTAAATGAAATTTTAGCCAAGAGTCTATAGCAGTATGACAAAATAATTTACTCATTATGAATGTGTTAGACTGATGCTTCTGATGTATGGATGATTTGACATTAGGAAAACAGTTGTTAGCTCAGTGGATAGAACACTAGGTCTGGAGTCTTGGAGACCTAAATGCAAACATGGCCTCACGCACTTATTACCTGTGTGACTCTGGGTAAGTCACTTAACCTCTGTTGGCCTTAATCCACTGGATAAGGAAATGACAGATCACTCCAGTATCTGCCAAGAAAATCCCATGGACTATATTGGCATACAGGGTATGAAGTGTCAGATACAACTGAAGGACTGAACAACAATCATGTAAATAAATGCTCCTTCAATTAAGAAGCTGCATGATTTCATCAAGAGATATAGAAAAAAATCTTTCAACAAAATATAGCTCTCATTTATATTAAAAATTCTAGGAGCATAGCTATGGAAGGGCCCTTTTTTTAATATAATCAAAAGTATATACCTGGGAACAAGAGGCAATATTATTAGCAATGCAGTAATCCTGAAATCTTTCCTGGTAAATTCAAGGAAAAGTAAAGGATGTCACCTTTCCCTACTATTATTTGACATAGTACTAGACATATTAGGTCTACCAATAAGACGAGAGAAATTAATTGGAAACAATAAACATTAGCAAAGAAGAGGCAAAATGATCCCCTTACAGATGATATAATGGGTTTCTCAGAAAAACCTAGAGAATCAGTGAAGAAACTAATTGAGGAGATTGATAGCTTCAGCAAGGTAGCAGGATACAAATGAAAACCACAGAAATCATAAGTATTTGTGAATATTGCTAACAAAACAGGAGGAAATTATAGAGATATTCCTTTTAAAATTACTACAAATTGCATAAAATATCTGGCAGTTAACCTACCAAGACAGGCATAGGACTTACATAAATACAACTATAAAACACCCTACAAAGGAAAGACTAAAATTGGGGAGATGATAAATGTTCATAGCTAGGCCACAGCAATATAATAAAAATAATGATTCTTCTTAAAATAATTTTTCAAGTTTATGTAATACCAATAAAATGACCAAGAAGAAGATAAAAAAAATAATGGTGAGATTCATTCAGAAGAACAAAAGTTTTTAAATTTTAAAGGAAAGAATACAAGGGGGAAAAGGAATGAAGAGGATCTAGCACTACATTTGCAAATTATATTTTAAAACAATAATTATCAAGATTATTTTTTACTGGTTTAAAACTGTAAAAGTAGGACAGATCAGATAAATAAAAAGCAAGCAAACATAAACCCAGGTAAACCCCAATGACTTAACTATTAACAGGAACTATAGGTGAAACTGGAAGACAATTGGGTAGAAACTAATTTTGGAATAGTCTCTTTCATCATACGCTACAATAACTTCCAAATAAATACAGAACATAAATGTGAAAAGCCACATCATTTACAAATTAGCAGAAAATTGTAGAAGGTACCTTTCACAACTTTAGTCAAGGGGAGAGTTCATAATGAAACAAGAAATAAAGATGATCATAAGAGACAGCCAGCTGCCTAGATGGCATAATTCATAGAATATTGAATCTGGAGTCGGGAAGAGCTGAGTTCAAACCTAGCTGCAGATACTTCTGAGTTGTGCAACCCTGGACGAATCACTTAACTTCTCTGTGCCTCAGTTTCTTCATTTGAAAAATTAGCACTTATGTACCAAGGTTGTTTTGAGGATCAAATGAGATAATATATAATATGCTTTGCAAACCTTAAAGTGATACTTAAGTGTTAGATATTGTTATTAGTAAGAGAAAAACAGTTTTAATTATATGAAATTTAAAAAAGGAATCAAGTAATTTTGTAACAACTCAAAGAAGAAATTCAAAGGAAGAAATTGATTTCCTATGAAGTATAGGAAGAAATGAAGCAAGAGATAAAAAAGTAAATAGTTCTGAAGAAAAGAATCGGAAAGGGAATATACAGTTTAGAATGGAATATGGCAAATGTCATCATAGAAGTAGACTCTCTTAAAACTACAATAGCTCAAACAGAAATCAGTGACTTCATTCCCACAAAAAAATGTTAGGACAAAATTAAAAGAACAAAATAAAATATAAGATACCAAATGTAATAACAACTGGCATGAGAAGCAGGTCAAGGAAAGATCAGATCAATCAAGAATTATAACAAGAATCAATCAAGATCCCGAAAAAAAGAAGAAAAAACATTGGCACCCTTTTTCAAGAAATCACAAATGAAAATGTCCTGTATCTCCTAGAACCAGAGAGTAGAATGAAAATAGATTCCAAAAATTACTTGCTGAAAAAACTCCAAAAGGAAAAGTTCCAGGAATGTCATAGACAAAAATATCAAATTCCTGCATTATAAGAAAAAATACTGCAAGTCTCTTGAAAGAAGCAGTTCAGTTACCAAGCAACTACAGTCAGGCTTGTACAAGACCTGATAGCTTCATTATAAATGAGAAGAGATCTTGAACTGAGTTCAAATCCGGCCTCAGATACTTACTAGCTGTGTAAGTAACTACATCCAGGCAAGTCACATCTTCTATTTGCCTCAGTTTCCTCATCTATAAAATGGGAATAATAATAGCACCTACCTCACAGAATTATTGTGAGGGTCAAATGAGATTATGATTATAAAGCACTTAGCATGATGCTTAGCACATAGTAAATACTATATAAATGTTAGCTGCTAATATTATTTTTGTTATCATTTTTATTATTTCAAAAGGCAAAAGGTATTGGCTCACAACCAAAATGACTCACCCTGCAAAGCTAAGAATAATCTTACAGGGAAAAAAATTAATCCTTAATGGAATAGAATATTTATATACATTTCTGATGAGAAGACCAGGGATAATGAATAGCAATTCTGAAATATAAAACCAAGAATCCAGAGAAACTTAGTAAGATAATTTGAGTAATTGAAAGAAGCTGTATAATGCTATAGTAATAACATTTTAAAGGTGGCAGGGATAGAAGAAACAAGTGATCCTTCAGAAATTTAATGTTTTTTTAAAGGATATTGAGGGAGTTAAATAAGAAAAATGGGGGTAGATTGGTTCTCTTATATTTTTGAAGAGAAGAAAAGGAATATACGAGTGTAGAAAGGAGAAAGAAGGGGTTAGAGTTGCTTAACTATTCTCCTAATTCAGTATATGAGAAAAAGTGTGTGTTTGTGTGTGTGTGGATGTAGGAAAGACTATCTAGGAGACTATCTAGGAGTGGGCATCATTTAAGCCTCATTCTTGTCAAAAGGAACAAAGGACACAGAGTTTGGTGTAGAAAGACAACAAAAAGAACTGAGGAAATAAGTGGGGGTGGGAGTAGGAACGGGGAAGAATTGGTATAAAGAGAGGAAGGGTGGAAATAATCGCAAATAAAAAAATGTTGATCCTGAAGAGGGGATTAAAAATGGAGGAGGTGGGGAAAAAAGAAAATAACTGGAATGTGAGGGTGTGCCTTAAATTACCTCTTAAACAAATGGCAAATAGCTGAACAAATTTTGGTCATGAATGTAGTGGAGTATTGTGTTGTAAAAAATTACAAAAGAGACAATTTCAGAGAATCCTGTATAGTCTGGAGTGACACAGAGTGAAGTGATCAGAACCAGGAGAATAGGCTGTACAAGGACAAGAGCATTCTAATCAATGACTCTTGTTGTCTGTTCTTCTTTTTGAAGAGGACCAGTGGCACCATGGGGTAATATCTTGACTTGTTCGTGAATTGGATTTAAGTGAGGTAGAGCTGCACAAAGTTGACAGCCTTATTCTCTCTTTCTGAGTCATTCAAGTCCAGTGGCAAAACAAAAGTCAAGGTGACAGGTGATATCCTGAGATGCAGTGAATAACTTTGGAGTCTTTGATGTCCAACCAGTTGATGTCCAACTAAGCTCTAAGCACTCCACAGAACCTGCTTCAGCCATCTTCAACAAATTGTCCTCATCCAGTCATTCTTCTGAAGGCAGTCTTCACGTGCTTGGGGTAGCCATCCTCTAACCCACTCATAAATTTGGGGCCTGTCAGTTATCACATCTTGACTTAGCCCATCATCTGAAATGGTTTTTAGTGAGGATATGGCTGAAGTATATGCTGCAGCTTCTTGAAGCCACAGGTGAGAGTTTGGTGAAGGAGTACACTAAAGGTGTCTGAAAAGGGCTCAGCAACCAAAGCCCTGGAAACCAGAGGGGCTAGTGGACCTCCTGAATACCTCATAGAATTCTAATCAGTGACCAACTGTCTTGACAGGACCAATAATAAAGCATGTTACCTAACTCCTATAATAGAAAAGGGAGGACACAAGCACAGAGAGAGACATTTTTGGACGAGGCCACTGTGTGTATTTATTTTGTTTGCCTCAGCTTATTTGTTGCAGGGGTATTTTTTCTCTTCTTTTGTCTTTGTTTTTAATTGGGGGGAGGGTCTGGGGGTGAAGGGCTAGCAATAGTGATACCAAAAAAGAAGACTCATGGTTACAATTTTTTAAATGTACAGAAGACAGGAGGTTTAGAAGGAAACTCAGATAAGCAGGACAGTTTTGAGGTATAGAACTTATTATATACTTTTAAAAAGCAAGTGGCATGAAATGGAGATTCACAATTTACTCTAAAAGCTGCTTTTTGTATTCTTATATTAGAATGGAAATGGGATTGTTTGGTGTTAAGTTTAGAACAAAAAACTTAAACACACCCTCCAAAGTGGAATTGGCTTCTCTAAGAAGTAGGATGTTCCCTTTCCTTGGAGGTCCTCAAGCAGAGGCTGGAGCTATTGGGTGTGTTAGAGTGGGGATTCCTTTGTTGGACTGCTGGCTGTTGAGGTACCTCTCACATTCTTGTCATTCTGTGACTAAAGTTGGTTCTAGATGACAGATGTTGGGACATTCCTTCCTCTGCTGAGCTGTGATAGACTGGGTATAAAATGCTGCGTACTCTTGTCTCAGTTGTGCTAGCTCTTTGAGGCAGGTTTTATTTAACTGTTTTTTTTTCCCTAAGGAAGAATACTCTGGGGGTGGGGGGCTATTATTAGGAAGTGATTGTAGCATAAAAAACAATGCACATTAAAAGAATTTTCAAAGGACCAACCTTGATTCACTCTCCCATAGCTTTGGGAGCCCTCCTTTATTTGCTCCCCCCCTTTCTTTTTTCCTGGGGACTTTGAGAAAGACTCTTTTCTGATTTTGTTTTCTTTTCCTTTGAGTGGCTCTTGGCCAGAAGCTTGCTTTTCACCTTTCCAGGACTTGTGGGGTCTGCTCATTGTCTGGCTGCCCTTTGTGTGGGCCCAGCTCTCTTTACACTGCATACTAATGGCTATCCTAAGCTTGTTCATTATGCATCTCCAGAGTAGCGCATACCAGAGAGAGGGGTTGCTAACATTGGTGAATGAGCTTAATGAGGACCACACTGGGGAGATTCTGCCCTTTTCCCCATGAATTCCCTTCTTTAGCAAGCCTCATTCTTCTTTTCAGGATGGAAAAAAGGCCACTGGCCCTGGAGTCAGAACACTTGGCTTAAATCAATTTTGGCTTGGATTCTTAGTAACTGAAGACATTTGTGCAAGTCTTGTGCTATCTCCCAGCCTCAGTTTCTTCATCTGCAATGATGCAAATGCAGGAGCAGGACTAAAGGAGCTTTAAGTTGCCTTTGAGATTTACTTCCTATGATGGGAAGGCTGCCTTCTACTTAAGGAAATTGAGGTCATTGATTAATATTGATTAATTGGATTTAGAATTCCCTGGATTCTTAGGGACTGGCTAGTACAACCCCTTTGTTATTTAAGCTCAGATATGGGGCAGAATTTGTTTAAATTTACCTAGATATATAGTAAATAGCAGAGTCAGGATTTGGATCCAAGACTCTTGACTCCAGATCTAGTATTCTTTCTAATATAATTTTCCTCTGAGAACTAGCCTTTGTAGCCTACAAAACTGATATTGTTTTAACACACCATTTAGATTGTTGATGAGTCTTAGATCTGAGGTCAGAAAACCTAGGCTTGAGCCTTGGCCTTCTGGCTTTAACATTCCATAACCCAGTGATTTATACATTCCTGCCATTGGATGTTATTGTCTTCCAGTGAAAATGGCATTTTTGAAGAAAAAAAGTATAATTCATCTCCGTCACTGACTTATATCACCAATTCTTAACCAAACGTACTGTGATATCAATGGCCATGGAAATTCTTCTTTATTGTTCATTTTCTTCAGGGTTGAGTGGAAAGAGGTGGTCCAGGTGGAAAAACTGATTTAGGAAATGAAATAGAATGGCAACAACCAAACAGTACTCAGGAAATGGAAACCCAACCTGGTTTTTTTCAAACAGTGAGCTCTCTAAATGTTTTCCCAAGTGTCTCTCCAGGAACTGCCCACCCTGGCTGAGTTCCTAGGAGAGCAATTAACACACCTGCATTTCACTTAGAACATGTGCCAAATGTTTCCTACGGAACTAGCCATACACTTATAATTGAGTCTTCTTGGCCTGGCTTTGGATTCTCTTGGACATATGCAATGAATTACTGCCCAGAGCAAGGTTCTAAAGAGGCTCCAGATATTTTGATCCCTGACATCTGAATAACTCCTCCTTCTTCTAGGCATACTAACCCAGGGCCTCATTTATTCATCCATGAAATAGGTAGTGGCTTACAGTGTCAGAGAGTATCTTTTTCTTCCCTAGTACATCCTCCATGGTGAATGTTCTAAACCTCTGGTTTATCTATCCCTTTTGAGCTTCTTGACCACGTCCTTCCTACTCTACCTATTCACAGTTTGGCTTCTGTTCCTTTCACTCTATTGAAAATGTTCTTTGGAACAAAACTAATGCAGACAAGATTAGGAGGGAAGCAATAAATTGGGAAATCATGTTTACATTTAAGGGTTCTGATAAAGGCCTCATTTCTAAAATATGTAGAGAATTGTCTCATATTTATAAGAATTCAAGCCATTCTCCAATCGATAAATGGTCAAAGGATATGAACAGACAGTTTTCAGATGATGAAATTAAAACCATTTCTAGTCATATGAAAAGGTGCTCCAAATCACTATTGATCAGAGAAACGCAAATTAAGACAATCTGAGTTACCACTACACACCTGTCAGATTGGCTAAAATGACAGGAAATGATAATGACGAATGTCGGCAGGGATGTGGGAAAACTGGGACACTGATACATTGTTGGTGGAACTGTGAACGGATCCAGCCATTCTGGAGAGCATTTTGGAACTATGTTTGGAAAAGTTGTCAAACTGTGCATACCCTTTGACCCAGCAGTGTTTCTATTGAGCTTATATCCCAAAGAAATCTTAAAGAAAGGAAGGGCCCCACATGTACAAAAATGTTTGTGGCAGCCCTTTTTGTAGTGGCTAGAAACTGGAAACTGAATGGATGCCCATCAATTGGAGAGTGGCTGAATAAATTATGGTATATGAATGCTATTGAATATTATTGTTCTGTAAGAAACGACCAGCAGGACGATTTAAGAGAGGCCTGGAGAGACTTGCATGGACTGATGCTGAGTGAAATGAGCAAAACCAGGAGGTCATTATACACAGCAACAACAATACTATAAGATGATCAATTCTGATGGACATGGCTCTCTTCAACAATGAAATGTTTCAAACCAGTTCCAATTGTTCACTGAAAAAAGCCATATACACCCAGAGAGAGGGATATGAAATGTGGACCACAACATAACATTTTCATGCTCTCTATTGAGGTTTGCTTGCATTGGGTTTCAGATTTTTTTGTAGATATGATTTTTCTTGCACAACAATGATAAGTGTGGAAATATGTATACATATATTCGATTTGTCAAGTATTTTAACATAATTAACATGTAGTGGATTTTCTGCCATCTAGGGAAGGGGTGGGGACTAGGGGGGGAAATTTGTAACAGAAAGCTTTGTAAGGGTCAATGTTGAAGAATTACCCATACATATGTTTTGCAAGTAAAAAGTTTTAATATAAAAAAAGAAAATGTTCTTGAAAAGGCCACTAATTATTTCATAAATGTCAAATCCAAGGAATTTTTCTTGGCTCATTTTTCTTGAATCTGATGACACAACCCTTTCTTAAAAGTCTCTCCTCTGGGAATGTTCATGACACTGAATTGTCCTAAGTCTCCTCCTGTATTTGGAGGAGCAACCTATAATTCCTTTCCTGGGTCTTTTTCCTTGTACCATTTAAATGTGGCCATTCACCCAAAGTTCTAGGCTCAGCCTTTTGTGTCTTCTTTTTTCTATATTTTCTCCCTCTTCTTTATCATCTATGTGGATGAGTCCCAGATCTTTCTCTCAAGCTCTGAACATTCTTTTCTGCTGCAGTCCAACATCCTGGATGCTTTCCGGACATTTCATCTTAGATGTTCTGCCTTTCCTCCGATTTCATTTTCAAAAGACTAAATTCCTTATCTTTCCTGCACAACTTGCTTTCCCTTCTGATTTCTCTAATTCTGCTAATGGTTCTGTTATTCTCAGTCCCCATTGATTCTCTTCTCTACAGTTACCAGTTCCTATTTGCTGTTCCCTCGTAATGTCTCTTCCTTTAGTCTCTTTCTGTATATGCTCCACTCTAACCAGGTACGTTCAGGCCTTACCTTCTCTGTGCAGCATATTGTAACAGATTCTTTGTAGTTCTTTTGGCCTCCCTTCCCTCTTGAATCCACTTTACAAAACTTTGATCATGTGACCTCCTTCTTGCATCTCCCCCTTAACAGCACAGTGGCTGTCTACTGTGTGTAATTTTACAAGATTACTTTGAAAGATGGTATTGATATAGCAGGCACAATTTTCAGCATCAGGAGCCATGGCAGTGGGTTGTATTTGAGTTTCAAAACTCAACTGGTGTTCCAGGAGTCTCTCCAGGCCCTGGAGCAGAAATCTTGAATGAGGCAAGCCTGCAGTTGGAGCTTGGCCAGTTCCCTTCCGCCAGTAGGAGTGAGACCCTGGGGTTCGGGAAGATGTTAACAGATCACTCATTCCAGGCTGATGACATGTTACTCCCCCTCACGTACTCGACATTCCAACCAAATCGGCTGGCATTCCTTCTCCCACCTCAGAGTCTTTGCATGGAATCAGCTTCTTCACAATTCTGCCTTCATTCAAGGCCCTGCTTCAGGGCTACCTCCTCCAAGAAAATTTCATTGCTCCCTCCTCTGCCAAAATGACTTTGTGCCTCGGATCTATTTTCTACTTCCTTACTGTTTCCCCCCAATAGAATAGAAATGTAAACTTCTTGAGGACAAGGGCCTTTGGAGGTTGTTATTTTCTTTTATCTTTGTATCCTCAGAGCAGCCTGGCAAGGTTGCCTGATACTTAGAAGATACTTAAGAAATGCTTGTTGAATTGAATTGAGATATTTTCCCTCTTTTAAAAAAAATCAGTATTATTATTTTATAGTAACACTCATATCATTACATTTGTCATATACCACTCTGGCATTTCCATTATCCATGTTAACATGTCTGAAATGTGATAAGGTACAGTAGGAAGAACTGCTGGGTTTGAATTCTGGCTCTGTATTCTCTGTGTGGCCTTGGCCAAGTGGCTCCACCTCTCTGGCCTTTGCTTCTTCCTCTAGAAAGTGATCAGAGTAGACAAGATGATCTCTCAGTTGCCCTCCGCTTCTCTGTCCATGATCCTATGCATTCCCAATCAGTTGTAAAACTCCTTGTAATGTCATTTTAATCATTAGCATCGTGTTGGCAATGACACCATCAAATTCTTTTCCAATTTTGTACCTGACTGAGAGGTCACATTTGATGAGAGTGACAGAAAATATCTGTGGAAGTGTCCCAATGGCAAACCTTATACATAAAAACAGTGGAAAACACAGAGGGGTGGAGATTTCCCATGCCAACATGTTGGCAACATTACAAGTTAAAATGGGGGAAATGGGATTCCACAATCAGCTGCTTAAAAAAGTATGGGACGGGGGTAGTGAACTGCTAGTGGTATGTGAGTCATTCATCTGATAAGGCATCGAAAAGGTATTCAAATCTTAGGTTGCATTAAGAGAAGCTGTTTCTGTCCAGTATAAGGAAGTTAGAGTCCTGTACTCTACCCTAGTCAGACTGTTAATGGAATATTGTACATTTGAGAAAGCACATTGATGAGCCAAAGAGGATCCAGAGGAGGGCAGCCAGGATGGTGAAGGGCAACCGATTTGGGCCAGAAGAGAATATGGTGACAGAATTAGTGATATTTGGCTCATCCAGAAGAAGACTATCATGTTATGGAATCATCCATTTAGAGCTGGAAGGTTTCTTAGAGACCATCTGATTCAATCCCATCATTATACTGATGAAGAAACTGAAGCCCAGAGAGAAGTTAAGTGACTTGTCCATTGTCACATGTAGTAAAGGACAGAGGTGAGATTTGAGCCCAGGTCCTCTACTGCGAATTTAAGGCTCATTCCACTGTATCATGCTGCTTCCCCCTTAATGGCTGTATTCAGGTATTTGAAGGGAAATCCTGTGCCAGAGGGATTTCTTTTGCTTGGCCCCAGAATGGGCAGAATATGGTGACATTGGTGGAAGTTGCTAAAAGGAAGATTTCCATTTTCTTCCTGCCAGTGAGTAGAAGGGTCTGCCTCAGAAAGTGGTGGGCTCCCCTTAAGCATAGGCTGGATGATCTCTACTTACTGAAGGAATTTCTGGCCATTTTACCTAATTCTGCCCTCTGGGGCCAAGCAAAAGAAATTTCATTTCTTTAGCTCTTTAGCTTCTTACATTGAACTTGAAAGCTTCTGAAGCCTCTTTCAAAGCTAAGATTCTGTAACTCTTAAGATTTAGTAAAAGTGGGGCTGCTAGATGGTGCAGTGGATGGAACACCAGCCCTGAAGTCAGGAGGACCTGAGTTCAAATCTGGTCTCAGACACTTAACACTTCCTAGCTGTGTGACCCTGGGCAAAGTCACTTAACCCCAATTGCCTCAGCAAAAAAAAAAAAAAAGATTTAGTAAAAGCTCTGAAATGAGATGACTCATAATTTATCTGGGACTGAACCTGTGCTAACCTGTAAGGAATAGGATTATTCAACTGATCACCTTATCCCTGTTGTTTGTTGAGTACTAGGTCCTAGAGAAGAAATATACCAGTAATCATATTCACTTTGGAATTTTTAGAACCCCACTCCCTGGGTATGGGTGGCACTAGAGAATTTATTCCCCATTGTATCTCTTTAAATAGTTTTGATGCCATATTTAAAGCTGAGGATTCTGATGATGAACACAAGCCCTGAACAAATGTGGGAACTTTGTCTTCACTGACCCTGTTTCTCTCTTTTTGTACCCCTTCTATATTGGCCATTCTGCTTTCAGGCACTCTCTTCCCCCTCTTGCCCTCATAAACCTACTCTTAGGAAACTGATGAGATAGCAAGTACTAATTATTTACATATTAATGTGAATGTTTCCTCTCTCTGGGGTATTTGCATTTAAACCTTTTTTATATTTGTGTAATAAAAGACTTTGTCTCCTGGGAAAAGTATATATATATATATAAGTAAGAGTGGGCCTTGGTATAAGGCAATAAGTAGTACCAAACTGAAGTAGAAATAGTACACCCAAACTGTATAGAAAAATCCTTTAGGACTGCATGTTGACTTAGTTTTAAAATGTAATATTAATTATGTTTTATTGTATTTTTATTTATCTTGTTAAATATTTCCCACTTCCATTTTAATCTGGTTCAGGGGCACTTGGAAGTGTTGTGGGCCTGAGGGCTGTGAATCACTTTTGGGCCACATGTTTGACACTGCTGGGGTAAGGCACACCAGAGCAGAAACCATAGAATCATAGAAACAAGGCTAAAGAGGACCTTGGCGATTGTCTAGTGCCTGGATGGAGAACGTCCAGCCCCTGGTCTGTGGAATCTCTTTCTCTTATAGAAGAAAAGACAAACCCAGAGGAATTAATTGACTTGATCTCAAAGCTTCACAAATAATAAGAGATTCAGATTTGAATCCAGGTCCTCTGACTCTAAGTATAGTTCTCCAGACCATGCAGTGTCATCTTCTTGGTATTTATAGCAATCTTGCCCTGTTGACATTAATTGTAATCACACACTGTACCACACAGCCCACCACATAGCCAGAAGTGTGCTATGAGCACTTGTCCACAGCTTCTTGGTTGAAGCTAATATTTATGGGAATTTTTCATCCCCATTGTGTGCCCTTATGTGTTCTTACATCTGACAAACTGATTTGAAAGACTGGGAAAACTCACTAAAAACAAAACAAAACAAAACTTCTGTTTGTCTGCCTGACACCACATAATGGAGCTTAACCAAAGCCTAATTTTGATGGAGCTTTTGTCATTGCCTTAGGCTTACAGTGGATCCAGATTCTTTGCTCATATATGATGTAACCATGAAGCATGACCCACCTTTGGGCAACTTGCTCAATTTAGGCTCCTCTGAGACAGCAAGCTCCATATGGGCCAGTAGTATGACATGGTAGCCAAAAAGCCAGTGTAATCTTGGGCCACAGTGAGAGGTCTAGCATTTAGAAATGAGGTGTTGCTTCTCCTGTATTCTGCCCTTTTCAGGCCACATCTGGAGAATATTCTGCCCTGCTCAGCCCACATCTGGAATATTGTGTATTCAATTCTGGGAAGTCATTGATAAGCTGGAGAGCAGCCAGAGCAGGGTGACTAGAAGAGTGGTAGAACTCAAGAACATGCCATGTAAGGAGCAATTGAAGGAAGTAGAGACATTTCTCCTGTAGAGGTACTATGTCTTTATATATATATATATATATGTATGTATACATATATATGTATATATATGTATACATATATATGTATATATATAATAATTAAAACTTTTTATTTGCAAAACATATGTATGTTCAATATTAGGAAAACTATTAGCATAATTAATTATATTAATAACCAAACTATCAAAAACCATATGATTATCTCAATAGATGCAGAAAAAGCATTTGATAAAATCCAACACCCCTTCCTATTAAAAACACTAAAGAGTATAGGAATAAATGGGCTTTTCCTTAAAATGATCAGTAGCATCTATTTAAAACCACCAGCAAGCATCATATGTAATGGAGACAAACTAGAACCATTCCCAATAAGATTAGGAGTGAAACAAGGCTGCCCACTGTCACCATTACTATTCAATATTGTATTAGAAATGTTAGCTTTAGCAATAAGAGAAGAAAAAGAGATAAAAGGAATCAGAGTAGGTAATGAAGAAACCAAATTATCACTCTTTGCAGATGACATGATGGTATACTTAGAGAACCCTAGAGACTCAACTAAAAAACTACTACAAACAATTCACAACTTTAGCAAAGTTGCAGGATTCAAAATCAATCCACATAAATCATCAGCATTTTTATATATTACCAACAAAATTCAGCAGCAAGAGATACAAAAAGAAATTCCATTCCAAATAATGGATGATATGATAAAATATTTGGGAATCTATCTGCCAAAGAAAAGTCAGAAACTATACGAACTAAACTACAAAACACTTTCCACACAAATAAAATCAGATCTAATCAATTGGAAAAACATTAAGTGCTCATGGGTAGGCAGAGCGAATATAATAAAAATGACAATACTACCCAAACTAATCTACTTATTTAGTGCCATACCAATCAAACTCCCAAGAAATTATTTTACAGATCTAGAAAAAAATAGTAGCAAAGTTCATTTGGAAGAACAAAAGGTCAGGGATTTCAAGGGGATTAATGAAAAAAAAAAGGCAGATGAAGGTGGCCTTGCTGTACCAGATCTAAAACTATATTATAAAGCAGCGGTCATCAAAACCATTTGGTACTGGCTGAGAAATAGAGCAGTTGATCAGTGGCATAGGATAGGCTATCAGGATAATCTAGGCAACAACTTTAACAATTTAGTGTTTGATAAACCCAAAGACCCCAGCTTTTGGGATAAGTACTCACTATTCAGCAAAAACTGCTGGGAAAATTGGAAACTAGTGTGGAAGAAATTAGGGCTTGACCCATACCTAACACCACATACCAAGATAAGATCTAAATGGGTTCATGATCTAGATATAAAGAGTGATATTCTAAGCAAATTAGAGGAACATAGTATAGTTTACCTCTCAGACCTGTGGAGATGGAATAAATTTATGTCCAAAGAAGATCTGGAACTCCTAATTGAACACCAGATAGATAATTTTGATTATATTAAGTTAAAAAGTTTCTGTACAAATAAAACTAATGCACACAAGATTAGGAGGAAAGCATCAAACTGGGAAATCATCTTTACATTGAATGGTTCTGATAAAGGCCTCATTTCTAAAATATATAGAGAATAGTCTCACATATATAAGAATTCAAGCCACCCTTCAATAGATAAGTGGTCAAGGGATATGAACAGACAATTTTCAGATGATGAAATTAAAACCATCTCTAGTCATATGAAAAGTTGCTCCAAATCACTATTGATAAGAGAAATAAAAATTAAGACAACTCTGAGGTACTACTACGCACCTGTCAGATTGGCTAAAATGACAGAAAAAGATAACGATGAATGTTGGAGGGGATGTGGGAAAACTGGGACACTAATACATTGTTGGTGGTACTGTGAACGGATCCAACCATTCTGGAGAGCCATTTGGAGCTATGCTCAAAAAGTGATCAAACTGTGCATACCCTTTGACCCAGCAGTGTTTCTATTGGGCTTATATCCCAAAGAAATCTTAGAGGAGGGAAAGGGCCCCACATGTGCAAGAATGTTTGTGGCAGCCCTTTTTGTAGTGGCTAGAAACTGGAAACTGAAGGGATGCCCATCAACTGGAGAGTGGCAGAATAAATTATGGTATATGAATGTTATGGAATATTATTGCTCTGTAAGAAACGACCAGCAGGACAATTTCAGAGAGGCCTGGAGAGACTTGCATGAACTGATGCTGAGTGAAACGAGCAGAACCAGGAGATCATCATACACAGCAACAACAGTATTACATGATGATCAATTCTGATGGACATAGCTCTCTGCAACAAAGAATTGTCTCAAAGCAGTTCCAATTGTTTACTGAAGAAGACCATATACACCCAGAGAGAGGGATGTGAAATATGGACCACAACATAACATTTTCATGCTCTCTATTGAGGTTTTCTTGCATTGTGTTTCCTTTCTCTGATTTTCTTTTTTTTTTCTTGTAGATAGGATGTTTCTTGCATAACTTCTCAAGCATTTCAACATTATTAACATGTAGTGGACTTCCTGCCATCTAGGGGAGGGGAGGGGACTGGGGGTAAAATTTGTAATGGAAAGCTTTGTAAAGATCAGTGCTGGGTAACTACCCATACATATGTTATACAAATAAAAAGCTTTAATAAAAAAAAAACATATGTATGGGTAATTTTTCAACATTAACCCTTACAAAGCTTTCTGTTACAAATTTTCCCCCCTAGTCCCCACCTCTCCCCCCAGATGGCAAGAAATCCACTACATGTTAATTATGTTAAAATACTTGACAAATCAAATATACGTATACGTATTTCCACACCTATCATTGTTGTGCAAGAAAAATCATATCTATAAGAAAAAAATCAGAGAAAGGAAACACAATGCAAGCAAACATCAATAGAGAACATGAAAATGTTATGTTGTGGTCCACATTTCATATCCCGGAGAGATACTACGTCTTAAGGGATTGGGGTAGGTCTTCAAGCTGAGTGCTGTCTTCAAGTATTTGAAGAGTTGTCACATGGCAAAGAGATTAAACATATCCTTAGAGAATCTGTTTTCCCCTGAACAGAAGGAAATCTTGCTAAGCAGTACTAAGAGTAGTTTGGTCTGCCAAGGAAGATCATAGATTTCCTTTCACTGGAGATCTTCAAGAAGAGGACAGAAGATCACTTGTTTGGAACCTAAAGAGGGAATTCTTGTTTAGGTGCAGATCAGACTGGATGGCTTCTGAAGACCATTCCAACTCTTGTGATTCTGCAACTTAGCTCTTCTCCCCAGTAAAGCCCTGATTTAAGTTTAAGGCCCATTCTGAAATAACTTTCAATATTTGGAGGGGAAAGAGTTATTCATGATAGGAGCAAGAATAGTGCTTTTATACTAGCTTGGTATCATTGTACATCAGCCATCCACAGTGATAAAGCGCAGCATATAGCAAGGAACTATTGACATTAATTATAGACTGTAGGGTGGATTTTTAAAAAAAATATTTTTAATAGATGAGGCAGCATATCACACAGCAGAAAGAGCACTGGGCCAGCCTCAGATACTTATTAGTTGTAGGATGCTGGGCAAGTCATTTAACTGCTCTGTGCCAGTTAGCTTATCTATAAAATGGGGATAATAATGGCACCTGTTTCCAAAGGGTTGTGAGGACCAAATGAGATAATATTTGTAAAGTACAGTGCCTGGCAGAGAGTAGGTGCAATGTAAATGCTTGTTCTCTTCCCCTCCTTGATAGTACGCTCTCCATGGTCTGACCAATATTTGACTGGTTAGATCAGTTGGTAATAGCAGAGATGTTACTCATCTGTGGCCCACCAGATAAAATTTAACTGGGGCCCAAACCAGATAAAATTTAATTGGGAAGTATTTAACAAAATAAATAAAAATATAAAAACATAGATAATATTACATTTTAAAACTATAGCATTCTGTAACCCAAAGAAGTCTTTCTATGTGGATTAGTGGTCCTGGTTTCTATTTGAGTTTGAAAATCACTGGGTTACAGCCTAGTATTAATGAGACCAAGTTTCAGTCCCTACATGGGCCATAACAATTCTGGAAGCTATGTTTCCATGTCACAGAGGAAGAAACCAGGACTGGAGAGTCATGGTCATGTGATTTATCCAAGGTTACCTAGGTAGTAATGGTTGGAGGCAGGGATCAAATCCAGGTCCCTTGGTACCTAAGCCAGCACTCTGCCCACTCAGCAATACTGTCAGGATTTCAAAAGGAAACTCTACTGATTATTTGAGAGAACATTACAGGAACAGCCATCTCAGTGACAGGCCAGCAAAATCACTTAAACACCTCTACTCCTGTCAGTTGGAGGTCGTGCCTCTGACAATGAAGAGCCAAATTACAGCCTGGGAGAATGTGGCTGGGAGAACTGTTTGGAGTAAAAAGCCATCTGGGTTTCCTTATGGACTTGAAACCTAGCCCTGACTCTTAATGGTTCCAAGATCTTCCTTAGAAACAGAGACAGAGTTTTGTTCATAGATTTGAGTCTAGGGCAGGAAATTCCCAGAAATGTGAGCTGGGTCTGGCAGAGGTTTTGGGACCAGTTTGCAGATTCTTGCATTGAATGGCACAGATGGCTGTGGGGGGAGCCCATGCAGGCTGGATAGCTTTGGTGAACTATGGGAATTGCATTGTCAACAATGACTGCACAGGTTACAATAGTGATTCTCAAATGGGGCTGCTATAGGTGACCAGAGGAGCACTGGATGGCTGGGCCCTGAAGTCTTGGCTACTTATGTGGGGTGTTTCATTGTAGCTGAGGCTTAGTAATGAGTACTAGTCTTCCAAATCCTGCAAGGGCTTACAAGGATAGGTGTCAGCTACCTTCCTGGAACTGAGGCCCTCCAGGGCTTAGCAATACCCTAGGCTGGGGCATGGTGGGGCAATGTAAAGATATAGGCAATGATGAGAAAGAACTCAGCAGGAAAAAGAGGGAGACTTAACACAAGGACAAAACACATAATGATCTGCAATTAGAGGGCCCCCAGCCATTTTGGGGGGTGGCCCTGAGTGAAACTTTCCCCCAGGAAAAAAGAGCTCTTAGAAAGGTCACTTACCCCCCCCAAACAAAATCCCTCTGATATTTGAAATGCCTAGAGAATGAGACAAAGGCTCTGTGAGAAGACATGGAGAAGCACACAGGATGAGGAGACTGAGAAGGTTTGGGAAATACCCACAGAGATGACATCATGGATCTCCCGAAACATTAATCAGAAGGTTAGAAGTGGAAGGGGCCTCTAGAACTCATTTAGTCCAGTGGCCTCCCAAGAGGTCATCCAGAGGGTCCAAAGTCACAGAGAGCCAGACTTCTAGCCCAGGTCTTTCAATTCTCAATTTGGGCTCTTTTTGCTGTCCCTGGGACAATGGATTAAGGACATTGGATGCACAGGAAGGGAGTGTGGGGACCCAGAAGATCAAGATCAGCATCTTCTATGTTTTTTTCTGTGGGCTATTGCCTATCAGTGCCATAGTTTGCTTCCTCTTTCCCTAGGGGTTTGGCCATTCAGGTGAGGGTGCAGAAAATCATTTACTTAGATGGAAAGACAAAGGGAAAGCATTTAGCAGAAGTAGTAAAAGAGGTCCTGATCATAAAAAATGTTCTTTGAATGTCTTCCATGACACTTTCCTTAATCTTCTCAATTGAAATATGTCCCTCCTCATGTGTCCCTGACTCATTATATCGGGATCTCTCCTTTGCCCATAACAGTCTACTTTATCATATGTTTATTTTAGCATACATTGTAGATCTTGAATAATACATCACATGTTATAAATCTGTGAGACAGTTGTGGGGTAATTGGATTTTGAAATGGAAGGAACCTAAAGGATGATTCCATAAACCATAAAGAAATTCACACTCATGTAATGAAACAGGCTTGCAGGTAATACGTGAATAGGAGCAGAGCCCAGACCTGGCCCTAAGTCCTCTGACTTCCAAATTGGTATCTTGCTGGTAAACTAGAAGCATTTTAAGGACAGGGACTGGGCCATTTTCATCCTTGTGTCTCTGGTGCCTTGTACAATGGCTTATATCTTGCAGTCACTTGGTAAATGCTGACTTGAACTGAGAGTTCCTTTCAATGTTTGGAGAACTGTAGTCTAGCACAGTTCTGGGCACAGAGCACATGGTCACATCCTTGCTGCTTGTTAGAAATATTTCTATTTAATTCAAGTGTTAGCCAATAAAAAAGCTATTTTGGTGGTGTTTTTCTCTTTCGTGTGTGTATTTGAAGAGCTTCTATAACTTGGTTTCCACTGCCTTGTCCTATCTTATCATCTATAATACTTCGAAAAGAAACTTCCTTGTAGTCAAAGAAGGTTTTCTCCAGACGAGTAGAAGTGGAAAGAAATTGCACTTGAAATCAGAAAACCCATGCTACCTATTAGCTGTGTGACCTTGGCTGGGGCAAGCCACTTCCCCTCTCTCGTCCTCAGTTTCTCCATCTTAAGAAGATGAGAGAACTGAATCAAATCTCTGGAATCCCTTCCAAACTCTGAATTCTAAGTTCAAGTTAGCTCTACCTCCTCCTCTGCTCATGTAAACCATGCCCCTGCTTCTCCATCACTTTCCTTGGCTACTCTTGATCATAGCCACTTTCCTCTCTGATCTCTGGTTCCACTTATGCCACTTATTTGTACTTATCTTTACCATGCATATATGTTTTGTCCCTGATCTTGTACCAAAAAAAAAAAAAAAAACCCAACAACCTAGTAGGCAAGGACTGTATCTTTGTATTCTTAACCTATCTGGTACACAGTAAAAAAATACTCAAGGATAGGCAGTATTGGCCATAATCGAGATGAATTTAAATCCAGGCTCCATCCACTTCCTCTCTCAAAGCCTTAGTTTCCTCAGCTGTAAATAGGGATAATACCTCTACCTGATAGTGTTGCCAAAAAGCTAGCATTTTGTGAATTTTTAACATGCTAGAGAAATGGTCATAGTTGTTTTCATCTTCAGTGTTGATTTTTCTTGTGGCTTATAGGGAAATATCATTTGAGGATGTGTGTTATTTTGCGAAGAAGTAGCAATAGTATATCCATTTCCCAGTTGAGCCACTGACCTAACAGTATGGCAGTATAGCTGCATCGCCACCTTGTGGAAGAAAGGGAGGAAAGCAGAGACAAAATGTGAGATGCAAAAAGTTGGAGGGAAGGGGGTGTCTGGATAAATGAGTGAACCTCATTGCTATGATCTAAGGATTGTTTCCTCAGCAAGTCATGGGTATTCTCACCTCTGTGATTCTGCTCCCTGTTCTGGCTGGGCATGGAGAATGAGATCAGGCTATAAAATGTTAGAGTTTAAGGGATTTCTGAGGCCATCTAGGTCAAAAGTTCTTAATTTGGACTCCACATCCCTCTAATTTGTAGATACTTTTCATGGATGAGGGAGTTTGTAAACTTGAAACTTTTAATATTTTAATAACTGTTTTTCAGTATTATCGGTTTCTTCTATAACCTTCTGTATTTTATTTTATGCATTTAGAATCATTGTTCTGAAAACGGGTTTGGCTTTACTGGACCACCTCAGTGATCTTAACCAAAAAAGGTTAAGAACTTCTGATCTAATCTAAGTCCTTCATTTTATAGAGGAAGCAACTGAGGCACTGGGAGGGGAAATGACTTAGCCAAGGTCACATAGCAATTTAGTCAAGCTGGGATGTGAATCTAGATCCTACGACAGAAGACTTGAGTTCAAGTTCTGCCTCTGCCATTTTCAGTCTTTGCAGCCTTTGCTTTCTCAATCTATTTCTTACTCTGTACAACTGGGATAAGAGTAGCATTTACCTCTAGGGGTTTATGAAAATTAACTGAGAACATACATATATGTATATATGTGTGTATGTATATACATATATATATAACCTCATTTTGAAAATTTTAAAGCACCATATAAATGTCAGCTGCTATTACTATTATGCCACCTTTCCTAAATCTAGTTTCTGGGCTATTCATTTTGCTCTCTGCAGTCAATTCTTTTTTTTAATAACAATACTGTGTAGTTTATTATGTTATTAAACAAAAATTCTCAGAAAACCAATAAAGGTAAAATGGAAAATTATTACATTATAGCTCTTGTTCTAAGGAGTTTAACTGTAGATTTTTTCTTTTTTAAAATAATAACTTTTTATTTTTAAAATATATGCAAAGATAGTTTTTAACATTCCCTTTTTCAAAACCTTGTGTTTCAAATTTTTTCTCCCTCCCTTCCCCTCACCACCTCTCCTAGGATAGCAATTAATCCAATATATGTTAAACATAAATATTTCCACAATTATTATGCTGAACAAAAAAATCAGATCAAAAAGGAAAAAAAATAAATGAGAAAGAAAACAAAAAGCAAGCAAACAACAACAAAAAAGTTGAAAATTGCAGTCAGTTAATTCTTACCCTTAAGTTGTTTCTCTTTTCCCAGGGGGAATCTTCAGTTTTATTAGTAACTCTAGAAGCCAGATAAACTTTCAAGATTTAAAGAAAGATGGTCATAGCTTTAGGTAACCCCCTTTCTTATGTCAGTTCCTTATTAGATGACAACCCCAGATCTATTGGTTGGCAGCCTCACAAGATCTTTGCTCAAGAAGCCCTTGCCAATGTGTTTACCTTTTTAATCATCCGGAAGACACAATTAGTTCAAAGCAAAGGCATTTAATAGGATAATATAGTAAGAAAAGTATCAATAGAACATTTCTTTAATTAAACTGAGTTGTATTCATCCACAAATACATTTATCATTAGTAAGAAGAGCTAGCATGTTTAGCAATTATCCATTGAGACACATATATATGAAAGACATACAGCCAGAGAACATATGAGCCAGGGCAAGCCATGACTCTTATACTTAAGGGATACGGATGCCTTCTGATGCTGTCTGCACTAAGCATGCTACTCCACTGTCTTGTGGTGGTTGTTAGTCTTATGCTCGCTTCCAGGTGTGTTCATTGTCTCTGCTGAGCATTTCTGTCCTATATATGGTAAGGCTTCTTTCTGCTACCAGCTCCAGGACTTTATCCCTTCGGTACCATCTTCTGGACATTTCAGCTCCCATTTTCTAGGGAAGGAGTAACTAGATAAGACTCTCCCTAATAAGGACAGGTTGGTATCCCTTTTACTATAGCTAGAGGCTATAGGCCTAAGGAGGCTGCTGAACAAAAGTCAGTAGAATACTTCAAATAAGATTAAACATTTTAGCCTTCTGTGTGTGGGGCCCAATCTCAAACAACTATCTGATTTAACTAAGATCTTCTATGGGCTGGCATACAAATGAATTTGAGCCAGAACAAAAATTAAGGACTTCGAGGCTATTGTCTGTCACCCATGTGACTTTTATTATTACCTTTATTGCACAAATCCATTAGCAGTTACACCCCCAAACATACATAACACACACTTTAAGGTTACATTGTAGCCAGTGAAAAACCCTACTACCCCCCATAACAAGTATTATAGGGTCAGGTAATAGGAGAGATCATAGGGGAGATAACTGGACTGGGTGCCAGGCCTGCACCACTAAAATCACACCATGTATGCAGTTATCTACTCTGTATATGAGCAAGGGGCATTCCTACCGCAGAGAGCAGGTCAGATTAGGCCTGTTTTCTTTACTTACCCTAAACCCCCTAAATCTTGCTCATTCCCAAAGTTTTGTCAGAAATCTCAAAAGCTTTTCCCTCCCAGTAACCCCGTAGAGTATGTCACACAAATCTTATTATCCCAATTTTACAGAAGAGAAAACTAGAGGAGGAAATTGAGTCTCTGAGAGAGGAAATGATTTGCCCACACGCAGAGGAAAGTAGAGGAGCCAGGGCCTTTACCTTTTTTTTCTGTTACACTATATGCTTCTTTGGCATGGATATAGAAGCAAGAAGCAAGAAGTAGGAGGAAGTGAGCAACCAAGTGCATCAGAAATACAAGATACACTTGGCAATGGGAGTGAGAGAGACCAATGGGAGTAGGAGGGGAGAAAACAATATGCATCCAAAATGGAGTGTGAAAGCAAAAGTTCCAAGACCTTCAGATCTGAGCCATCTTCTTGGATTCATGGTAGCACAAGAAGGCTTAAATTGGCATGGGGGAGAGAAGTCAGGGAGGAAGAGGGAGGAGATAGCAGCTGGAAACAATGAATCCAGGGAACCAAACATATAGCCCAGGAGCTTTATTTATTCTCTTCCAAGCCATCTTTGTTCTTCCCTCCCCACCCCCACCTCCCAGCTCACACTCCTTCTAAGCTCACTGAGCTTCAGAGAAGCTTGGGAGCAGGTGTGGAATGTTGCTAGGTTGTGGGGAGGACTGCCACCCCATGGCTATGTTCTTATAGCTCCACTGAGATCTCTAAGCCAATAAATCATGTCTCTTCAAAACAGGAAGTCAAGGTCTATTTGCCAACTGATGCTTTGAAAGGGGAAGCAGGAATGGGCTTTATTTAGGCAGCAGATATTACCATTTCAGGCAGGGAGAAATAAAATAAAATAAAATAAAATAAAAGGTTATTTAGGTTGGAAGCATTGTGATGTTGGAAGAGGCCTTGATTTGGCATGTTAAGGGCCTCTAACTTTGAATCTTGCCTCCAAAACATATTAGCTCTTAGCAAGTAAACAAACTTTCTGAGCCTTCCTTTCCCACTACATATACTCTCCTCTCCCCAGGGTTGCAGTGATAAAAATGCATTGCTGTTATAGCTTTGGGGTCATGTAAAGAGTTCTAATTCTAACCCTGCTCCAGACCAGCTGTAGAGCCTCCGACAAGTCACCTTTCTTCTTTGAATCTTGTTTTCTTCTCTGTCAGTGGCTAAGATTCTTTCCAGCTCTGAAGTTCTATAACAATTCATGCTTCTGTACTCCAAAAATACTACACGTGAGTTCATATTGCCAATAATAATAATAATGATAATGTTACTAGTTCATATAGTAGCAGTTTTGTGTTCCCTACAACAACTTTGTGATGCAATCAGTGCTGGGGTGAGTGCCCCTATTTTTATAGGCATGCTGACCATGTTCTTATAGGCCATGGGCTAGGTGTGCAACACTGTTGATCCAGGGAACACTTGCTACATCATTTCTACTCCTGAAAAACTGAAATCCTCAAAAGTTTGTCTTTGCTGTCCTGCTTTCACTGCCTCTCCCTGCAGGATCCCTCACAATGACTTGACTTTTACCAAAGTGCCTATGTGTTCCAAAAACACCTCTCCTTTTTTCCTTCCCTTCCTCCCTCTCTCCCATCCCAAAACTAGGTGTTAGGAACTAATTCATCTAAAGCTAAAAAGCTAAGCCCTCCAGGAACATTTTATCTTTGAAAAGGCCCAGACAAACTCTTTAATAGGTGGAATTTCAGGGAGTGTTGGGGAAATGTTTTTGAGCTAGGCTTACCAGCTTCTAAAATTACCTCCTTTCAGAGATCCCCACCTCCTCTGCCGTGGGCAAGATGAGACCATCTGGATTCAAACTACCTGTTTCCATGTCAACATCCCTGGGATGGGAGTGACATTGGAATTCTGCCAGATGGGCTGTTAACCTTAGCTTGAGACTTCAGACCAGACCTATGCTCGGAGGAGGCAGAAATCAATCTTTCAATAAGTGTGTAAAAAATTAACCACCTGGGATAGGCAAGGGCTTCATTAGGAGATACTAGATTGGGACTACAGGAGAACTATAGTACCACTCTGCCCCCCACTAGGAGATAGAAATGTGTCCAGGGTAATTCTAGGGCATAATGATGAAAGAGATTCCCCCTCACAAGAAGTCTTCCAACAAAGACTAGATGGTCTCTTGTTGAGAATGATAGAGAGAGGTTCTTTAGCCAAGTATGGTAAGGTATGGGGTAAGATCCCATGGTCTTAGAATTCCAAGCCAGTTCAGAGTTTCTGGCATTTTGTGACTTTGAAAAGTCAGAGCTAACTTTCTGTGGTGGCAAAAAAATTGGAAATCAGAGGAAAGCTCATCCACTGGACAAGAGCTGAATGAGTTGTGGCATAGGATTATGATGGAAGACTATTGTGCTATAAGAAATGATGAGCAGGATGCTTTCAGAACAACTTGGGAAGACATATAAACTGATGTTAAGTTAAGTGAGAAAAATCAGGAGATCATTGTATACAGTAACAGCAATGTTGTAAGAATGATCAAGGTCAAGGGTAATCAATATAATGATATGACAGTTCTAAAGGACTCAAAGAAAAAATGCCATCCACCTCCAGAGAGAGAATTGATGAACTCTGAATAGAAATCAAAGTATAACTTCCTCACTTTTTATTTTTCTTACCTTTTTTTGAAATATAATTAATCTGGAAATATGTTTTGCATGGTGTCTTCTCAGTGGATGAGGGAGGGGTAAAAGAGAATTAGAAATTCAAAATTTTAAAATAATATTGAAAACAATAAATTTGAAAAAGTAAATTTAAAAAAATCAAAGCTAAAATAAGGGCAGTTTTAAATTTTGTGTGTGTGCATGTGTGTGCATGTGCTCACTTATGTTTACCTCATCCCCAACTACTGCTTGGGGAAAATTTGAGACTCGGGCTTTGTCTGAAGGGCAGATTGGAGTCTCCTGAGCCCCATAGCATTCTGTCTAGGTCCAGTGGCAGCAGACATTGAATTTTTTCCCACCTTTGCCTTTGATGGGATTAGAAGTGATTTCCTTGGGAGCTGCTCAGTGGTTTTGACCAACTGGTATGATAGTCTAGAATGGTGCCCTTTTCTCCCTCATATGAGAACAGCACCAACTTCTCAGTCAAGACCAGGTAGTCAGCTTTAGTGCACAGAGGCAATTGATAATAAAGTCTGTAGTTTCCTTGGTGTCCTACTTCCTAAAATCCTCCCTAACCTACATCCTAGATGTCCTTCAACCTATTGATCTCTCTTTTCTCAATAGTAATGTAATAAAAAGAGCCAGTGGATTGGAATAAGAGGACCTCTGATATGATTCTAACTCTTCTACTAACCCTCTGTATAAGCTTGGACAAGTCACTGCTTCTTTCATTGCCTCAATTTCTTCATCTCCAGAATGAGGACATTGAACTAGATGATTCCTATTGTCTCTTCCAGCTCTAAATCGTCTCACTTACTGATCTCTTTCCACCCCTGCTATCTTCTATTAACTTGCTTCTCTCTGGCCTTGGACTTCCACCACCCAATTCATTCATACCCCCTTCCCATCCTTGCTGTATCTTCTGGGATCTGTTCTTGTCTCTCATCTGTGATAGGTCTAGCACTGTGGTCATTGCTGTAGAACTACAAAACCAATCATAAAGTCACCTCAAGGAGCACATAGTCCAGTAGCAAAGAATAATTCCAATGACAGTGTAGTCATTGGTACTCACTGGAAGTATACCAGAGTTCCAAGGAGGGGAGATTCAGTGTGGGATGGTATAGTCAGAGAAGTCACTATGGATGAGATGAGAGCAGAACAGCATGAGTGAAGGCTAGGAAATTGGAATGAATTGCAGTGTGAGAGGTGTTGAATAAAAGAGAAATTATTTCAATGGGGATGGGAGAGAGAAAGTCTTGTAGTGGATTTCAGACTGCTTACAGAAAATGGGAAGGAGGGGAAGGTTCCTGAGCAAATCAATAGTGCAATGACAGCAGTGTTTTAGAAAAATTTGTCTTTTAGTGGTAACCATTATGGCTTGGAGGAGAGAAGCCCAGGAAGTCAGGGAGGTTGTTGTGGTAATGTTGGGTGATGACAGACTGAACAGTGGTCTCAAGTATAGAAAAGGGTGAGCAATTCCAAGGGGCATCACCACAGTGAGGCATCTGGTGTAGGCAGATCATTATTGGGATTGTAGTCTGGAACACTGGGATACTCTCAGCACAAGGTGGGCTCAGTGGATTCAGTTTGATGAGCATTTAGGAAGTGGGGTACTCTTTGTGCTTATCTGTGCTCTGTGCTGGGCCTTAGGAACATGAAGACAAAAAACCCCAGAAACAGCCCTCCCCCCACCCTCACCTTCAGGAGTTGACATTTGATGAGAGGTTGTTGGGAAAGGGAGCCAGCTTTAGGGAAATAAGGAAATTAATTCGTTTGAGAACGTGCTGAATCCCAGAAGACAAGGAAGGAGAGAAAGCAGATTGGAGGGGCTAGGTTGTTCTTTGTCCTTCCTTCTTGAAGAGGACCATGACATCAGGGAGGTGATGCCATGATGTGCCAGTGAATTAGATTGAAGTGAGCAAGGGCTGGACTGGGGCACTGGCCTCCCTTTCCCCTCTGGAGCCATTTGGGTTCAGTGACCAGATAGAGATCAAGAGGACTGGAGATGGCCCTGGATGCAGTGGGAGGCCTTGGCCTTTTTAAGCTAAGGTCTTCAACAGATCTCAGTTTGATTGAGGCAGCACCCTTTTAGTCATTAAGGCTAGGTAAGAAATGAGGCAAAGAATCTCCTCTTTCATCTAGTCCAAAAAAAAAAAATCTAAATAAATAAATAAATAGATATGGGATAGGAAGACCCTCAGGGTTTTTGGTTAAAGCAGAAATGATTGGTTTACTGGAGGGGCTAGAACAGTGGAGGCTGTGGATGTAGAGCTCAGGTTCAAGGGGTTTGGCAGTGAAGGAAGGAGAAGAAATTGGATGGGAGCAAGAAAGGCAGAGTAAGGGCCAATGTAATTGTGCTTTTGAGTTCTGTTTGGTTTTGAAATCAGGAGAGTCTAGAGTGTGTTGAAAGTTAGAAAACAGTTGGTGGAGAGTTGAGGATTAGAGAAGCTAGGAAGGTTTTGTTGGGTAAGGGGCTTGTTTTGGGATGTGGTGTGGGGAGCAGGATTTACATTTTAACAGAAGCTTCTTTGATGTAGAAGTGTTTTAAACCCAAGGAATGAAGCTTTAATTTAAGCTTGGAGCCTAGGGGTCTGATTCTTACTCCCCAGTCTCCCCAGGTAGGCATCTGACTTCACTTGAAGCCTCTCCAAAGATCCTGAAGGAGGACTGGCTTCTAAACCGACTGCCTGAATCTACCTGAAAAAGAATCACCGATTTCCCGAAGATAAGGGGCTGAGTGACAACCAAAGTATTCATCGATCAGCTGCTGGACTGGTCTTCTTGTAGAACCAGAAGCACTGAGTAGAAATGACGAGGGGGAGAATTTGAGCTCGATGTAGGAGAGTGAGCAAGGCCAAACCAGCTGGGCCGTCCTAGCTGAGCTGACCTTTTCAACAATCAGAGCTACCCAGAGGTGGAATGGACTGGGGGACAGGGTGGTGTCTTCTAAGTTTCTGAGAGGATTCTTTTTCAAAGTATGCATTGGACCAAAAGGTTGTTCAGACCCAAACTCTCACATTCAGTGTTTCTGTGACACAGTTTTAAGTGTGTTACCAAAGAAAGATATAAAGATAATTGCCCTGGTATTAAAAGACAGACATATTGGGACTGGGTCTTCCCTTTAAGAAAAGTTTGTTTATTTGAGTTTGGGGAGGAATAAGGGGTATTTTTCCTTTCCCACAGGTTTTTTTTTTCATGGAGTTATGTTGTCTCCACAAGCCCCAATTATACCCACAATAAGAGACTGTGAGGGCAGGAAGAAAGCTTTGAGATAATTTAGTCCAGGGCCTCTTAGCCTTTCTTTGTGTCCTGAATCCCTTTGATCATCTGGTGAAACCTGCAGACCCCTTCTCAGCATCATATTTTAAAATGCATAAAATAAAATAAATAGCATTACAAAGGAAACCAGTGACATGGGAATAAAACTATCATTTTTTCCCATTCAAGTTCACAGACCCTCAGAAATCTTTGAGCTCATGTTAAAAACCCCTGATCTAGTGCAACTCCTTCATTTTATAGAGGAGAAAACTGAGGCCCAGAAATGGGAAGTAACCTGAGGTCGCACAGCAGGCTGGTGTCTGGGCTCGGATTATTGCCGAGGTGGCCACCCTCTATAGGCTTTCCTAACTCTACCATATTGCAAAAGCATGCTCTCTTTAGCTCAGGTACTCTATTCCCAGCCTCTCCACACCCTCACACACACCCCAGCTCTTTAAAATGTCAGAAGAAGTGGGGCCCAAGTGCTGTGGTTCACTGGTGAGCTGAGATGTATCAGACATGAAGAAAGGTGGGAACACCCAGGGAGGAAATGTCATCCAGGCAATGCCTGGAAGTTGGCCTGCCAGGGGGAAGGTTGTACTATCTGTACTTCTGTCAGCTGGCAAACCTCCAACAAGAGCTGCCTGAGGTTACATAGGCCAGGCCAGGAGTCTGGGGTGGGGATGGGGGCTCTCCCTCCCTGAGGGCCCAGCTTGAATCCTGCCTGAACAGTTCAGACTCAGCCAGATCCTGGGCTCAACCTTGCTCAGCTCAACAGGAGGATAGAAGGCAACTTTCACAGATGAAAGTGACTGTGTGAGCAAGTCGGGTTTGGTGGCTTTTTGACACACAAGACTTTTGCTACAGACTGTTCTAATGGGCCCAGGGCAATAACCACAGTCATACATGCACCTTCCTCTCTTGAGCCTGCCTACCAGGCCTTGGTTCTCCAGAAACCAGCTGTCACATTGGGAACAGACAACTGCTCTTACTGTGGTAACTTAGAGAGAAGCAGGCCTTTTCCTGGCACACATTGACTCAGAAATCCACAAATAATTATAGTTATATATGTTTTGTTGTATTTTTATTTATTTTGTGAAATATTTCCCAATATTGTAATCTGACTCAGTTGCATTTCTAAGTACTACTGGCTGCAGTGCCTCATGTTTGATCCATAGTATCAGTGGCTACAGACAGGTCAAGAAGGATAAGAATGGAGAAAAAGTCATTAGAGTTGGCCAACAGAGATAGCAGTTTTTGGTGAGTGATGAAGTCAGAAGCCAGACCACAAAGAGTTAAGAAAAATGTGAGAAGAAAGGAAGTGGAGGCACTGATTGTAGATTGCTTCAAGGAGTTTAGACGGGACTGGAAGAGAGAAGTAAGATGTTACTTGATCTCAGTTTGCATCTAATTGTTTGCATGTTGCTTCTTCCCCTCTCCCCCTTGGACTGTGAGCCCCTTGAGGTCAGGGACTGACTTGTGCATTTCTGTTGTATACACATAGAAGGCATTTAATAAATGCTGTTCCTTTCTTTGGCACTTGTTTGGCAATGCATCAGTGTTGCTTCTTCATTCATCAATCTCTCGATTAAGTTCGTTGGAGGCAGAGTCCAGGTCTTAGAACCTTTTTGAGTGTTTATGTGCCTCATCTCTCCCATCACATCCTGAGAATTTAGGATTATGCCCAACATTTTGCTAGGTATTTTGGGGTGATAGAATTACAAAGGACTAGTATACTTCTAGGGTCAGAGGGGCCTAGAACCTAAATCTAGGAGGAAATGTAAGGGTCATCCACTTCAGCTATTCTTAACTTAGATCCTCAAGGGGTCTATTGATAGATTTCAGGGATTCCATGAACCTGAATGGGGAAAAGCCTCACATCTTTATTTTCACACTCCTCTCTAACTGAAATTTAGCATTTCATTCAGTTATTTAAAAACATTATTTTGAAAAATTGTCCAAAGTTTTCCACTACTTTGCCAAAGGAATCTGACACAAAAAAGTTTTAGAAGCCTTGATATATTTCAGTCCTCTCATTTTACAAATGAGGAAACTGAGGCCCCAAAGGAACAATTTGTCCTGTAATATAAGCTAGTAAGTTTGCAAAGCAGAATGAAAATGGGGGTAGACTATATCTAAGTGCTGAAAGAAATGTCCAGTTAAGGAGAGATTGGTGGAAATAAGAGGGTGGGCAGGGGCAGTTAGGTGGTGCAGTGGATAGAATGTCAGGCCTGGGGTGAGGAAGACCTGAATTAAAATCCAGCTTTAAATCAGCTGTGTCTAATTGGTAAGTCATTTCATCCCATGCCTCAGTTTCCTTTTCTGTAAAATGATCCGGAGAAGGAAATGGCAAACCACTCTAGCATCTTTGTCAAGAAAATCCTTCCTGGGATCAAGAAGAGTTGGACAGGATTGGATAACAACAGGAAGTGGTGAAATATGGATTAGCCAGAAGGGCATAACAGAGGAAGATAATAGAGTAATTCTGATTAGAGCATGTGTAAAGAAATACTCCCTGGGGTGGGAATGAAACAGCAGACACCATTCAAATATCAGCACTGATTTCTAAATTAGCCAAGGTTCTTTCTTTGATTTCTAAAAGCTCTGGAATCAGGTTTTTTCATTTGTGAAATTGCATCATATGAAAGCTTAATTTCAGTTCTAAGTCTGTGAATTGATATTTTATGAGGAGGGGGGAGCTAAGGAATTGTTTCCATTATTAAGTAGTGTGCCATGAGCTGAATTTGGAGTTGGAGATCTTGGGTTTGGTAGCTACTGCTGACAGATGGTAGTAAGACCTTGGACAGATTATTTCACCTTTCATGGGCCTCAGTTTACTCCTCTACAAAATGATTGGGTTGGTCTCTCTCCAGCTTGAAATCCTACCACTAAAAAGGGATTTTGGAATAATTTCTCCTCTCCATCTTTCAGCCTATTTCACCATGTCTTCTCCCTTTCTCCTTCCCTCACTTTCAGGAAAGTAAGAGGAGGGTGGGGGTATCCATGCCATGTTGCAGAACTGGACAGGAATGTAGACCTTTTTCACGACTACTAATCAGAATCAATAATAGTTGAGGATTTGCAAAGTGCAGAGATAACGTGATCTCATCTGAGCTTTGTAACAACCCTGTGAGGTAAGCATTGGAGGTACTATTAGCATCTTCACTTTACTCATGAGGAACCTCAGAATCTGAGAGGTTGGGTGAGTGACTACTCATAAGCATCACAGCTGGGAAATGGCAGAGGCAAGCTCTCAAGCAAGGGATTCTTTTTTTTTAAATATTTTTTTATTTTATTTGCATAACATATGTGTGGGTAATTCTTCAACAATAACCCTTACATACATTTCTGTTACAAATTTTCCCCCCAGCTCCCCACCCCTCTCCTAGATGGCAGGATATCCACTATGTGTTAATTATGTTAATATATTGGCAAATCAAATATATGTATACATATTTCCAAACTTATCATTGTTGTGCAAGAAAAATCTTATCTACACAAAAAATATATCAGATAAAGGAAACACAATGTAAGCAAACATCAATCAAGGAGTATGAGAATGTTATGTTGTGGTCCACATTTCACATCCCTCTCTCTGGGTGTATATGGCTTTCTTCAGTGAACAATTGGAGGTGGTTTGAAACATTTCATTGTTGAAGAGAGCCATGTCCATCAGAATTGATCGTCATATAGTACTGTTGTTGCCGTGTATAATGATCTCCTGGTTCTGCTCATTTCACTCAGCGTCAGTTCATGTAAGTCTCTCCAGGTCTCTCTGAAATCATCTTGCCGGTCATTTCTTACAGAACAATAATATTCCATAATATTCATATACCATAATTTATTCAGCCATTCTCCAATTGAAGGGCATCTATTCAATTTCCAGTTTCTAGCCCCTACAAAAAGGGCTGCCACAAACATTCTTGCACATGTGGGGCCCTTTCCTTCCTTTATGATTTCTTTGGGATATAAGCCCAATAGAAATGCTGCTGGGTCAAAGGGTATGCACAGTTTGATAACTTTTTGAGCGTAGCTCCAAATTGTTCTCCAGAATGGCTGTATCCGTTCACAGCTCCACCAACAATGCATCAGTGTCCCAGCCCTCCCACATCCCCTCCAACATTCATCATTAACTTTTCCTGTCATTTTAGCCAATCTGACAGGTGTGAAGTGGTACCTCAGGGTTGTCTTGATTTGCATTTCTCTGATCAATAGTGATTTGGAGCACCTTTTCATATGACTAGAAATAGTTTTAATTTCATCCTCTGAAAATTGTCTGTTCATATCCTTTGACCATTTATTGATTGGAGAATGGCTTGAATTTTTATAAATATGAGACAATTCTCTATATATTTTAGAGATGAGACCTTTATCAGAACCCTTAGATATAAAGATGATTTCCCAATTTATTGCTTCCCTCCTAATCTTGACTGCATTGATTTTGTTTGTACAAAAACTTTTTAACTTAATATAGTCAAAGTTATCTATCTGGTTTTCAATTAAGAGTTCCAGTTCTTCTTTGGATATAAATTTATTCCATCTCCATAGGTCTGAGAGGTAAACTATATTACATTCCTCTAATTTACTTATAGTATCACTCTTTATATCCAGATCATGAACCCATTTAGATCTTATCTTGGTATGTGGTGTTAGATGTGGGTCAAGCCCTAATTTCTTCCACACTAGTTTCCAGTTTTCCCAGCAGTTTTTGTCAAATAGTGAATACTTATCCCAAAAGCTGGGGTCTTTGGGTTTATCAAAGACTAAATTGCTATAGTTATTTCCTAGTTTGTCTTGTGATTCTATCCTATTCCACTGATCGACTACTCTATTTCTTAGCCAGTACCAAATGGTTTTGATGACTGCTGCTTTGTAATATAGTTTTAGATCTGGTACAGCAAGTCCACCATCGTCAGCCTTTTTTTTCATTAATCCCCTTGAAATTTCAAGCAAGGGATTCTGATTCCCAGCTCACCATGTTGTCCATTGTTCTCTGCTGGACTAAGAATCCCAATCTCTCTTTATAGATTTAAGGTTGTGGAAGACAGACATTTTATGGGAGGAGGGCAAACTGAGGGAATTTCTACCCCGGTGCTCTAAGATAGCCCTACTCATGTCATTCTTGCCCATGATCAAACAAAAGAATCAATGAGAAGTGTTTTCCAAACCTAAAAGGATTACAGAGATGTTAGCCATTCAAATGGAATGGTCTAGAGAGCTGTTCTTGGAGTCAGGAAGACCTGAGTTTGAATCCTGCCAGACATTTAATAGCCAGATAAGCTTTATTTGAGCCACTCGACTTTGCTGTGCCTCAATTTCCTCATTTATAAAATGGGGATAATCATAGCACCTACTTTTTAGGCTTGTTATATGGCTTGAATAAGATATTATATTGTACTATATGAACATTAACTCTTGTTTTAAGATAAATTACTAATACCTTAATGGGAATTAGATTTAGACCTTAGACCCAGCCTTTGTTCTACCCATAAGATTGGATTTGAACCCAGTTCCTCCTCCAAATTCAAATCCTTCATCTCTCTACACTGTAGTGTCTCCCCTTGGGGATCCCTTTTGACTCTAAACCCTTAAATCTCTAAGGTCTCAGACTGCCAGGTGTATTAGAGGAAACTTGAACTGGGAAAGTAGCATTTCCATCTCAGATTCAACAAATGCTACACAACAGGGCTTGATTTATTGTTTTGTTGATCGTTTAGACTTGAGAAAGGGATGGAGACAATGTTAATAATGCAGATTATTAATGATGCAGATTAAGGGTTTATCTTGTGCACATTTTTTTTTCTGGAGAAATGATTGTTAAACACTTGCCATCCCAGCCAGCCCTGGTTTGAGAAGCAAATGCTAGAATTTGAGATTTTAGAGCTATAAAGTACCTTGGAGGTTCTGTGGCCTAACCCCATTATTATCCAGAGAAGGAAACTAAAGCCTGCAGAGGGCAAGGCCCTAAGTTACAGTGCAGATGAAAGGACTATTGGCAGTGTTCTAGAGAGCCTTCCCAGTCAGCTAACTCCTCTGGTCCTCAGTTCCCTATCTCAAACAATAAGGACATTAGACATCTAAGGGCCTGCCTAGCTCTAAATCCATGTCTTCTGCTCCCTTGAGGCCCGGTCCAGCTCTAAGATTCCCCATCTTGGTTCTGGAATTCTTGTCAGGTTGTCCACAGGACAAGGGCTGTTAGCTATAACAGTCTCTCTAGTAATGCTTGAGGCTGGACAGGGAACAGCTTCTCACATCCTTAAAGAATAGAAAGGGCCTGAATGGCTATAAAGAATTGGCAAGAGACCGTGGGAAGTGTAGCATTCAGCAGAGACAAATCATTACTAGTTGGTGGCTGGTGGCTTACTACTCTGCAGAAATAAGTGAACTGGTCCAAGTACTCTAAGTGGCAGATAACTTTGTCATGGACGAGAGCATCCCAGTTACTGCTCATCAACAGAAAGGGTCTGGCTTCCAAAAAGCTTTGGTCCCAGATCAGTCCCATCACATGGTTTCCACTGACTTGAGACTGTTCCATCTGTTTCTGCGGTCCACTCTAGGTTTGAGGTGTTTGGCCCTTCTGATCTAGGAGCTTTAATAAGGATGGACTTCACTCCCACACAAAGAAATGTTGGAGAGGCTCAATCTAAAAAAATTCTTCTTAACCAAAACAAGGCACTCAGAACTAAAGCCCAAAGTCCCTTTTTAATAAATCAGTCAGGCTTATTGTTTTTAACAACCTTGTTTCTTACTCACAGAGTCTCACAAGAGCCCTGGGGAGATTAGGGGGTTTCCAGCTTTCTCCAGTTAGTTTTAACAGTTAATAGTCAAAAGGGGTCCTTCCTGCCTAGTGTTGTGTGTGTATGGTTTCTGAGCACCAGTGACCTATCTCGAAGTCTTAGGCATTGTGTTCCATCAATCTTTCTGACTACACTCAGGAAAAATTAGCTAATCAGGCACCAAAGGCATCCTTATCTGCTCTCCTAATGTCACTCATATACATCCCCAAGCCTTTCCTTTCACTATTCCTTCCCCCCTACCCCCATAGTGGGTTGAGAGGCCCTTTGGTGGATTTCTAACCACCAAAGGAAGGATCCTTTCTATCTCTACCAGTGCTCCCTATATAGGACACTGATATGACTTCATTAGTGGATCTCTAGCCCAAGAGATCCCCTCCTCTATCTCCGTTCTCCCACCCCTATCATTTTAGTCAGTTATAAATATTTCAAAAGCCTATTCTCAATATGATTCTCATGGGCATGGATATTCTTGGCTCTCTTTTCATGCTAGATGTTACTGAAAACTTAACATCTTCTATATGTGCCTCAGAATACAGAGCTACCCTTCTGATGTCAGCCTTAACTCTAAGCTAAGCTTTTCATAGCTTCAACCCTTGTTAAGACAAAGCTGAAGTCTATGGTAGGTAAAGGGCTCAATAGGACAGGGAATTGCCCAGCATCATCATGTGCCATGGAGCAACCATGGGGGAAAAATAAAAAAAGGAAGTATATCTGTCAGTCTCTAAGTCTCAGTGACATTTGTATGGACTATTTCGGGGTTTTTGAAAGTGGGTGATGTCAACATTCAAAGCACATGGGATTATTTTTCTCTCTAGCAAAGACCAGAAAAACACAAAGCACATCTTTCTTTTTTTTGGTAAAAGTGGGGACAAGCGTGGTGCCAAAGTTGGTAACAAGAAATCAGTGTCTCCTAGGGGCTACTATAAAAAATCTCTACCTGGAGATTACACTGAAATCAGTCGCCCCAAAGAACTGATGATAACAAGATCTCCTGGGAGTTCAGATTTAAACAATTCATGTCATAGGCTCATATGATTTTGAGCTGGAAAGGCCTTTTGAGCTATGTGATTTATCAGTCAACAAACATTTATTCAGCAGTTACAATGTGTCAGGCACTGGCAAAAATATGGCCCTTGCCCTTAGGGAACTGCTATTTTAACAGGAGATACAATATGCTAATGACAATGTACATGTAAGATACATACAGCATAAATGAAAGCTAATCTCAAAAGCAAAGTACTGGCAGTGAGGGGGGGGAGGATGAGGAATCAGGAAGGCCTCCTGCAAAAAGTAGGATTTGACCCGAGTCTTGAAGGAAGCCAGGGAATTTAGGGGGTAGAAGGGAGGAGGGAGAGCGTTCTAGGCATGGGGACAAAATTTCTTTAAGCTAGAAGTGATAACATCGGATGAGAGTGGCCATGAAAAAGATCGAGGAGAGTCAAGGATGACACCTAGGTTTCAAGACTGGGTGTTTGGGAGGATGGTGGTGCCCTTGACAATAATAGGAAAATTGGGGATAGAGGAGCTATTCGGTGGAACTAGGATGTTTGATCCATTATAGTTTGGGAGAGACCCAAGAAGTCATCTAGTCAAATCCCCTATTTCCAGATTTCTAGATTGGAAATCTTGCCAGATTTTCAGATGAGGAAACTGAGGCCTCAGGGAAAGTGACTAGTCAACCTCACACAATTAGGCAGTAACAGATGAGGGATTTGAACCCAGTTCCTCTGGCTCTTAAGTCCAATCTACACCATGTTTTCTACATTGATACACTGGACAGTTAGTCCTTGTTAAAGATTAGGCCAGAACAAAGATAGTGCCCCAAGCAACTGGGTTTTTTGTTTAACCACTGGTATTTGAAGGGAGGATTGTGAATTCACTGTGGACCCATTGGTACAGTAATAGCAGGGCCTAAGCTGCACTCCCCAGGGGTCTGCCTGAATCCTGGCCATGGACCTCCATTGTGTTAACTTTGAATAGACCACTTGACCTTAACCTTGATTGTACCTAAGAACTGACCCAAACCTGATCCCTTCCTTTTGGTCAGGTTCCTTTTGGTGAGGTAACCAGTGATGCTCAGATCCCCAGGGGTGGGGGAGAATTCCCTTTCTCATCTCCCTGGCCCCACCCCACCCATTTTATTTATGGCTTGGAAAGCCCCCAGAGCTTCTGCCCTATTGTGCAGTGCTTCCATCAATATCCTAAGCAGCAGTATGAATGCAGGAAAAAGCAACAGAACTGAGAGTTTGATGTCTGTGCCCATGAAGAAATAAGGCTACATCACTTTTAACCCTATCAGTGTTTGCATGGTAACAGTGGAAGGTAAGGCTAGACTTGGGTCCTTGATGAGTACCTCCTTTGTTTGCAGTTCCTTGGTACTACCCAAAATGTTGATTTTACAATCTCCCTTCTATTTGCTTACTGTTGAGAGACAGGTGCAGCAAGAGTCAGGAGACCTGGGTTTGAATTGTGACTCGAATCTGCTCGATAGAAGACCCATGGATAAGTCACTTAACTGCTTTATCAGCCTCAGTTTTCTCATCTGTAAAATCAAAATAATCCTTTACTAGATCATGGATATAGATCTGGAAAGGACCTCAGAGGTAATATAAACCAACCCTCCATTTTATAGATGGGGGTCCAGAGAATTTATGCCATATCAAGGAAACGTCACCTTCCTCCCAGGGTTATGATAAGAAAAGCATGTTAGAAAGTTTAAAATACTAGAGGAACTATGCCACCACATATAAAAATTGGGCTTTTACTATTCCCTCTTTTTAAGATTAAGAAACTGAGCCTTAGAGAAGTAATATGTTTTAAAGCTTGTTAGTGGCAGAGCTGGTTCTGGAACTGTGAGGAGCTAAGATAAGTGCAGTTCTTTTTCCACTATGCTATGCAGGCTCCCCTTCTGACAAGTCTGGCCTACTCATGCCTCCATCCCCCAGAGGATGCTTCTGGATGCTGGAGGAAAGTGATGTCATTTGGAAAAATTTCCAGGAAAAGGCTGCACAGCCACTAATGGGACTATGCCTGGAACAACAGGAGGAGCCAAGCTTCTTCATCTAAGGGTAGGACTAATTTTAAAAGCTGACTAGTAAATAAACTAATCATCCTGAAGAGAAATGGAGTTAGAGACAAGAATGGGCTTCCTTGTGACAGGAACCATGGAAACCCCTAGAAGGAGTAAAAAGGGAGATTGCCAGGCAAGTGCAGGATGGAAGATGCAAGGGGAATATTTGAAAGACAAATAGCAAACAACTTCTCTAGCCCAGAGTGACTCTAGCCATCAAAGCCAATCTGGGTCTAGATTTTTGTTTCGTTCGGATTAAAATTTAGAGCTCCAGAAACTAGGGTGGGTAGTCTGTTGTGGTTTTCTCTTTGGTTTTGTTGCTGCTGCTGCTGTTGTTGTTGCTGTTGTTGCTGTAGTTGCTGTTCCTTTTCATGGCACTGTACTGGCTCTTGAGTTAGAGGATTCAAATCCTGCCTCTGATGCTTACTTCAGTAGAACCATTTCACCTGTCTGAGCCTCATTTTCCTTATCTGTAAAATAACAGTATTGGACTAGATGGCCTCAGAAATCCTTTCGAACTCTAGATCTATGAAGCTTTAACTTAATCTAGGGACTAGGAAAGAAGAAATTTGGTACAATGATAATGCATCCTGGGTTTTCTCCAATAGTCTCAATTTTGGGAATAGTGCATTGTTAATGAGATTTTGCAAATCATCAGACTATTCACAGTTGGGAAAATGTGATTAACATCCATCTGGGACAAGATAGCTGAGGAAATCTGAACACCACCAGAGACCAAGCGTGGTGGTAGTTATTCTAGTACATCTGATGAAAGCTCAGGATAAGCAGATGGCAGCTCAACCTGTGGTGATTGATCTCTTCCAACTAGCACTTTTCCTCCTGTAGGAATACTTGGTCCTAAGTCACAGGATGGCAGATTCAGAGCTGGCAGGAACCTGGAGGTCCTTCAAGGACTTGAAGCTTGTTTTTTTTTACTCTACCCACAGACTTTTATTCCAGCAAAACCTATGAAAATGGCTCCTGTTTCTGTCCAAGAAGGGCTGTCTGAGAGTGTCCAATAAATGCTGCCTGAGGAAAAAGGACCCACAGTGAAGAAAAAACAAAGGGAAATCTCATTAATCAGTCAAACATTTAAGTGCTTACTCTCTGCCAGACACTGCTAAGAAGTGGGGATAAAAAAGGTCCTGCCCTCAAAGAACTCACAATCTGATGGGGAAGACAACATGAAGACAACACCCTGCATTCAAGATGTATACAGTATAAAAGACAGGCAATCTTAGAGGGACAGTACTGTTATTAAAAGGGACCAGGAAAGGCTTTTTTTAAAAAAGTTTTTTATTTGTATAACATATGTATGGGTAGTTCTTCAACATTGATTTTTACAAAGCTTTCCTTTACAAATTTTCCCCCTAGTCCCCTCCCCTCCCCTAGATGGCAGGAAGTCTACTACATGTTAATTATATTAAAATACTTGACAAGTCGAATATATGTATACTTACCTTGCTGTGCAAGAAAAATCGTATCTACACGAACAAAAAAATCAGAGAAAGGAAACACAATGCAAGCAAACATCAATATAGAGCATGAAAATGTTATGTTGTAGTCTACATTTTGTATCCCTCTCTCTGGGTGTATATGGCTTTCTTCACTGAACAGTTGGAACTGGTTTGAAACATTTCATTGTTGAAGAGAGCCATGTCCATCAGAACTGATCATCATATAGTATTGCTGTTGCCACGTATAATGATCTCCTGGCTCTGCTCATTTCATTCAGCATCAGTTCGCACAAGTCTCTCCAGGCCTCTCTGAAATCATCCTGCTGGTCATTTTTTTTATTAATACTTTTTATTTGCAAAACATATGTATGGGTAATTCCTAAACATTAACCCTTACAAAGATTTCTGTTAAAAAATTTTCCCCCCTACTCCCCACCCCTCCCCTAGATGGCAGGATATCCACTAAATGATAATTATGTTAGAATACTTAAGAAATCGAATATATGTATAGTTATTGCATCATTTTTTTGTGCAGGAGAAATCATATCTACAAGAAAGAATAATCTGATAAAGGAAATACAATGCAAGCAAACCTCAATAGAGAACATGAAAATGTTATGTTGTGGTTCACATTTCACATCCCTCTCTCTGGGTGTATATGGCTCTCTTCACCTAACAATTGGAACTGGTTTGAAGCATTTCATTGTTGAAGAGAGTGATGTCCATTAGAACTGATCCTCATATAGTATTGTTGCCGTGAATAATGATCTCTTGGTTCTGCTCACTTCACTGAGCATTAGTTCATGCAAGTCTCTCCAGGCCTCTCTGAAATCGTCCTGCTGGTCATTTCTTACAGAACAATAATATTCCATAACATTCATATACCATAATTTATTCAGCCACTCTCCAATTGATGGGCATCCATTCAGTTTCCAGTTTCTAGCCACTACAGAAAGAGCTGCCACAAACATTCTTGCACATGTGGGGCCCTTTCCTTCTCTTATGATTTCTTTGGGATATAAGCCTAATAGAAACACTGCTGGGTCAAAGGGTATGCATAGTTTGATAACTTCTTGAGCATAGCTCCAAATTGCTCTCCAGAATGGCTGGATCCGTTCACAGGCCCACCAACAATGCATCAGTGTCCCAGTCTTCCCACATCCCCTCCAACATTTATCTTTATCTTTTCCTGTCATTTTAGCCAATCTGACAGGTGTGTAGTAGTACCTCAGAGTTGTCTTAATTTGCATTTCTCTGATCAATAGTAATTTGGAGCACCTTTTCATATGATTATAAATAGTTTTAATTTCATCCTCTGAAAATTGTCTGTTCATATCCTTTGACCATTTTTCAATTGGAGAATGGCTTGAATTCTTATAAATATGAGACAATTCTCTATATATCTTAGAGATGAGACCTTTATCAGAACCATTAAATGTAAAGATGATTTCCCAATTTGATGCTTCCCTCCTAATCTTGTCTGCATTAGTTTTGTTTGTACAGAAACTTTTTAACTTAATATAATCAAAATTATCTATCTGGTGTTCAATTAAGAGTTCCAGATCTTCTTTGGACATAAATTTATTCCATCTCCACAGGTCTGAGAGGTAAACTATCCTATGTTCCTCTAATTTGGTTATAATATCACTCTTTATATCTAGATCATGAACCCATTTAGATCTTATCTTGGTGTGCGGTGTTAGGTGTGGGTCCAGCCTTAACTTCTTCCACACTAGTTTCCAATTTTCCCAGCAGTTTTTGATGAATAGTGAGTACTTATCCCAAAAGCTGGGGTCTTTGGGTTTATCAAACACTAAATTGCTAACATTATTACCTAGCTTGTCCTGATATCCTATCCTATGCCACTGATCAACTGCTCTATTTCTCAGCCAGTACCAAATGGTTTTGATGACCGCTGCTTTATAATATAGTTTTAGATCTGGTACAGCAAGGCCACCTTCATCTGTCTTTTTTTTCATTATTTCCCTTGAAATTCTTGACCTTTTGTTCTTCCAAATGAACTTTGCTACTCTTTTTTCTAGGTCTGTAAAATAATTTCTTGGGAGTTTGATTGGTATGGCGCTAAATAAATAAATTAGTTTGGGTAGTATTGTCATTTTTATTGTATTTGCTCGGCCTACCCATGAGCACTTAATGTTTTTCCAATTGATTAGGTCTGATTTTATTTGTGTGGAAAGTGTTTTGTAGTTTAGTTCATATAGTTTCTGACTTTTCTTTGGCAGATAGATTCCCAAATATTTTATGCTATCATCTGTTATTCTGAATGGAATTTCTTTTTCTATCTCTTGCTGCTGAACTTTGTTAGTAATATATAAGAATGCTGATGATTTATGTGGATTTATTTTGAATCCTGCAACTTTACTAAAGTTGTGAATTGTTTGTAGTAGTTTTTTAGTTGAGTCTCTAGGGTTCTCTAAGTATACCATCATGTCATCTGCAAAGAGTGATAATTTGGTTTGTTCATTACCTACTCTAATTCCTTTTATCTCTTTTTCTTCTCTTATTGCCAAAGCTAATATTTCTAATACAATATTAAATAGTAATGGTGACAGTGGGCAGCCTTGTTTCACTCCTGATCTTATTGGGAATGGTTCTAGTTTGTCTCCATTGCATATGATGCTTGCTGATGGTTTTAAGTAGATGCTACTAATCATTTTAAGGAAAACCTCATTTATTCCTATACTCTCTAGTGTTTTTAATAGGAATGGGTGTTGGATTTTATCAAATGTTTTTTCTGCATCTATGGAGATAATCATATGGTTTTTGTTAGTTTGGTTATTGATATAATTGATTATGCTGATAGTTTTCCTGATATTGAACCAGCCCTGCATTCCTGGTATAAATCCTACTTGGTCAAGATGTATTATCCTGGAGATAACTTTCTGTAATCTTGTTGCTAAAATCTTATTTAAAATTTTTGCATCAATATTCATTATGGAAATGGGTCTATAGTTTTCTTTCTCTGTTTTCACCATACCTGGTTTAGCTATCAGCACCATATCGGTCTCATAGAAGGAATTTGGTAGTATACCTTCTGTCCCTATTTTTTCAAATAGTTTGTGTAGTATTGGAATTAATTGTTCTTTGAATGTTTGGTAGAATTCACATGTAAAACCATCTGGTCCTGGAGATTTTTTCTTAGGGAGTTGATTAATAGCTTGTTCTATTTCTTTTTGTAAAATGGGGCTATTTAAATAATTTATTTCCTCTTCTGTTAACTTGGGTAATCTATATTTTTATAGATATTCCTCCATTTCATTTAGATTATCAAATTTATTGGCATAAAGTTGGGCAAAGAAACTCCTAATTATTACTCTAATTTCCTCTTCATTGGAGGAAAGTTCTCCCTTCTCATTTTTGAGACTAACAATTTTATTTTCCTCTTTCCTTTTTCTGATCAAATTAGCTAAAGGCTTATCTATTTTGTTGGTTTTTTAATAAAACCAACTCTTAGTTTTATTTATTAATTCAATAGTTTTCTTATTTTCAATTTTATCAATCTCCCCTTTTATTTTCAGAATTTCCAATTTGGTATTTGAGGGTTTTTAATTTGCTCTTTTTCTAGTTTTTTTTTATTGTAACCCTAATTCATTGATATTCTCTTTCTCTATTTTATGCAAATAAGCATCTAGAGATATAAAGTTACCCCTTATAACCGCTTTGGCCGTATCCCACAAATTTTGGTATGTTGTCTCATTATTGTCGTTCTCCTGGGTGAAATTATCGATTGTGTCTATAATTTGCTCTTTCATCCATTCATTCTTCAGGATTAGATTATTTAATTTCCAAATAACTTGTGGTCTATTTTCTCCTGGCCTTATATTACATATGCGTTTTATTGCATCATGATCTGAAAAGGATACATTTACTATTTCTGCCTTTCTACATTTGATTTTGAGGTTTTTTTGCCCTAACACATGATCAATTTTCATATAAGTTCCATGAACCCCTGAGAAAAAAGTATACTCCCTTCTTTCACCATTCAATTTCCTCCAGAGATCTATCATACCTAACTTTTCTAACATTTTGCTTACCTCCCTAACTTCTTTCTTATTTATTTTGTGGTTTGATTTATCTAATTCTGAGACAGCAAGGTTGAGATCCCCCACTAGTATAGTTGTACTGTCTATTTCTCCTTGCATCTCTGTTAGTTTCTCCTCTGGGAATTTGGATGCTATACCACTTGGTGCATATATGTTTAGTATTGATACCTCTTCATTGTCTATGGTACCCTTTAGTAAAATATAGTTTCCTTCCTTATCTCTCCTAATTAGATCTATTTTTGCTTTTACTTGATCTGAGATAAGGATTGCTACCCCTGCTTTTTTTTTGTTCACTTGAAGCATAAAAGATTCTGCTCCAGCCCTTTACCTTCACTCTGTATGTATCTCTATGTTTTAGATGTGTTTCTTGTAAACAACATATTGTAGGATTCTGGCTTTTAATCCAGTCCGCTATCCGTTTCCGTTTTATGGGAGAGTTCATCCCATTCACATTCACAGTTAAAATGACTATATCTATATTTCCTGCCATCTTATTTACCCAAAGTTATATTTTTCTTCCCTTTCTCCTTACTCCCTTCCACTCTCCCCAGTATTTTGTTCTTGATGTCTCCCCCCCTTTAAAACCCTCCCTCTTCTCCACACCTTTCCCCTAATCCCTCTATTAATTTATCCCTTTCTTTTCCTCCTTTCCCTCCTACTTACCTATACAGAGGGCCAAGTTTTTCCCTGAAATCAAATGTGTCTGATATACTCTTTTAGAGCCCAATCTAATGAGAGTAAGAATACTCATCACCCTCCCTTCTTTCCCTCAATTATATTAGATTTTCTATGTCTCTTCATGAGACTTTGCCTTATTTTACCTCCTTTTTATTTTTACTTTATTTTACCTCCATTCCCCTCCCCCCCTTTTTTTACAGTATGATGTACCTTCCACCTCTAATATCTTTCTGATTATTCTCAAAGTAAAATCAAATTATACCCCCATTCTTCAAGGATACCCCTAGTAGAGATATAGTTCTCGAGAGTTCTTTCCTTTTTACCTTTTTACGCTTCTCTAGAGTTCTGTTTGGAGATCAAATTTTTTGTTCAGATCTGGTCTTTTCATTAGAAATAGATGAAATTCTCCTGTATCATTGAATGACCTTCTTCCCTGGAAGATGATGCTCATTCTAGCTGGATAGCTTATTCTTGGCTGTAATCCAAGTTCTTTTGCCTTTCGGAATATCTGATTCCAGGCCCTTCCATCCTTCAATGTGGAAGCTGACAGATCCTGTGTAATTCTAATGACAGTTCCTCAGTATTTGAACTGTTTTTTCCTAGCAGCTTGTAATATCTTTTCCTTGGTGCGATAGTCCTGAAATTTGGCCACGATATTCCTTGGGGTTTTAATTTTGGGGTCTCTTTCAGGAGGTGATCGGTGAATTCTTTCAATGCCAACTTTGCCTTCTGATTCTAAAACATCAGGGCAATTCTCTTTCATGATTTCCTGGAAGATAGTATCCAGGTTCTTTTTTTCATCGTGACTTTCAGGGAGTCCAATAATCCTTAGATTGTCTCTCCTGGATCTGTTTTCCAAGTCAGTTGTTTTTCCTAGGAGATATTTCATATTTTCTTCTATTTTTTCATTTTTTTGTTTTTCTTTGACTGATTCTTGAAGTCTTATTGAATCATTCATTTAAATTTGTTCAATTTTAATTTTTAAGGTATTATTTCCTTCAGCTATCTTTTTTAGCTCCTTTTGTAACTGGCCAATTGAATTTGTTGGTTCATTGCATTCTTTTTTCATTTTGCCAATTTTATTTTTCAGTGAATTGTTGTCTTTTACCAATTCACTATTTTTATTTTCTTGTGATTTGGTAATGTTTTCCAATTCACCAATTTTGTTTTTCAGTGAATTGTTGTCTTTTTCCAATTCACTAATTTTGTTTTTCAGTGAATTTTTGTCTTTTTCCAATTCACTAATTTTGTTTTTCAGTGAAATGTTGTCTTTTTCCAATTCACTAATTTTGTTTTTCCGTGAATTGTTGTCTTTTTCCAATTCACCAGACTTATTTTCCAGTTTTTACATCTCTGTTGCAGGGCAATATTTCCTTCTTGCACTGCTCTCAATTTATTTCCCCAATCTTCTTCTAGCTCTCTTTTGAGATTCTTTATGCAATCTTCCAGGTAAGCCTTCTGAAAGGGAGACCAGCTTAAGTCCACCCCTGTGGCTTTATCTGGGATTGTTTTCAGAATCTCAGGATCTGGGGACTTTTCTAGTTTCTCTCTGTAAAAGCTGTCTAAGGTGAGAGCTCTCTTTTTCTTGCTCATGATTTTCAGCAGAGGTATCAGACACCAACAGGGAATTTTGCAGCAGCAGCAGCAGCAGCAGCAGCAGCAGCAGCAGCAGGGATTTCAATTTGCCCTGGGGCAATTTGCCAAGTTGACTTCCGGTCTGGGGCTGATCTGGCTAGATCTGCACTAGGACCACACTTTCAGCTGCTCTCAACCCACCCTTTATCAAAGGTAGACCTGCCAAAGCACCTGCCCGCAAGCAGAGCAAAATGGCCCAAGCGTCTCCCAGGGAATTCCTGGCAGCCTAAAATCTTCTGGTCCGTCCCAGCCCTGGATTTGCACCCCGGCTGCGCACTGGCCTCTGAGCGCTGGGAGCTGCTCGATCCCCTGCCCGTCTAAAACTGACCTCAGAAGTTCTTTCAAAGTAGATATTTGATAGAAGTGTGTTGTAGTCCAAGTGTTTGGTAGAGCCCTCACTCCAAAACTAGTCCGGAGGCTCAGTTTGTCTGGGTTTGAGGGAAGGTCTCAGGAGCTCACAGAGGACGCTGTCTGCAGTTCACCATCTTGGCTCCCCTGCTGGTCATTTCTTACAGAACAATAATATTCTATAACATTCATATCCCATAATTTGTTCAGCCATTCTCCAGTTGATGGGCATCCATTCAGTTTCTAGTTTCTAGCTACTACAAAAAGGGCTGCCACAAACATTCTTGCACATGTGGGCAGGAAAGGCTTCTTGCAGAAGGTGGGATTTGAGCTGGGCCTTAAAGGAGGCCAGGAAAAGAAACCAGAACGTGGAGGTGAGGAGAGAATATTCTAGCTTTAGAGGAAAGAGGGTGAAAATGGGGTTGGAAGGTTGAGTTTTATATGGGAGGATCCACAAGGAGGCCAGGGTATTTGAGTCTTAAGAGTATGTGGAAGGGAGTAAAGTGCAGAAAGTCTGGGAAGGGACCTGTGTATGAAGGGTTTTAAAGGCCATATGGGGATTTTATAGTTGATCCTACAGGTTATAGGGAGACAGAGACCATGTAGTCAGACCTACACTTTAGAAAAATCATTTTGACGGCTGACTGGAGGATGAATGGGATTGGGAAAAGAGCTGAGGCAAAGACACCACCAACCAGAAATCTCTTTAGATCCTTGAAGGGTTAATGACGGTCCCAGGATGGGACTTATCTGGAAGAATCAGTATAAGAAGGAAGCAGGGTTCAAGGTTGGAAAGCCCTGGAGAAAGAGAGGTGGGGCCTTCATAAATGAGTTGAATTAAGAGAAGATGTGCCCAAAGGGACCTGTGAGAGCTTTCCTGAGATCAAGGCAAAGGAAGGAGCTCTTTGGGCTTTTATCTGCACTAGTGAGCAGTGTGACAAAACCACACATAACTGTTGCTTATAAATTTGGGATTTCTTTGAATCCACAGGTTTTATCAGACATTATCCTCTGTTGAGCAGTTATAGCCACAGCTCTGGCTATATGTTCAGCTTGAAAGCCCTTTATGCCCATTTTCTTTACTTCTTTTTGAGGGTAAGGAGGAGACCATTTGAACTATGGAAGTCTTCATTTTGTCCTGAGGCTCTAAAGCAAAATTAAAATGAGGGTTAAATTTGGACTTGTTTTAGAATTCCTACAGGTTACTCTCTGGAATCAATAGCATTTCTGTGTTGTGTTAAGGCTCAGTCTAGGTAATCCAAAAGGACACAGGCTAGAAGCCACAGAAGAAGAGCCCCTGGCAGAATCAGGAGCCAAGTGACTTTGACTCTGCTTCCATTTCAAAATGAAAGGCTCAAATTAGATAGTCTCTCAGGGCCCATCTAGGCCCAACATGCTAGGAGTCAAGATTCTTCCCAACCCTGATATTCTAGTGAGCCATGCTCTGGATCACTGTTCAATCCATCAATTGCCTTTATATATTTAGCCTATCAATAGGTTGTATCTTCTCAGTACAATGTAAACTACTGGGTGGTCAGGTACTGTTTCACTTTTGTATTGATCCCATTGCATACCTTAAGTACCTACTATGTGCCAGGCATTGTGCTAGGGGATCTATTCTGGATATGCTGAGCTTGAGATAACTTCATGGAAATCCAGTTTTAAATATCCAGTAGGCAGTTGGTGATACTATTCTTCTCAGGGGAGAAACTGGGGCTGAATATGTAGATCAACATAGAGATGAGAATTAAACCCATGGAACTTGATGAGACCACCAAGAAAAAGAGTATATAGAGAAAAGAGAAGAGAGCCTAATGTAAAACCTTAGGGAACACCTGTGATATGAATGATGAAAGCTCAAAAGACACAGAAGAGGAACACTAGTAGTCAGCAGTGTCATAAAAATCCCCAAAGACGGGGCAGCTAGGTGGCACAGTGGATAGAGCACCAGTCCTGAAGTCAAGAAGACCTGAGTTCGAATCTGGTCTCAGACACTTAACATTCCCTAGCTGTGTGACCCTGGGCAAGTCACTTAACCTCAATTGCCTCAGCAAAAAGCAAAAAAAAATCCCCAAAGACCAGGTTATAGGTTGCCTTCTGCTAGAAAGGCTGAAGCTACTTGATCACTCAGATTCTAAAGCTAATTGGATCTCTGAACCAAGTCTATCTCCAATATGGTAACCCCTTGGGAATGGGGAGCAGGAGAAGGGGCATGTCACCATGCTGCCTAAAGGGAGGTGAATTGTCCTAGGTCAGAAACAGAATGGGTTCTCTGCTTCTCTGCTGGACAGTCAGGGGCTCAGGCCCATTAGTGCCTGTACTTCCTGTCTGTACACGATTGGGGGAAAGGTAGGAAGAAAGGAAAGATTTGAGAGAGAAGGAAGGGAAAAAAAGAAAGATAGAAAGAAGAAAAATCCATAGAGAGAATATTTGAATAGAGGATGGTCACCAGTGTCAAATACAATGAGAACTGAAAAAAGAGGATCATATGTGTCAAAGAAGAGATTATTGCACACCAAAATGAGACACTGTCATAGGACGTTAGTGGAAGTTTTGTATTGTGGAACAAATATTTACAGAGATATCATACTGTGTTAAAGTAAGTTTTTTTAGCCATGTTTTCTTGGTATTCTAATGAAAAACACATTATTAGTTTTTTTCTGAAAAAATAAACATTTGATATATGACCTCTTCTTCTCTTCACCCCCCCAATATATCCCCTTCTGAAGTCCCTTCTGCTCTCTTTTTTAAATTTTTTAATTGTCATTCTTTTCTTTCTTTTTTTTTTTTGCTGAGGCAATTGGGGTTAAGTGACTTGCCCAGGGTCATACAGCTAGGAAGTGTTAAGTGTCTGAGGTGAGATTTGAACTCAGGTCGTCCTGACTTCAGGGCTGGTGCTCTATCCACTGCGCCATCTAGCTGCCCCTATTCTTTTCTTTTTTCTTCTTTTTAGGCATCACTGTCACTATCCCCTTCTTCCTCATACCTCGTCCACAGTCTTACCTCCAAAATAAATACAGTGGAGGAAACAGAGATCCAAAAGGCAAAGTGACTTGGCCAAGGCTACTCAGGCATATGGTCTGCCTCTGGTCCTCTAGGCTCTTCTTCCTTAACTTCTTGCCCACATCTCTTAAACATTTTTTCTGTGTATGAACACCAGCTTCCTGTGCTTTATAACCTAGACTTGCCCTCAAGGAGTTACTGGTTGTTGTTTGTCCTTTGTTCTGGAAGAGGACTAGGATATCAAGGAGGTGATGCCATGGCATGTAAATGAGTGAATTGTAGTGAAGTGAGGGAGGACTGTGTAAAGTCACCTGCCTCACTTTCACCTCCAGAGCCATCTGGATTCAGTGGCCAGATATGACTTACAGAGACAAGCCAGATACCAAAAAGTAATTCAGTTGAAAGAGAGCTATATCTGCAGTCAGAAGACCTGAGTTTAATTCCCAGCTGTGACTCTGGTTACCTGCGTGATCTTGGGAAACATAGTTAACATTTCTGGGCCTCAGTTTCCTCATCTGTAAATTGAAGGTCTTGAACTAGATGACCTCTATGGCCCCTGGCAGTTTCAAATATCTGATTCTATAAATGAGATAAATCCACAGATTCTTCCAGATTATTAACCATAATCAAGAAATAAAAGTCTATAATCATGATATAGTAATTTGCATCAAGTTGTACTAAGTCGCAAAGTCAATTGTAAAAAATTCCCCTAGAAATAAAGCAAGAACTACATAATTGTCTGTACCTTCTAGGCACTTAATACAAATTTCTTGAATAGAATTGACTGTAACCTGCCATTCGAAAGGTAGCAAAAATGCCTGTACTTCCCAAATTAATTTGTGAATTCAATATAATGCCCAGCCAAACATCAGTGGGAAAATTCATGGAGTTAGATAAAAAATAAGAAAAGTTTCAGTGTAAAGACAGACCAGTAAAAATGTTAAAGGGAAAGATGAAAATGCTAATGGAGTTTAGTTAAAATTAAAAAATCACTTGAATAAATAAAATTCTTATGTGCAGTGTATGAAAGTAGAGAACACTGGAAATATTGAGAATACTCTTCCATCTCTGAATAAAAGAATGATAATTATTTGGGAATTGAAACCCGAGATAAATGACAGGCACCTGGGGTACAATGGGACAAGCACGAGATATAGAATCAGAAGGTCTAGTGGATTTGAATCCTGACTTTGCCTTTCCTATTTCATTTTCATCACCTCTCTCAGACTGTTTCCTTGTTCAGAGAATGAGAGATAGGACTACAGTTGATTTCCAAAAGCCCTTTCAGCTCTAAATACTATAATCTGCATTTTACAGATGAGGAAACTAAGGCATAGGGCTGTATCAATCAAATAAATATTGTCATTAGTTGATTTTGTTCAAAAAGATCTAAAGACAAAAATGGAATTTTCTGAAATTTTTCAATGAACAGAATCTAATTCTATCTTGCCTACACACACACACACACACACACACACACACACACACACACACACATATATATATATATATATATATAGCTTAATAACCTTCAAGTACTTTCACCTTTGGCATAGCCCAAACAGCACTGGGTCTAAAGCCATTGGATGCAAGATTTACAACTAGGAAGAAATTTAGCGATACTTCTAGCCCACTCCTCTCTCTTTGCAAATGAGGAAGCTGAAATGTAGCAAAGGTACATTAGTTGGCACAGATCACACAGGTAGGAACTGAGTCTGGCTTCTCGGACTCCTAAGCCACTTGGCTCTTTACTGGGTTCAAATCCTGACTCTTCTTTTGAGGAGCTGTGTGTTTGTTCTTGGTCAAGTGCTCACATGGTCACAGTTCTCTGCTGTTAAGTGATAGAGTTGGACTAGATGACCTCTTTCTTATGAAATACCACATTGCATTCTTGCAATTTCCCCATTTGAGACTATCCTACTTCACTGATGAGGAAACAATCTCTCTAGCCAATGGAGGCTTTCCCAAGGTCATCTTGCCAGCCAATTAATAATAATAATAATAATAATAATAACTCACATTTATATAGCATCCTCTATATGTTAGGCATTGTGTACTTTACAAATAAATATCTCATTTGATCTCCATAGCCTTGGGAAGTAGGTACTATTATTGTGCTCTTTTTATAGTTTCAGGAAGTAAGGCAAAACAGGATAAGTGACTTGGCCCAGGCTTACACAGTTAGTAAGTGTCTGAGACTAGATCTGAATTCAGTTCTTCCTGGCTCCAGGCCCAGGGCACTGTCCTCTGGGCCACCGAGCTGCCTCTGGTTGTTATCATGGCCAGACCCATTGGGCCTTCTACTTTCATGCTGGGACACTTTTCCCTGGACCAGGTAGGGGAAATGCTAGGGAGCTAGCCAAAGCCTGGAGGTTGCTTTGCAAAGATCAATATTTACTTAACAGGACTTTGCTGCCAGTGAGATAAGAACTGTAGTTTACACAAAACTTTCTAGGAACTCGGCAGGATATCTGGGAGTCAACACCATTTTCTGCTAATAGCCAGCTGCCAAAAGAGGAACTGAGGTCTAGCTACTGCGTGTCAGGTCTTACCTACCAAAGTCTACAAGAGACATGATTGATTATGATTAAGTAAGCTTGACTAAATCATTAAATAGCAGCTGGATGGAAGGCCAATCAATCATTCTGCTTTTTTGCCAGAGGAAAATTGGGAGACAGAACTCTAAGGAGGGGACCCACAGAAGGCCCTTCTGTGGCCCCTCAGGTGGCAATGGAGATGTTGTACTTGGCCTGGTGCCTGGGTGTAAGAGCTGAGCAGGTGCAGTGGAAGGAACTCCAGGCCTGGAGCCGGGAGGCCCAACTGGGCATCTCTCCTGAAGCAGTTGCAGAAGGGTGACCTTAAACTGGTGGCAAGTCTCAGAACCTCCCTTTATATGCTGGAGTCTGGGAGTTAGGGAATAGCCAGAGGAGCCAGGGCATTCCTTGGCTACCTGGCTTTGAGCTAGATCTTCAGAAATTTGACACCAGTGACTCTGAGTACTATAGAAATGTGAGGGATATTTCTCTGCTTCCTGGAGCTGTGCCCACAAAGAATCATTTCAGTTTAGAGGGCCTCTACCATACACAGACTGGATCTGGAAGAAAACAGACCCACGGTGAAGTATTTATGGCACTTGTACATGCGAACCTGCTGTACCAGGTAGAAACAACTGAACTAGTTGTTAGCATCTACTTAGAAAGAATAAGGAGTTAAACTAAGAAGCTCCCAGATAATGCATTTCTCTCTGCCCCCTTTCCCAAGCCATATACCACAAATAAAACCCTGGTCCTGTTTCTTAGATCTTTACTGTATCCCCCTAGCAACAATCTCAGGTGTCCTGGGGGCTCCACACATAGGGATCATTGTCTCTTCTGCCCAGGGCAGTGTTCTGGGACTTCTTTTCCCTCCAAGCCATATGTTTTGAGAACCAAGGGTTCTCTTCACCCTTCCTACCCCTTCCTGGAGCATTATTTGTCTTAAGAAATTGATTAAAAGGTACCTTTCTTTCTGCTTGGGGGGGGGGAGGTGAGGTTAGAGGAGTGAGGAGGGATGAGAGCTGGGTGAGCTGTCCTAAGTACCATGGAGAACTGTTAGCTGGCATTCTGGGAGCAGCACTTCTCACCAAATTGGAGAAACTTATATGAAAATAATTGGAATGGGGGGGGAAGGCGGGGTAGCCAAAGAAATGAATGATAATTAAGTACCCACATTTACATAGGATTTCAAGGTTCACCAGGCGCTTTCTGCCCAGCACCCAGGGCAAGATGTGCCAAGCTTCCAAATTACTGGGCAACATAAGCCAGGTGAATTTCCATAAACAAGATCCTAAATGTTGCCCTCTTGGGCTGGTGAAGCATATTTTGCTGGCTAGAAGGTGTCTCAAAAGTCTTAGTGTAATTTTAAGCTTTAATAGCTTACACTGAGACTTTTGGAACACTATTTTCATTAAAGGGAAGTGGGCCTGCCTTTTTCAGGGTGGCATGGTGGGTAGAGTACTTGACTGGCAGTCAGATCTGAGATCAAATCCTTACACTAATGAATTCAGTTAGCTGTGGGAGCCTTGGTCAGGTCACTTCATGACAATAGCAAACATTTATTTTATCTTAAAGTTTGCAAAACAATTTACAGACATTTAAGTCTCAGTACAACCCTTTTATGTAGGTCCTTACAGATATTATAAGAGAGGAAATTAAGGTTCAGAGGTTAAGTGATTTGAACATGATGTCATAGCTAGTAGGTGAAAGAGGTGGCCTTTAACCCCAAATCTTCCTGTCTCCAAGTCCCACGCTCTATCCAGTAATCCATACTGCCTCAGTTTCCTTATCTGTAAAATGTGGATAGTACTTACAGTATATATTCAGGGAATGATTATAAGTTATAAAGGAGATAATGTATGCACAAAGTATCTCAAAGGTCTAACTTAAACTATTAAAGATTAAAACAGTATTAAGATTTTGGGGATACTATCTGTCTAGGTATGGATTGATATATAATTAACCTCTATATATCTCATTTTGCAAATTTTCATGTTATTTATTAATATGAATACAAATAAAACTGGCATTTACCTCCTCCCTACTAGACTTGCAGTTAGAGAAACTGGATTTAGTCATGCTTCTGATATTTATGATCAATGTGACCTTGGGCAAGTCATTTCCCTTCCTCTAGACCTCAGTTTCTTTTTGAACTAAATGATCTCTGAGGTCCTTTTGAGCTCTTGATTGTGTGGTCTACAAAATCTCTTTAAGCTGAATCCTATGATTCTGTGTTGTGAAAGGAGATGCCCATATTTCCCCAGCTATTAGTAGTAGAAGTATAAATATGGGAGGTTGTATGAAGGTATTAAGGTAAGTAGAGAGCTGGCATCAAAGCCACGTATATTCAAGAAGCACTCTTGCATGCGTGGGCTACATGATGTTCTCAGTATTCTAGCTAATGCTCAAAGACCATAAGTTCAATAGAAAGTATCAGCCTGCATCAGTAGGAAATATCTTCAATTAGGAGTTCCCTTCACCAAAGAATAACAGGTCTAGTCCCTATCCCTCTAGCCATCCATCTGCTTGTCCATCCATCTATCTATCTCTTTCTCTCTGTCTGTCTGTCTCTCTTCCCATCTCTCCATATACCTATCTTTCTATGGATGAATGAGTATATTGTGATCTTGGTGTGAGAGAGAAATTAAAGAAGGAACTAATAATAGTGATGATGAGAAATGAGGTTTTTAGAGTTCTGTAAAACTTACAATAACTGTATGAGATAAATAGTGGAAGCATATTTTCTCCATTTTACAGATGATGGAACTGAGGCTCAGAAGGTAGAAGTGATTCTGCACTTTTACAAGAAGGGACTCGGTTTAATAGATGGGAAGGCCAAGGCATTGAGTTGGGCAGGGAGCCTCATAGTGATTCTCTAGATTTTGCTCACCAAGAATATTAGTAAAAAGATTTGTCTCTGTATGAAACCCTGGCCCGGAGGTCTATGCTCTCTGCCGAGCAAGTTAGAGTTTATTGTTTTTATCTGATTCTCTTCCAGGCAGCAAATATGCAAAAGCACACAGAACCAAACCAACCTAAACTCGAAACACTGAGGATGAAGTCCGTGTAGCTTGTGCCGAACAAGAAAATGTTATCATTGCTTTTTTTCTTCCTTCAACTCTGTACCCCTATGAGCCCTTCTGTTCTCTTTTTAAAATACCTTTGAACACTCTGAATGATAAGGGACTTCAGAAATCATCCAGTGCAAGCACATGAGGATTCTGAAGCCCAGGGAGGGTCAGTGACTCAACCTAGGGCACACAGATTATGATTTGGTTTGGAATCATGTGACACATGTGGTATGAATTCCAGAGTGCTCAGGTGGGAAGAGATAAAGGGGGGCCCTCATACAATCTAATATCCACCTGCACTGTCTGTCAGAGCACCCTTAGAGCACCGAATGTAGTACTAGGTACCATACTTTAATAGTGATATTGTCAAAGAGTGTGACCAAGTGAGGGAGCCCAGACTAGGGCATTGTTAGAAGTTCAGAAGCTCCGTCATCTGAGACAGAGGAGATCCATCTGAGGATCATAAATCATTCCAGAGCTTGTTAACTTTGAACCTTGAAAAGGAAAGTCTGAGAGAAGATAGGATGATGATAACCCTGTGGCAGATAAAAGCTACATTCTGTGTAGCTTTAGCAGGCAAGAGTTACAGAAGAGCAGATTTTTGCTTAGTTTGTAATGAGATATACTAGGAAATGCTCATCAGCTGGAATTTTTCTTTGGATTCTCCAACTTCAGGAAATCCCCTGCGCTGGGCTATCCTTCCCCTTCTTCTTCACTTTTTCCTCCCTCCCCACTTTAGATTTAAAAAGTCCCCCAAACTCTTGGACTCATTGCATATTTAATGTGGTTTTCCACAGAAACAAATCTGTGGAGCATGGCTCCAGATTTGAGTCTAAACAGGCCAGACAGATTTCAGCCAGCATGAGGCTCATAGCTTAACCAACTTCTTTCAGTTTCTTTCACTTCTGACGCATCTTTTTTACCCATTTCCTCTTAGGCTGAGCCCAAACACTTATGATACATGATGTCTTATGTTTGTAATACATTCCCATGAACCCATCCTGTGTTTCTAGAATTGAAACAGCTAGAAACCTACAAGAACCAGAATGTATGGTGATAATTGAGCTGCTTATCAATAGTCACAAAGCACGAGTGAAAGCTATTCCACAACAAGGATCATGTTTTCGGTTGCATTCTTCTATTTTCCGCTACTACTGCTGCTACCACCACCACTACTGCTGCTGCTGCTGCTGCTGCTGCTGCTGCTGCTACAACTACTACCAGCACTACTACCACCACTGGTACTATTATCACTACCATTATTATTGCTGCTGCTACCACTACCACTAGTACTGTTACCATCACTACTACTACTAGAACTACCAACATCATTACTACTACTACCACTAATGATGATACTGATGGTACTACTACTACCACTAATACTGTTACCATCACTACTACTACTAGTACTACCAACACCATTACTACTACTACTACTACTAATGATGATACTGATGGTACTACTACTACCACTAGTACTGTTACCATCACTACTACTACTAGTACTACCAACATCATTACTACTACTACTACTAATGATGATACTGATGGTACTACTACTACCACCACTACCACTACCACTATTACTACTGCTGCTGCTGCACTCCTTCTCCTCCTCAGGACATTTTAGTTCAACCTGCATTAACAGTTTCTCTATCACTTTCTGAACTCTAGATCATCAAGGAAATAATAAATCAAGCCCTAACTTGGGGAATAGCAACCCTTGTATTCTTTGTCTCCCAGGGATCAGGGAAATACTTTGTAAATCTCAGAGCCAGAGAAATGGGAGTTATTATTTTGTTCTTGAACTAAGTCTGCCCTTCCATGGCTATCTTCTGACAATCATGAATCTCATCTTGCTAAGTGTCACTGAGAACTATAATGTCCTGTTTACCTTCTTCAGTAAATTTCACATTTACTCTCTTGGTTTCTGTGTTCAGTGAATTGGCATATAGAAATAACCTGCAGCTCTGAGTTTTAGTCCCAACCTGCTTTACTAGTGTGTTCACCTGGAGCTGCCTAGGCGTATCCTCCTTTATATTTTTTCCTACCTTACTTCTGTTGTTTTTCTTAGTATAGTCCCAAAGAACTCTTACTCTACTTTGAGAGATAGAGGTTTAGTGGAAGGAGCTACCTGTGGAAATGGGACAAAATTGGTTTCAGGAAAGAAAACAAAGAAGATAAGATTATCAGGAAATGAAGGAGCAGAAATGGACTACAAAATGCTGGTGTTTGGTAAAAAAAAAAAAAAAACAAGAATGAAACAGACAGGAAACTATAAGGGAGAAAAATCGAACCACACATGTTAGGACTTGCACTTACTGCTAAATCCTCTGCAGTCTGACCTCAGATCCCATCATCGAAATGAAATTGTTCTCTTCAACGTTAGTTATTTCTTAAATTTCAGATCAAATGGCATTTTCTCATCATTATCCTTTTTGAAATCTCCACAACTTTTGATGACATCACCATCTCCTGAAGGATTCTCTTCTTTACATCTTTCTGATGTTGTTCTCTTCTCATTCTTTTCCTATCTGTCTGAATACTCCTAAAGCTTCTTTGCAGGATCTCCATCCAAGTCATACCCTTTAATCATGGGTGTTCCTGAGTCCTCTTCTCTTTTCCCTCTATCCCATTTCACTTGGTGATGGCATCAACTACTCTTGATTCAATTATTATATTCTATTATCTACAGCTCTGTTGATCTATCCCTAATTTCTCTCTTATATCCTCTATATCAACTGTCTCTTAGAGATCTCAAGTTGGAAGACTCATGAGCATCTCAAATTCAACATGTCCAAAATGGAATTCATTATCTTCCCCCCCCCTAATTCCTTGTCCCAGCTTTCCTCTGACTGTATTCTCTATCATTCAAACATTCATTTGGAGAATCACCAGGCTCACCACTGTAGTCACGCAATGTATCCATTTCATTGTCAAGTTTTGTCATTTCCAACTCCACAACATGTTTCATATAGGTCTCCTCCTCACTTCCTCAGCTACCTCCCTATGTAGACCCTTACCACCTTTTACCTGAACTGTTAGCAATAGTCTTTTGTTGGGTCTCCCTGACACAAGTCTCTCTCCATTGTACTCAGCTGCCAACACAGTTTTCCTAAAGCTTAAGTCTGACTTGTGGCATCTTCCTCCTACTTAATAAACTCCAGTAGCTTCCTAATACCTTCACAATCAAATATAAATTCTTGGCATTTACAGTCCTGTACAACCTGCCCCTTTCCTACATTTCCAGAATTCTTACTTTTTAAAAATTTTCCACCATTCACTTTACAGTTCAGTGACTCCGGCCTTATTGCTGTTCCTCACAACATGTCACTCTATTGCCAGATTCTGTGCCTTTTTGCTGGTTGTCCCCTATTTCTTCAGTGCCTTCTTTCCTTGCCTCTGCCACTTACCTTCCCTGACTTCAAGGTTCAGGTCAAATTACACTTTCTACAGGAGGCCTTTCCCAGCCTCCTCTCCCCCTGTTAACGCTTTCCCTATAAGATAACTCCATTTGTAACAGATATTTTATATGTGCATAATTACTTGCATAATGCCTTCTATCATAATATGAACTTCTTGAAGGCAAGGAAGGGCTGATTTTGCCTTTCTTTGTATCACAGAACTTGGCACACTTAATATATTCTTATGGCCTGACTGATGGATTGATTGTTTTCTAAATATTAGTTTGGTACCTGAGTGCAGGGATTGAAAAAAGCATAAACCAGAATAAAAGGGAGATGAATTGGGGATCTACAGTAGTCTCTGGGTGAAGTAATGAAGGCCAGAACCTAAGCTGGTGATTGTATAGGTAAAGAGAAGAGGGTCCATGTGACAGATATGGTGGACACAGAAGGAACAAGACTGAATGGATCTGGAGGTTGAGGGGGAGTGAAGAACCAAGGATGATTCTCAAGTTATGAACATTGGTGACTAGAAAGATCATGATGCCCTCAATAGAAATGGGAAATTTTGGCAGAGTAATATGTTGGGGTAGGGAAAGATAATGACTTTTGTTTTGGAAATATTACATGTGAAATGCCTATGGGACATCCAGTTTGAGATGGGGGTCATGTGAGACTGAAGCTAGGAGATAGACTGGGGCTGGATGTTTAGAACTGACAGGATCATCATGTGAGATAGTACAGAAAGAGAGGAGAAAAGGGCTCAGGGTAGAAGGTAGAACCTTAGGGGATCCCTACAGTTAATAGGCATGACCTGGATGAAAATTCCCTAAAGGAAACTAAGAAAGGAGCAGTCAGACAGGCAGGAGACAGGAGAGATGAGCATTACAGCCAACAAGAGAAGAGAAAAGGGAGTGCCCAGAGGAGGAGGCAGGTCTTTGTCCAACAAACAGTTACATAATGCATCTAGCCTGATGTATCCTAAACAGAAAGGAGGTGGGCATTCAGACTCAGCACCCAAGTTCAGCAGAGAGAGAAATCATCCCTTTAGGCCTCATTGTTATCATTTTTCTATGGCTGTGACATTGGACTGTCACATTCCTTTTACAGGTAAGGAAAACAAGAGTCCTTCAGTGGTGAGGTATCTTGCCACTAGCTAGAGAGTGTCTGGTCTTGCCCAAAGAAAAGGAGATCTTTCTGTTCCTCTTTTCCAGGTCACTATGGCCTCCCATTTCTTCTCTATAAAGCCAAGCAGTTATGGCTGGGAGTGGGGTCAGAAGAATGGATGGGACTCCAGCACTGGCTTCACTTAAGCTCAGCTGGACAAATACATTTGAAGTCTCTGCTGGGTACGGAGTTCTGGGTGAGGTGTGCAAGGGCTGCACTGGAAAAAGGCATGGGCCTTACCCCTAAGGTGCTCAGGAGGGCTTTGAATGATGGACACAGAAAAAAATTAGTAGAATTTGAGTACAAAAGTGGTATAGAAAGCTTCAGGATACTAGGAGAGCTCATCGCAAAAAGGGATGGCTGCTAACTGAGGTTCTAGTTTTGACCCTGCTCCTGACACCAGTGAAGTTCTCTATGCCTTCCTAGGTAATAGAGCCTTACTCACACATATTGGAATCTGTGCTTCTGTGCCCATAGGAGAAGCCTAAAGGAGGCTTCCTCTGTATTTTTGACACCCCCACCCCCACCCCAGGTATCCTTCCTTCTCTAAGACAGAGGCCTCCTAGTATAACCTTTTTTTTTACATTTTTCTGAAGCTCAAGTGGGGCACATTGGTGTTCCCACAAATCCATAGTCTTCATGATTTATAAACTTTGAGCTGAACTTCTCTCAACTCCCATTCAAAGAAGCGTTTATTAAGTACATACTACGTGGCAAAGCTCAAGCCGAATCTGAGTATTTCATAACTAAAGTGAAAAGTCCTTGCCTTCAAGGAACTTCCATTCTCCTGGGAAGAACTTGTAGGCAGTCCATAACAATATGTTATAGTACATATTGAATATATTCCAAGGAATTCCTAATGATTTGGGAAAAGGAGATGGAAAAATGGTGACAACTGGGGTGACAAATATAGGACAGGCCTCATTTCAGGGACACAATCTGAGCCTTGAATGGAGCTAGGAATTCCCAGAGGTGGAGGTGAGGAGGAAGTACATTGCAAGCATAGGGGCACAGAGGCAGGAGATGGAATGTCATTTATGGAGAACAGTATGAGGAGGAACAATGGGAAATTAGCCTAGAAGAAAAGGTTAGAGTCACAATTCAAGGACTTTAAATGACAAACAAGTTTGGGTTTTAACTTCTGGGTCGTGCTCTTAGGTCTTTCTCTGTTTCTGACCCCTAATGAAATGTAAAGGAAAGCGTCTGACTCTCTGGAGTCAGAGAATCTGGATTCAAGTCTCACTCTCCAGCTTGTTAACTGTGAGTAGAAACAGGTTGCTTGCCTTCTCTGGACCTCAGTTTCTTACAAAATAAGATGGTGGACTCAAGGAGCTCTAAGCCTTCCTCCTGTGGTCCACGGCACCAGAATTCCTGGTCTTGGTCTCTGGTTCTGGGTGGTCTTGGGTCATGTCCTTTGTCCGAGTCTCAGCTTCCCTGCCTAAAAAAGGGAGAAGTTGAACCAGTTGGCCTCTAAGGTGCTGTCCAACTTCCCAAACTTGATTCAGCCTTCCAAGGGGCTCTTGTGGGGGGCAGGAAGTTAGGAAGAGAGCCTCATTGGGGATGCTACTTTTGTGTCTTCTACCACACAGCTCTGGCCTCATGAATTCTTCTGCACCAAGTAAACGAAGAAAAAATAAGAGTTGATGACATCACCTATCTAGGGCACCTACCTTGAGCTCGTTTCTGTGGTGAGACACCACACACGTTTAACTTCCTCTTCAAACAGCATAGTGTGCATTTTATCAGCAAGCTACTGTGTCACCCAGCCCTGCTGCTCCCAAGGCTTCATGCTGTGTCACCAAGCTGCCAGTCCAGGGTGAGCCTCAGGGTAAGTGTCACTATATGGGGTCTAGCCAGAACCTGGCCTTGCCCAATAGCCCAGCCATGGAGGCTGGCCACGGGAGGAGGAGGGGCCTTGGTGAACCTGGGACCTGAAAGCTTTCCTGAGAGTTCTGCTCTAAAACGAGCTCTTCCACCAGAGTAGGGGAACAGCCCCAGCAGCTGCCGAAGAGCACAGAGACGAAGGAGCTGGCTAGGCTCAGAAGGCCAAGCAACAGGTAGCTTCTTCCCAGCCCTTGACTTCAGTAGCATGTAAGGATTTAAATAGAGCTCCACTCTGGGCACTCAGTGAGCGAGCAGACCTCAGAACATAGACTTCCCGGCTGGAAAGGACAAATTCAAGCCTCCCATTTGACAGATGAGGAAAATGAGACCCAAAGAAGGGAAGTGACTTGATTTTCCTACCTCTCAGAGGACAGGGAGAAAGACTCTGCATATTTTGGGGTGAAGAATCTGTGGGTTCCAAAAAAGTCCTTGTGCCGACCATAGAGAAACGGGGGCTGGTTAGCTAGAGATTTAGAGAAGTGAAATGTCATGCTGTAGGTTTCTGCTGTGTGGTAGTCTTATCGAGCAACATCACTGGGTGTGGAGTGTCATGGTGGTGTGTTAGTTCTAGAAGCACTTTGTATTAGAGTGGAAAATTTCTAGAGCTTTTGTTCTCTATCCCAGCTTGGGAATCGATCTCAAGTTCTCTCTAGCCTAAGTCTGGGCTTTATCTTTTGGAATCCTTTCCGTTTTCAGCTGAAGATGGAAGGTCAGAGTCCCATTTCTTGGGGAATAGAGTCGAGTCAGCAAGCTCCAGAGTCAGCTCTGGCATTTTGCAGGCTTCTCTGGCTACCCCTCTCATTACTAGGGAGCTCCAAATCCTTGAATGATAGCACCTCTCAGGGCCTTAGCCAGGAGCTTTACAGGGCAAGTCAAAAAGAGGTTACCCCTGAAAGTGAGCTGTGTGCTGGGTCTGTCAGAGCCATGACCAGAGTTAGGAGAGAATAAGAACAGGTTTTGTTGTTGCCTCTGGAAGTAGCTATCTGGTCATGAGGCATTAGAAGGTTTGTCACATTTCTTTTCCATTGTCCAAACTCCCACCAGGTATAATTTCTACCTCTCTTATCTGCTTGTTTTGTTTCAGCTTCTGAATATGGAACCTGGTGTGACTGTTAGTGATAGAGGAGAAGCCAGCATATTAGGATAGAGGATGGCAGGAGATGTTGCCAGAAATGTAGCAAGCATTCATGGTGTGACAGCCTTTGCAACAGCTGGGAAATACAGGCAAGAAAAAACTTCAAGTCCAGACACGTGGAGCATGGCTCCACCTTTCTGAGCCTCAGGGAGTTCCCTTGTGGGCTCACCTGGGAATGTAGTCCAACTCAAGTAGTATAGATAGCTTGAATGTCAAGCTACATGACTTCCAGGTGGAAGGCAGCATTTGAGGGGGAGTTTCTTCCAGGATTTCTCTGGCTACCTTTGAGAGATAACAACAATAGCTCTTGGCCCAAGGGATGCTCAGTTTGAATTTAGCCCAATGGCACAGAATAAAATGAATCTGTGGCAGAGCATAGTTTCCCAGGAGGCAGCATTGAAACCAGGCCTATAGAAGGCCAGAGCTGGAGAATTCCCGAAAGATCAGTTGGTCCAGCTGGGCTATTCACCTTTTTCATGTCATGGACCCCTTTGGCAGGTCGTTGAAGCCTTAGGGATCCCTTCTCCAAATCATCTTATGTGCACAAAATCAAATCTGTAAGATTACAAAAGAAACCTTACATGTCAAAATATAGTTATCAAAGTATTTTTGAAAACAAGCCCATAGACTCTAGGTTATTAAACTCTGATTTAGTCCAATTTCGTCTTATTTGTAAAAGTTATTTTCAGATGAGGAACTTGTGGGTCAGAAAGGGGAAGTGACTTGTCTGCTATCCTACAGCAAGTTTGGGGTAGAGAGTCCCAATTTTCTGCCTTCTGGTTCGGCACTCTTTCCATTATACATCTTGGTTGTTTTCCAGGAGGGATATCAGTGTGCCTGATCTGGCCACTGGGATATTTATTTATTCATCCTTGCCTGGTGCCATATGCTTCAGAATCATTGTAGAGCTAAGATTAGGGTCCTAGGAGCAGGAGAGAAAACAGTTCTTGAGGAGATGGAATTAGAGGGGGCTGGAAGGCCCCTGAGGAGGCAAGTCCTTTTCTTCGTACAGGTCACTTATTTTCTCTAAGCCTCATTTGTCCTTTTCTACAAAATGAGGGTGGGGATGAGAATACCTTGCTCCCAGAGCTATTTTCCAAGATCAGTTTTAAAGCTAAGGAAACAGGAGCGATGATCAGGCCCAAGCCTACAAATACCTCAGACACATTCCTTAGAGGACATTGGACATTTTTTGTCCTACCGTCCCCCTCTGAGAACAGAACATCAGCCTTCATGACCACAAGCAAACACTTTGTTAAGTAATTTCTCTTTTTTTCAAAGGCAAAAAAAACCCATCTATCAGCTACTCCAAAAGAAAGCAGCCAGAAGTTCTACAATCCACTTTGCAAGCTTAGAGGGTGTGTGTGGGGGGGGTATTGAGGTACTTGCCTTTTAGCTGAGAGGTTTAACACCTCCCGGTCTGGGTTTCCTGGACCTAACTCATTAAAAGCAAGTGCCATTGCTACTGAACTTGAGAAACGACTGGATCACCCCAAATCTGAGGGAGGCCCTTTTGTACTCAAGCACAGGTACTTTCTGAAAGCTGAACCTCTTTTTGCTTTTGAGCATCTGGTAATTCTGATCTTAGGGAAAAATCAGCTGGTCCTTGTTAAGAGTGGATTTTAGAACTGGGCTGCTTTCCTCTAGAGAGACTGATAGATGGAAATGGTCATGCGAAAGAGAGAACTCCCTTTTTTGCCGTGGGGAAAGTAGGAGAAAAAGGGGAGATATTCTCCTACTGCCTCCTCCCCCAAACTGATGAAGTTGCTAAGTGCCCACTTCCAGAGAAAGGGAAGAGAAGACACAACTTTGGCACACATACTTGTTTCCTATAACAAAAGACAGTTTCAGAAAGTAAGTCCATATGCTCAGTTTCACTGACTGCTCAATGACTTGTTTTAAGGGCATTGGGATTTAAAAAGAGGATGCCCTGGAGAGGGTGGTGCTTAGTCCAAAGGAATGAAGCTAAGCGTGAAATTTCAAGCATTAGCAGGGGAGCACATTATGGTGCCACACAGGGATCAGCTGCAGTGAGTACCAGCCCCAACTTAGTTGCCAGGGAAGCCACAGGTCCTGGATCCAGTATCTCTGATCGAGAACCTGAAGCCATAGCCACCTGGAAGAAAGTAGGGTAGAACACCTGTGAATGGGTGAAGCAGCCTCCTACTCTGGAGGCAACTGATGCACACCAGGAAGAGCAGTAGACCAGGAGTGAGAAGACATGAGTTCAGATGTCCACAGTGTTCCTCCCTGGGCCTCAGAATTCCTCTTTATAAAAACAGGCCTTGGACTCCATGAGGTTTATGACCCCTTTCAGCTCTGATCTCTCTCCCAAGTCTCCCCACAGCTCTGCCAGTCTTGGCACAGCACTGACCCCTGGTGGCCTCTTGTTTCCAAAGCCTGCCTGTAGTTCAAGCTGCCAGCAAGTGATGGTCCCTTAAACATGAACCCAGAGAACTTTGGAGGTGAAATGAATTTTCCTCTTAAGCCTACAATAGGTCCATTATTTATGATTACAGTGATAGGAACACTGGTTCTAAGATCCAAGGATCTGGGATCGAATCCACCCTCAGAGACTTCATTTCACTTCCTCCTACGGAAAATGAGGGGATTAGGTTACATACACTCTATGTTCATTTCTCCAATGATTTATCATTTACATATCACTCCTCTCTCAGCAACTAGGGGTCACCACCCTCATAGGAGAGATAGGGAAACCAAGGCTCAGAGGGATCAGGTGTCTTGCTTTTGGTCACATCAAGGAATTGAAGCTAGTGTTTTCTTGGTGAGAGCGTTGCCAAGATTTCATCAATCAAGTGTGAAAGCCTTTATTGAGACTTAGAGACTTATTAGGCTTAGAGTCTACTTGATACTCACCTGCTCTACCACTCTGCTTTTCTAAGGCCACAGGACCTTTCCTTGTAAAGACAGCAACCTCAGGCCTTTGTATACCTAAAAAACTAGTGGTTCCTTAATAAAATCATCAAGTGATTTTTGTGCCAGCACATTCAGATTTAGAAACTCTCTCTTCAGTTTCTGAGGAGTTTGCTTCCTAAGTGTGATGCTTTCGGGGAGGAGAGTATGCATGCATATCCACACCCAGTATCCATAGTATCACAGTATTTTTGGATCTTCTCCATGAGGCTGAAGCTATCAGATAGTCAAAACAAGTGGTCTCACAGACCCGATCTGCAGTAATTAGTCCATTTCTGTACCACTTCAGCAATCTTGTTTAGTAGGTAACACAGGTATCATCCTTCCCATTTGACAGAGGAACAAAGTGAGGCTCCGTAAAGGGAAATCTCTAGTCTGGGGCTCCACAATGAATAAATATGTGAGAGTTATGATTTAAACTCAGGTATTCTAATTCCAAAAGCGGTGCTCTTCCAATGCTCTCCCAGTATCTTGCAGTCAGCATATTCCCATTGTCAACTGAGCCCTCAGCTTTTTATAATTACCGTTTTAGGATTTTGTCGGCCTCTGCTTTCCTTAGATAAGTAGTTGGTTTCCTAGAATGCAAGACCTGATGAGTAAGTCCTCAAGCTCCCACAGGTCATGGGATCATGAGATGCCACTTGAAGGGCATCAGATTTTACTACTTTTTACTTACAGCTAGGAAGTAACAAAGCCAGTCCTGGAGTCAGAAAGATCTGAGTTCTAATCCAGCCTCAGACACTTTACCCTGTTTGCCTCAGTTTTCTCCCCTGTAAAATGAACTGGAAAAGGAAACAAAGTACCATTCCAGGATCTTTGCCAGGAAAATCCCAAATGGATTCCCAGAGAGCCAGACGTAACTAATCAACAACAGTTCTGTTACTCTGCTGTCCTGTGTACTCATTTGAGTTTCTTTTAATTAATCATAAATTATAATTCATTATTCATAATAATAGTGATGATGTGATAACACACCTCCCTAGTGCTGTGCACTTTATATAGTACAAGGAAAATGAGGGAAATAGTGTGGCATTCTTATCCTCATTAGACAGAGAAGCCAGATGGAAGAGGGAGAAGTCACTAGCCCCTACAGAAATGGCTTGGGGGCTGAGGGGAAGGGGAAGAGGAAGCTTTCCCTCAGTGCTGAATTATTGCCAGCACTGGGTGCTGAGTCTATAGAAGAAAGCAAAGAGCTGGACATTATTCTCTCTCTGAGTTCACAGGCTAGTTGAGGAAAGAGTCATACAGAGGAAGCCCTCAGAAAACAATAGTGTGGGGCACGCCTTGGCCCTGACTAAGTCTGGCTCAGCCCAGCTCAGCAAAGGGCAAGAATCCAGTGAAGGGGAGGGTCTGGAGCCATCAAGAGGAGGAAGACTACAGGAAGGAGGGCTTTTTGTGTGTGGCCTTAGACTGGCTACTGGAATGGGGGGTTGCTCCAGAGTCATGAGATGGCCTGGATGGTGAGGCTATACTAAGGACACGAAAGGACAACAGAAAGAAAGTTTGAAAGACTTTGACAGAAGATGTGATTCATTCAGCAAACATTAACTTAAGCCCAGATGGGAGCCAGGCTCTGATCTCAAAGCTGGGGATACACAGGAGATAGACACAGAGGCTGCTCTTAAGCTGGAGGGAGGTTGGGTCACAATAAGAAAAGAAGTACTTAAATCTTCACAGCAAGAGTTAAGGAGAGAACTAAACTGTTCCAAGAAATCTGAGAAGGGGGTGATCACTTTCACTGGTGGGGGCTGGGTGATAGCCAGTAGGTTACTGTGGGGAGGTATCCCCTAAGCTAAACCTTGAAGGAAGGGAAAGACTTCACTAGATAGAAATGGCAGGGATGAAGAGATCAAAGGTATGATGACTGTTGTAATAGCCCTAATTAGAGGGGTCATAAATATAGGCCATCTAGTCCAGTCCTTTGATTTTATAGATGAGGAAACTGAGGTTAACAGGGAGCAGGGACTTGCAAAGGGTCACACAGTAAGTGTAGGAGATTGGATTTAAACTCGGCAAGAAGAGTCTTTCTGACTCTAGATTTGGTGCTGTATCCACTGCAGTGCCACCTAGCTGTCCTAAAAGGAAATAAGTGGCATGATTTTAAACCCATATCCTTTAACTCCAGAGATTGTGCTCTTGCCACTGTACCATGCTCCCTCCTAAAGGGTCGCAGTTATCCTGTCTACCTCTCTAGTTTAGTCCTTTTCCAGAGAGGATGGGTTGAAAATATAGTCTGGATCACAGATTCACACATTAAGGAAAGTAGGATAAGATCAGACTGAGAAGAGAGAAGTGAGTCAGCTTGTGAAAGGGTTTGAATGTCACCTCCAGAAGTGCCTACTTTCTTCAGATGAAAATGGAAAGCCCTGAAGGTTTTGGAAGAAACCAATGAAATGGTCAGAATGGTACTTTAGGAAGAAGGTTCAGGCTGATTGTGTTGGAGGTAAGAGAAAGGAAACCCTGCAATCAGGGGGCCCACTTGGGAAGTTGGCTATTTAGGTCCTGATGCCTGCTGGTGGCAGTGAGGGCAGGGGAGAGATTCCATTAGCTTGGATAAGTGATTAAAAGTAAGGAGTGAGGAAGAGAGGAGAGCCAGAGAAGAAGAAGGTGAAATTAGGATTTTGGTGCTGTCTGGAGCAGTCAGAGAAGGCTGGGAGAACTGCCCCTAAAGGACCAGCAGGATTTAGATAAGTCTAATAACTGTCAGCATGGGAATTGGCTGAGGCCTCTGTGGTTAGATGAGGGTTTTGCAGATCTCCAGAGGGGACTGGACATTTTTGGGATGTTAATGTGAATCAGTAAAAAAAAATTAGTCTGTTGGTGGTTTGGAGAACAATTCATTTAGAGCAAGTGCAAATTGCCTTGTGGCTCATCAGACCATCAAATCTTATCTGTAGCCCAAAACACCTTCTGGGGCCCAAGTCTTGGAAAGAGGCAGTTGCTGGTTGAGTACTGGCTGCAGATTAGGCGTGGGTGGCTCCCTCCCAGTCAGAGCTGGGCTCAGGTGCAAAGAGCTGCCCTGAGGTCTCCAGGAGGTTGTGGGGATGCTGAGGAACCTGCTGATTGGGGCTTTCTAAGGCCACAGGGGGAGCATGGCCCAAATACTGCACTTGGAGTCATGTAGCCTAGGTTCCACCCTGCCTCAAACAGTTGTGTGAGCTAAGAGTGAGGGACCAGCTCTAACCTAGAAAGAGCTGACCATTAAATTTTCAGTAGAAGCACTTACCTTAGAAATTACACACAAGAAAATTATAGAAAAACATTAATGATGTAGATCAAAGTTCAAAGTGGGCCCTCACAGGTATTGCTTCTCCCAGCTCAGTATTTACCTGCACCTCCCAGAATGTAACCATGACAAGTTTGTTAAATCTCTGAACCTCAGTTACCATATTTCTAAAATGGTAAAGATAATGATAATGTTTACATTGACTACCTCCTGAGGTTGTTGTTTGCAAACTTTAAAATACTAGAGAAGGACAAGTGAATTGTGATTGTTTTTGTCCTTTCCTGAAAGAGGAAATATTGGAATTGTACCAACTGTCCTTGGTGCTGACTCTGAGCCCAGGGGTCTGCCAGCAAGAGGTCCCAATGTTACCATTTTATTGAATCACAGAAGATCAGAAGTAGAAGGGATCTCAGAAATCCTTATTTCAAGCTCTTCATTTTACATAGATGTACTCTGACTCAGAGAGGGAAAGGGACCACACAGCTAGTAAGTGGTAAGGACTTACTAGCTTGTGACAGGACTCAAATCTAGCACTTTTGACTTTCAAAGCTGCATGCTTTCTCCCTTGTTTCTTTTTTTTTTTCCAGTTAGAATGTAAGCTCCTTTAGGTCAGGGACAATTTTCCCCCTTTGTTCTACCTAGGACAATGCCATTGCACACAGAAGGGGCTTAAGAAGTATTTATTAAATTGAGGAGAAAGCTGCAATTGGAGGCATTCAGTATAAGTTCTGTTTTCAATCTCTGGCTCAGTAGCTTCTAACCACAGGATTAGGGACTGAAATGCATAACTTGGAGGGCCACCATTTGCATGGGTTATCATTTGTCTTGGCCCCAGTTGCTTCTATATGCTGACTGCTACTTCTGTTTAACTTAGTGGGTTAGAGCACAGCCCTAAAGATGTTGAGGTCATGAGCTCAGACTTCATGTGAACTGGTTAACCACAACAGATATCTGTTGAACACTTGATATCCAGTCTTGTTAGGTGCTATGGGAGTTCCAAATAAAAGCAACGTCTTCCTTCTCAGGGATGTCTTAATCTAGTCAAGGAGATAAGTTTGTCACAATATTAGTGTTTCATTTATTTTTTGTGAGCTTCATCAGTGTAAGAAGGGAATTCCCAGTATAGAAATTCCCTCCCCTAAGGCAGTTTGGCTCTAACTTCTAGCTTTAGGGAGTTTCCTGGGACAATGGCAGGTTAAGCAATTGGCCCAGGACTACCCAGCCAGAGTGTTATGGAGGAAACTTGAACCCAGGCCTCCCTGACTCCAAGAGAACCTCTCTACCCATTACATCAGATTCATAGCTGCAGTTTATATAGGTCTTAGTGACTTAAAAACACATGTTTTTATTTTCAAAGCTTCCCTGTGTTCTCACTGGATGGTAATTATTCATATTTTATAGTTTAGGAATCCGAAATTCAAAGAAGCCTCTTAACTTTAGAGCTAGGACTAGGGTAGTGGACATAGCACCAAAAATGGAGTCAGAGGCCTAGGTAAAGAGCCCAGCTCTGCCGTTTTCTTTCATTCATTCAACAAATACTTGTTTTTTTTTAAAAAAAAAAACTACTATGTGCAAAGTACTGGCTTTATAACTAGTGGAGTCCAGAGATCTAGATTCTATTGATGGCTCTGTCACTAATTAGATATGTGACCTTCAGTACATAAGTGCTTAGTAAATATGTATAGATTGGCTGAAAGGGAAATCACTTTCTTTATGTGTCCTTTTATCCTCCAGTGTAAATTGAAGGGTATTATCTCTAGGGTTACTTCTAGTTGAATAGGTCTATAGTAACCTATCCTCTGATTTCATATAAGATAATAATACATTCTGTTTGAGGTCGATACCACTGATATAACATACCTCAGGACAGCTTGTCCTATCTACCTAATAAGTGAAGATCCCTGTGGATTAGAGAAACCTGGGAAAGCTTCATGGAGGAGGCAGAGTATATGCTGGGTCCTTTCCTCTGAGCAGCTCTTCTGACAAGGGATGAGATCCTGCCTCTACTTGGACAAATAGTGGCCTTAAACATTGTAGTTAGGAAGCCATTTGACTACTGACCAGACAATGCAGGCTTCTGACCCCTGTCCAAGCCCCTGACCAACCAAAACAAGAAATTTAGATACCTTTAGAAGCAGATCCTAAGGACTTCTGGATATTTAGCTAATAATGTTGATAGCACTTGGAGACCTGACATGATGATTTCTCTCTGTAGGAAACGTCTGGTCCCATGATTATAATTCTGTTTCTCTGTCTTCTCCCACCTTGATACTTAGCTGGAGAGGGAGAATGAAAAGACTCCTACATTGTTTTTTTTAAGCTATTGGACTGTATGCTGAGAGACTGGGACAACTGGTAAACAAAGATTTCTGCAATAGTGATTATTGATGTGGGGAAGGGGCTGTTTGTCAACTTTGCAGTTAAAGTGAAAACGCGCTGTCAGTCAAATAGTGCCCTACCCCCAGAGAGTCTGACTCACAAATGAGCGGAATCTCAATCAACAAGTAGTTATTTAGTGTCTACTGTGTGACAATGTTTCAAGTATGGGAGTAATGAATACAAATGTCCCTGAGAAGTAGTCATTCATTTTCCATTGGAACACCTCTAGTGGGTAGGTAGGAGGGGAGAGCCCACTTCCCTTTAAGGCAGCCCAGTCTCCTTGGGAACAGCTCAGATCATTATGAGCATTGTTGTTGTTCAGTTGTTTCAGTTGTGTCCAATTCTTTGTGGTCTCCTTTGGAGTTTTCTTGATAAAGATACTGGAGTGGTCTGCCATTCCTTCTTCCGCTCAATTTACAGATGAAGAAACTGAGACAAACAGGGCAAAGTGACTTGCCCACCTTGTAAGTGTCTAAGGCCAGATTTGAACTCAGGAAGATGAGTCTTCCTTACTCTAGACCTGACAATCTATCCACTGCAGCACCCCCAAGCTGCCCAGGATTATGATGTCCTCAATCACAGGTTCAAGATAGTGAACCAGTTCAAGTTATAACCCTTCTCAGAATGCATCTTTCTGCCCTACCCAACAATGCTTATTTTTCGAGAGTTTCACATTTGGCAGGGACAGGTAAGGTGGACTTTGGGAAACCCCTCCTTTCCCCACATAGGCAGGGAAGAGATTTGGGGAAGCAGCCTTGTAAATATCAAAGCCTCCCGTCTATAAAAGTGTGAAGGATGAGAATTCACAGCAAAATAGGGCCTGAAATCATATTCAGCTTGAACAGAGGTACAATCAAAAGTGACCCAGAATCAGTTAAAAGATACATAGCTTGGGGTTACCTTGAGCAGGTTATTTTACTTTTGAGTCCCTATTTTCTGATTTATAAAATAAAAGATAGGTTAACTTCTCTTTAATGTCATTTCCAAGTTAGGTCATGTGGTTTTCTAACACAAAAAAACCTTGTTGTTCATTTAACTCAGAACAGAGAGAAATTGTCTTTTTAAATGTCACATGTCAAAGTATTAGACGTTGGTGAGGCAGGAATGGATGGATAGTGAGATCTACTAGATAATTTTGTTGGGTTTATGATGGATACTGCTGCTTCAAGGCTTGGGTCAAGTGGAATGAGCAGGAATCTCCACTTGACCACTTGACCAGGTAGGGGAATGGGGTGAATGGGTAACTTGGTCACCATTCTCTGTCACTCACAATCATTCCATTTTCTTTGAGTGCAGCTATTGGAGATGAATAGAAGACATGAAGGAAAAACCACCTTAGGAGGTGTCAGCCCTCTGTAGCTTTTGGTGGCAGCAACTCCTTGTCTATATAGCTCTGAATTCCTAGAATGAGGCTGGGATACGGGGGTGCTAAAGTGACCCCTTCTAGTCTTCTGGCTTCTAGAGCCAACAGTGGCTCTACATGGCAGCCCAAGCACCTGTGATCTTGATGATCTGACTCCTGGTATATAGAGTCAGGTTATTTGGATCCAAGTGAACAACATAGTGTCTTTCAACTCTTATCACAGGTGATGGGGCAGATGGGAAGGACTGATCATATAGGAGAGGGAAATAAATGATCAGAAGAATGGGTAGCCCTGCTTGCCTCTCTTAGCCCTTTTAAAAAAAATGTAAATATTTAATTTATTTATTTTGTTAAATATTTCCCAATTACATTTAACATTCACTTTTTTAAATCTTGAATTCTGAATTCTCTCCCTCTCTCCTAACCTTTGAGAAGGCAAGCAATGTGATAGCAATTATAATGTGCTCTTATGCACAATATATTTCCTTATTAGTCAAGTTGCAAAAAAAATCCCACAAACATACAAACAAGAAAAAGAAAGTGAAAAAGTATGCTTGTCTGCACTCAAGAGTTCAGCATTTGTATCTCTTTTCTGTAATATTAGCCAATCTAATAAGTGTGAGGTAGTACCTTAGATTTGTTTTCCATTTCTCTAATTATTAGTAATTTAGAGCATTTTTATATGACTGTCAGGATAGCTTTGATTTCTGAAAACTACCTGTTAATATCCTTTGATCATTTATCAATTAGGGATTGGCTTTTATTTTTAGAAATTTGGCTTTCTTATCCTTTGATGAGTATGCATTTGCACTGCTTAGTCTCTTTTTTCCCCTTAAAACAGAATCTGAAATGTAGCAAGAAGTCATTTCACTTCTTTTTGAAAGAATCTGAAGCCCCTTCAGCCATTTAAAAGCATCAACTAAAAGGACAAAGCACATGGAGAAACTGGTATTAGGGAGCAGCTTTGGGTTATTGAAAGCACAGCGCCATTTCTTAGGGGCAGTGTTCTTCTGTTTTATACCTCATTGGATATAATCAGAATATCACAAATGGTTATCTTTGTGATTGAAAATGTCAAAGAATTTTTTCTGATATTAACGTGCATGGGAGACTCCTTGTTGGAGAGATCCTTTTATTCTGCTGAGTGAAATGGTTATTTTTCTCCCCATATCTGCTCAACAGTAGCTGGAACTTGTATTCTCTATACCATTTAGTCAATTGCATGATCTTAACAATGCAGTCTCTTGTTTAATATTGTGTACTACTTCCTGCTAATTACTTTCTCATTTTTCAACCCAAGATGCCCTTGATGTGTGCATAGGTTGACCATTCCCCCTAAGGATTTTATACAGATGACAGTATGTGGGTTCTTAGTTTCTAATGTTTCTTCTGTGATAATAATAACCCTCTGTGTTTTTTCTGCCATTTTTTGTTATCCTTCCCTTTCTAAGGCATTTTGAAATTTGATCCTGAGTCTCCTGAAAATTTGTCACCTTCTCCACAGATTCCTTCTGAGTATGTTTGTTCAATTCTATCTATTCTTCCCAGTTTTATCTTCTTAAGTACTGTTTTCATTTCTCACGTAGCAAATGGGTGCTCAATGGGTTGATGACGATTGATTTAGTGTAATTTAATTCAGTAAGTGCTATAGAATTCTGGCAAGCCACTTCCATTTTTCAGCTATTCATTATCCTTTCATTTCCATCCAGAAATATTATAGGGATGATCTACTTAGTGGAGTCTTACATCAAGCTTTCTGCTGGCCCATCCTTCCCTCTGCGACTTTACACTGTTTGGAGAGCTGATATAGCTTGTAATCTTTTACCAACTTCCTCTGTAATAGTTTTATGAAGGAGTTTACATAATAAACCAATGTTGTCCTTATAAACCTTATGTTCAGCAAGGAGATCAAATGTTTGCTGAATGAGGTGCTTTCTAGCCTCTTCTGGTCTCTTCATTGTGGGAATTGTTTTTTTTTTTTATTAGGCAAACCTTTTCTAAGAAATGCTGATAATCAAAATTTATGTCTTTACTCATTCATTTTCTGTTTTTCAGTCAAAAGTTTCTTTAAGTGGGTTGGGGGCATAGTTTTTTAGAATATTCTCTTCTCATCTTTATCCTTTCATTCAGTTTAATGTTAGCATAGACCTTTGTTCTAACCAGTCAATGGTTTTATTACAACACAGGCACCTGATTCAGAAATAACTCCCATTTCAAAAACCAGTTATTTCCTGTTTAACAGATGCAGTTAATTTTATTCTTTTTTTGTGATATTGTTTGGTATTTACTTGTTCTTTTTCAAACTTCTGTCTTTGAAAAAAAAACCATATTCATGGAATAGAGATTGCTATACGAACTTCAGATTTTTGCCTTCTTTAATTTCCTTATCCTGAATATTATTTTCTAACCTATTTGTCACCGTCTTCATCTATTCAGAGATTCATTTTGAAGTCATTGAGTATCAAGGTGTGTTGCTTTAGTTTGGAGGTTTTCATCAAATCCTTCAAAAGTTCTCTTTATTTCTCCATCCTTTCTGAGAGATGTTGGCACACACACACTACAACTATAATTTGAGGTGGACCTCTTGTTTGCACATGAGGGAACCAACTCTGTACACCAGCTCCTTCATTCCTCTCTATGAGGTGAGCCTGTGGGCCATCTTTCCATTTAGCTGCAATTTCCTTACTTTTTCTGGTTTCATTAAGAGTGAGAAAAGAAATGTTGTGACTCAGTTCTTCTCATATTTAGAGGACCAAGAATAATTAATATTTATATGTGGTTCAAAATCTTTGAGATTGCTAGTATCTTCTGTCTCTCTTTCACCATCTTTTCATTATCACTACAAAAGCAGAAGGGGGACACATAGATCTGAGATTCATTTTGTATTTTTCTTTATTTCATGGCTAAAGAATTCATTACTGGGGACTAATCTCCTAGTGATAATTCTCTCTGTACTTAGCCAAGTTGACCATCAGACAGCAGGTACCATTTCTTTCTGACACCATGTTCATGGCCACTCCCATTTGGTAGAATCTTATCAGAGTTCCACTGAACTCCAAGAACTCAACACACCACAGTGAGGCACTGGAGGGGAGTTTTGTGGATATACCAGAGTTCCTCTATCCCAGCAAATAATTATACCTGGTAGGTCATGAGAACTAGAATTGAGGGTGGGGTGATGCAAGGAATTATTACCAGGTCATTTACCTGATCTGCTCAACTTGGGAAGAGGGTAGAGTGATACAGGTATCTTAGAAAAAAAGTACTGAATTGGTAGTCAAGAAATCTGTTTCAAATCCCAGCTGTTCTGCCAGCTATCTGACCTTAGGTTAATCACATGATCTCTGTAAGGTCTGAGTTTTCTCACATACATCATGATTTTAAGTTTCAAGAGTGAAGTTGGGCTCAGTGTGTTGATCAATACTTTGTTTGGCACTCTTCCATTCCCATGGGCTTGATTGCCCTATTTCTTGTGTCCCTTATTTGCTTGTTGAATACCTGTCTACTCCTTAAAGCCCAACTAATAGCATGAAGCCTTCCTTTATTCCCCTGGTTAGCTAGGTTCTTCCTATTTGGATATTACATGGCATTTTGTTTTGTACTCATCATGTAATATGTGTGTGTGTGTGTATCTAATATAGTTGTCTGTATATGTATCACATCTCTCTATTGGATTGTGAGCTCAGTGAAGGCAAGAGCATTGCCTATCGCCTTCAATACTCAGAACAAAGTTGTATTCACTTAAATAGGCACTTAAGCAGTTTTTTCTTAAATGGTTGTTGAATGAATGCCCTCACATATATTTCTTTGGTCTCTGCAGGAATCACACCCAGTCTCTCTTTAATGAACACACATCCATAGACAAAATGGGCAGCAATGGCACAAGCAATACAGTCAACAACTGCAGTAACACGAATGTAACATTTCAGTACTCACTTTATGCAGCCACATATATTGTGATCTTCATCCCTGGCCTTTTGGCCAATAGTGTAGCCCTATGGGTCTTGTGCCGCTTCATCAGCAAAAAGAACAAGGCCATCATCTTCATGATCAATATGTCTGTGGCTGACCTTGCCCATGTTCTCTCACTGCCACTGCGAATCTATTACTACATCAACCACCATTGGCCCTTCCAGGAGTTCCTGTGCCTTCTCTGCTTCTACCTGAAGTACCTCAACATGTATGCGAGTATCTGCTTCCTGACATGCATTAGTCTGCAGCGATGCTTCTTCCTTCTCAAGCCTTTCAAGGCCCGAAACTGGAAGCGCAGGTATGATATGGCCATCAGTGCTACCATCTGGGTTGTCGTTGGGACTGCCTGCTTGCCCTTTCCTATCCTGAGAAGTGTTAGCCTGACCAACAAGTCCCAATGTTTTGCTGACCTGGGATACAGGCAGATGCAGATGGCAGCCTCAGTGGCAGTGATCACATTGGCTGAGCTGGCTGGCTTCGTAGTTCCTGTTGTGATCATTGCCTGGTGTACCTGGAAGACAGTGATATCTTTGCAGCATCCACGTGTGACCTGTGAAGGGGACACCGAGAAGCAGAAAGCTCTTCGAATGGTCTTCATGTGTGCTGGAGTCTTCTTTATCTGTTTCATACCCTACCATATAAACTTCCTTTTTTATACCTTGGTGAAGGAAAAAGTTATCACTAGCTGTTCTATCATTCAAAGCACACTTTATTTCCACCCTTACTCCTTGTGCCTTGCAAGTCTGTGTTGCTGCTTAGATCCAATCCTGTATTACTTCACGACTTCTGAGTTCCGTGATCAACTCTCTCGCCATGGTAGTTCAGTGATCCGATCTCGGCTTATGAGTAGGGAGAGTGGCTCTTCAATGGTGAGCTAAGTAAGCCTATCTCCAAAAACATGCTTTTCTCTCATATTCTTTAGCTTGTACCTAAAGCCAAAAAAAAATAGCCAAATTGTAGGTGGAGTTACTATATGCTTAGTATAGGGGCAATGTTCATAGAAGGAGGCAGAGGTATTGTTTGTCTGAACTATTTTTGTTGTTCTGAAATTGAGGACTTTTTTTTTAAGAAAACAAGATTAAAGCCTGACATGTTTCAGATGGAAGAGAAAGGTTGCCATCTTATTGAAAAAATTCTCAGTAAATTGTGATAATTTCACGCAGTGTGTATATTCCTTTTTTAAAACGTATTTTTTCATTGTACATATTTCTTTTCTGTAGAAAAAGCCCATAGGCATATCTTGAATTACTATTTAGGAGCCAATGCTCTTTCCCTTCTTTTTATATAATGTGGATGAAAAAAATCAGTCTCTTAGATGTGAGGATTATGTAAGCAAAGGGGAAAAAACAATAGATAGAATTTGGCCCCTAGTTCTTTTTTTTTTTTTCCTTTTGGAAGAAAAAGGAGATTGGCGCTTATCCCATCTCATCTAGTCGATGCAATTCAGTGGATGAGAATCCAGCTCTTCACTTTACTTTGCCCATTAAGACACAGACCAAAACTGGGTCAACATATGTGAATATGGCTTGAATGGTATACACCAATTTGCCTGTGGTCATGGCACTGGCCCTTCTGGAGGTAGACCTGGTTCTTTGTCTCTTAGCTGTCTCAGACATACAAGCTTTTCTGATAATGTCCCATTCTGTAGTGCTCACAGATCTCATCCTAAAGATTCAAACAATCTATTCCCCAAAAGGGATATCTCACTTAAGGTATGGCCCAAAGTGTCAAGCTTATTAATCTGATTTGGGAAAAATGAAAAAGAAAAACAGATAATTTTAATTAAATCAGATACATTTCAGACTTAACTCCCTCACTCTATACACACATTTATTTGTATATAATGAGGGCCCATATAGTAAAACTATTTGTTCAAGTATAGTGGCACAACAGCAAAGGAGCCCAAGGAGAGAGTTATAATAGCCAAAGTAGTTTCTGACCAAAGAGAGTATGTGATATAACTATAAATAATGAGATTTCACTTTTAAAAATATGTTATTGATGTCCTTTGTTTTTTAAATAACATTTCTTGATATGTAAAGTGAAGTGTATTGTACATATCATTATTGTTTAGTCCTGTTTGACTCTTCATGACCCTGTAGATCACAGTATTTCAGTACTGTGAAAAGGGTATTCTTAGCAAAGGTACTGGAGTGTTTTTGCCATCTCCTTCTTTAATTAAGGAAAATAGAAATTAAATGATTTGCCCAGAGTCAGATATGGAGTGAATGTCTGAGGCTTGATGTAAACTCAAGATTGCCCGACTCTGGGCCCAGCATTCTATCCGTTGAGCCACCTAGCTGCTTCTACATTGCACATTATGCATATTTAGTAAATGCTTCTTCATTCATTCATTTGTATACTATTCTTCCTCTGGTAGTATTCTCCTTTGTTAAGAAGAAAAAGGTAAAGCGACATTCCTCATTTGTAATCTACCTGCCTGTTTAAGAAGAGATTGATTTTCTGATGTGGATAAATACCCATAGAGAAGCTCCATAAGTACTGTGGACAATGTAATTAGCTTTGGAAGATGGTTTTTATTTTGATTTATAAGTTCTGACATTTTTATAAATATGTCATGGGACCTTGAGTAAGTCACATCTTGCCTGGGTTTCAGTTTTCTCAAATAAACTGAAGATATTGCACTAGGTGACTTCTAAAGTTGCTTCTACATGTAATATAAATCTATGATTTTATGGTTTGACGACTTAGTCATTCTTGAAACTCCTTTGAAATGGCAAAGAGCGACGTGGACGACCTTTGACTATGATGAAGAACACTTTGGATTTTGTGGCTACAAGCTTTGAGTTTGTTTACGACTTAAGGCCAAATTTTTGGGGTTGGGGGTTTTTTTGACCCTGAAAAAAGGCAGCAGAGAGGATGGCTGATAAAGAGATGTGTACCTTGCATTACATTGTGGTAATGTTAGAAAGGGTAAAATGATAGCTTAAGAAAGCAGGAATGGTTTTTCAAGGCAATAGAATGAACCACTAAGTGTCTGATGCCTGTGTGTTAAAGGACAGTGGCAACATGAGGACGAGACAGACTTTCCTGATTTCATTTCTCCAAGAGCATTCCAGTGGTATTTAGCATCCCCCAGTGTTTTTCAAAGATGTCCATCAACATCTCCCCCAAGAAGCTCTTCCAGAATTCCATCACCCTGTTGTGATATTCCCACCTTTTGATTGGTCAGAATAATAAGGCAGAAATTATGAAGAAATGCAACAACTTTGTGTAATGTATAATATTCAACCAATTAATTGTATGTTACTGTTAATGGTTGCTTTTTGATTTGTACACATTTTAGAAAGCTTTTTAATATTCAGTTTAAAGATATAACATGATGTATATGTCATTAAATAGTTGATAAAGCACAATGTTTGTAGTCGTGGTTGTACATGTTGAGCATTAAGCCAGCTTTTGGTCAGGAGCATAACCTCCTTTTTGAAATACTATTTCTGTGACTAAATAGTTTGGTGTAACCCCTCAGAATCCTGATAAATTAACTCATGGGAATGCCACAATATTCCCTATATGCAACTATTTTTTAATTCAAGTCAGTTTGATTCAATGATCACTGATATCTTCATTATCATTAGTTTTATTTTTTTATAAAGCTTTTTATTTACAAAACATATGAGTGACCTTTCAACATTGACCTTTGCAAAAAAACTTCTTTTTCCCAAGCTTTTCCTTTCCTTCCTCCCACCCCCCACCCCAGATGACAGGTAATCTAATACATGCTAGATAGGCTAAATTATATGACAATTACAATACATGTATACATATCTATACAGTTATCTTACTGCACAAGAAACATCAGATCTAGAAAGAGAAGAAGAAAAAAACAACCTAAGAAGGAAAACAAAATGCATGGAAATATTCACAGAAAGTGTTAAAATGCTGTGTTGTGGTTCACTCTCAGTTCCCACAGGCCTCTCTCTGGATGTATATGACTATCTTCATCGCAGCACAACTGGTTTGAATCACATCATTGTTGAAGAGAACCATGTCCATCAAAATTGATCATCGTATAGTCTTGTTGCTGTGTATAATGTTCTCCTGGTTCTTCTGATTTCACTCAGCATCAGTTCATGCAAGTCTCTCCAATCCTCTCTGGAATCCTCCTGTTGGTCATTTCTTACAGAACAATAATATTCCATAACATTCATATACCATAATTTATTCAGCCATTCTCCAATTGGTGGGCATCCATCCAATTTCCAGTTTCTTGCCACTACAAAAAGGGCTGCCACAAACATTTTTGCACATGTGGGTCCCTTTCCCTCCTTTAAAATCTCTTTGGGATATAGGCCCAGTAGAAACACTGCTGGGTCAAAGGGTATGCACTGTTTGATAACTTTTTGAGCATAGCTCCAAATTGCTCTCCAGAATGGTTGGATCGGTTCACAGTTCCACCAACAATGTATCAGTGTCCCAGTTTTCCCACATCCCCTCCAACAGTTATCATTATCATTTCCTGTCATTTTAGCCAATCTGACAGGTGTGTAGTGGTATCTCAGAGTTGTCTTAATTTGCATTTCTTATCATTAGTTTTAATATTATTTCAAAACTATTCATCTTTAGCTATACAGTCCTTTGAAGGAATCAGTGTTGAAGAAATAATGAAATCAAATCATGAAAATCATATAACAAAAAAGAGGTATAATTCCCCCAGTATTGGTCATCACTAATACCTCCTTTTTATTCAAGTATTTTGGTACATATGCACTCACCCATATGTGCACACACGTGCACGTACACACATACACATCCCACAACCACATACATGAGCATATTAAAATATATAAATTTTGTAGGTTCATAGCCCCAAACTCCATGACTTTTGTTGTTTTGGACACTTAGAATGATTCCTTCTCCCTTTGACTTTCCTGATCCTGCTTTTTCCTGGTTCTATTGAGACCTGTCTGACTACTCCTCTTCAGTCTCTTTTGCTGGATGCTCATCCATGGCATCCCCTCTAAATGAGCTAAGTGACGAGGATCTCAAAAGACAGTCCTTGCTCTCAAGGATCTCACAGTCAAATGGAGGAGACAATAAGAAAACAAATTCATACAATCAATATATAAATAGGAAAAATTGGAGATAATTTCAAAAATATGAGGGATCAAGAAAAGTTTCTTGCAGAAAGTGGAATTTTAGCTAAGACTTGAAGGAAGCCAAAATTCAAGACGAGGAAGGAGAGCCTTCCAGGCATGAGAGACAACCCGTGAGAATGCGTTTATCTTCTTTTTCTGACTTCTCTCAAGTCCTAGGTAAAATATCAAGTTGAAGAAGCCTTTTTCAATTTCCCTTAATGCTAGGTATCTTCCTTTTGTTAATTACCTCCAATTTATCCTGTACATATCTCATTTACACATAGTTATTTGTTTGTAATCATCCTCCATTAGCCTGGAAGCCCCTTGAGAGCAGACTGTCTTTTGTCTTTCTTTGTATTCCCAGTGCTTAGCACAGTTCTTGGCGTACTATTGTTGTTCAGTCATTTTTCAGTTGTGTCCGACTCTTTGTGACCCCATTTGGGATTTCCTTGATAAAAGATAATGGAGTGGTTTGCCATGTCCTTCTCCAGCTCATTTTTACAAATGAGGAACTGAGGCAAACAAGGTTAAGTGACTTGTCCAGGGTCACATAGCCAGTAAGTATCTGATGATGATTTGAACTGAGGACGATGAGTCTTTCTGATTCCAGGCCCAGCACTTTATCTACTGTGCCACCTAGCTGTCCCAAGGAGAGACATGCATAGTTAATAATCATAACTATGAATGTGAATGAAACAAACTCACCCAAAAAACAGGAGCAAATGACAGAATGGATTAAAAATCAGAACTCTACATATGAAATTTGCAAGGAAAATACTTGAAACAGAGAGATGCATACAGACTAAAGGTAAGGGGCTGAGGCATGAGCTATTATGCTTCAGTTGACATAAAAAAACAAGGATAGCAATCATGATCTCAAACAAAGCAAAAGCAAAAAAATCAAATCTAATTAGAAGACATAAGCAGGGAAAACACATTTTGCTACCATAGATAGTGAAGTAATACCAATACTAAATATATATGCACCAAATTGTATAGCATTCAAATTCTTTTTTTATTAAAGCTTTTTATTTGCAAAACATATGTATGGGTAATTCTTCAACATTGACCCTTACAAAGCTCTCCATTACAGATTTTCCCCCCTAGTCCCCACTCCTCCCCTAGATGGCAGGAAATCCACTACATGTTAATTATGTTAAAATACTTCACAAATTGAATATATATATATATATATATATATATACATATATATATATATACACACACACATTTTCACACTTGCTGTGCAAGAAAAATCGTATCTACAGGAAAAAAATCTTGGAGTGTTTAACATTAATTAACATTGTTGAAGGGAGCCATGTCCATCAGAATTGATCATCATATAGTCTTGTTGTTGCCGTGTGTAATGATCTCCTGGTTCTAGCATTCAAATTCTTTTTTTTTATTAAAGCATTTTATTTGTATAACATATGTATGGGTAGATCCCCAGCATTGATCTTTACAAAGCTTTCCATTACAACTTTTACCCCCAGTCCCCTCCCTTCCCCTAGATGGTAGGAAGTCCACTACATGTTAATAATGTTGAAATACTTGACAAGTTGTGCAAGAAAAATCCTATCTACAAGAAAAAAAAAGAAAATCAGAGAAAGGCAACACAATGCAAGCAAACCTCAATAGAGAGCGTGAAAATGTTATGTTGTGGTCCATATTTCATATCCCTCTCTCTGGGTATATATGGTTTTCTTCAGTGAACAATTGGAACTGGTTTGAGACAATTCTTTGTTGCAGAGAGCCATGTCCATCAGAATTGATCATCATGTAATATTGTTGTTGCTGTGTATAATGATCTCCTGGTTCTGCTCGTTTCACTCAGCTCGTCCTGCTGGTCGTTTATTACAGAGCAATAATATTCCATAACATTCATATACCACAATTTACTCAGCCACTCTCCAATTGATGGGCATCCCTTCAGTTTCCAGTTTCTAGCCACTACAAAAAGGGCTGCCACAAACATTCTTGCACAGGTGGGTCCCTTTCCCTCCTCTTAAATCTCTTTGGGATATAGGCCCAGTAGAAACACTGCTGGGTCAAAGGGTATGCACAGTTTGATAACTTTTTGAGCATAGCTCCAAATTGCTCTCCAGAATGGTTGGATCCGTTCACAGTTCCACCAACAATGTATTAGTGTCCCAATTTTCCCACATCCCCTCCAACATTCATCATTATCTTTTCCTGTCCTTTTAGCCAATATGACAGGTGTTTAGTGGTACCTCAGAGTTGTCTTAATTTAGCATTCAAATTCTTAAAGGAAAAGTTAAATTACAGGAGAAAATAGTAAAAAAAAATATACTAATAGGGGACTTCACCCTTCCCTTTTGAGGACTACATAAATCTAAGCAAAAAATAAGAAAGAAATTGAGTTAAATAGCTTTTAGAAAAGTTAGATATGATAGAACTCTGAAGGAAACTGAATGAGAATAGGAAGTAATATACCTTTCTCTCAGTGGTATAGGACTCCTCCACAAAAACCGAGCATGTATTAGATCATATAAAACACAACCTTGCATTTGCAAAACCTTGTGTTCAATTCCCCTCCCTTCTCTTTACCCCTTCCCTAGATAGCAAATAATCCAATATATGTTAAACATGGTAAAAATATATATTAAATCCAATATGTGCATACATATTTATACACAACCAAATGCAGAAGGGCATATATATTAAATGCATTCTTCTCAGATTGTGATTAAACAAAAATTACATTTAAAATTTTAGAAAAAATAATTAATTAGAAACTAATCTTAACAAGTAAGTCAAAGAATAAAACAATCAGTAATTTCATTAAAAAGAATGACAACAATGAGACAACGTACCATAATTTATGAGATGCAGCCAAAGCAAGTACTTAACGGACATTTTATATCTCTAAATACTAATATCAATAAAATAGAGAAAGAGCAGATCTATGAATTGGGGGTGTAATTAAAAAACATAAGACAAAGACCAATTTTAAATCCCTAATTCAAGACAAAATTGGAAATCCTGAAAATCAAAGGAGAGATTAATAAAATTGAAAATAAGAAAACCATTAAACTGATAAAACTGGGAGCTATTTTCATGAAAAAAGTGAAAGAGATAAACCATTGATTAATTTGGTTAAAAAAAAAAGGAAAACTAAATTATTAGTTTATAAAAATGAAAAGGATGAATTCGCCACTAATAATGAAAAAACTGAAGTAACTTTTAGGGGCTGTGCAACTATATCTTAACAATCCAAATTTAATTGTCCAGATTAATGAAAGAGGAAATAGAGTACTTATATAGCTCTATTTTATTTATTTTTATTTTAAAAAAATAATTAATTAATTAATTAATTAATACTTTTTATTTGCAAAACATATGTATGGGTAATTCCTAAACATTAACCCTTACAAAGCTTTCTGTTACAAATTTTTCCCCCTATTCCCCACCCCTTCCCTAGATGGCAGGATATCCACTACATGATAATTATGTTAGAATACTTAAGAAATCGAATATATGTATAGTTATTGCATCATTTTTTTGTGCAGGAGAAATCGTATCTACAAGAAAGAATAATCTGGTAAAGGACATACAATGCAAGCAAACCTCAGTAGAGAACATGAAAATGTTGTGTTGTGGTCCACATTTCACATGCCTCTCTCTGGGTGTACATGGCTCTCTTCACCGAACAATTGGAACTGGTTTGAAGCATTTCATTGTTGAAGAGAGTCATGTCCATTAGAACTGATCCTCATATAGTACTGTTGTTGCCGTGTACAACGATCATGCTCATCTCACTCAGCATCAGTTCATGCAAGTCTCTCCAGGCCTCTCTGAAATCGTCCTGCTGGTCGTTTCTTACAGAGCAATAATATTCCATAACATTCTATATAGCTCTATTTTAGAAAAGGAAATTGAGCTCCCTCAGAAAAAAATCCACAGGCACAGAAGGATTCACAAGTGAATTCTACCCAACATTTTAAAAAATAATTCATTCCAATATTATATAAACTACTTGAAAAATTAAACTAAGAAGGAGTTTTACCAAATTCCCTGTATGAAATAAGCACGATACCGATACTTAAACGACAAGAACAAAAGCAAAGAAAAAACATCATAGACCAATATCCCTATTGAATATTGATATGAAAATTCTAAATAAAATAGTAGCAAGGAGATTACAGCAATGTATTACAAAGATCATATATTATTACTAGATGGGATTTATTTCAAGAAGGCAAGGCTGGTTTGATATTAGGAAAACTATTCACATAATTTACCATATGAATAGCAAAATCAACACAAATAATATGTTGATCTCAGTAGATACAGAAAAAGCTTTTGGCAATATGCAGCACTTAATTCCTATTAAAAATGCTGGAAAGCATAGGAATAACTGGAGCTTTCCTTAAAATGATAAGTAGTATGTACCTAAAATCATTCCAAGTATTATTTGTAATGAAGTTAATCTCTCTGGTAAGATTCAGGGTGAAGCAAGGATGCCCATTATCACCATTATTATTGAATATTATACTAGAAATACAGCAATAAGAAAAATAAATTGACTTAATTAGAATAGTTAAACAATAGGAAACAAACTCATGCTTTGCAGATGATAACCTAGTGTACTTAAAGAATCAACTAAAAACTAATTGAAATAATTAACAACTTCAAGAAAGTTGCAGGTTATAAAATCAACACACATAAATTCTCAATATTTCTATGTATTACCAACAGAGTCCAGCAGGAGAAGATAGATAAAGAAATTCCATTTAAAATAAAATTTAAAAGGAACTATATGAACATAATTACAAGACACTTTTCCCATGTCATATTTAAACAATTAGATAAATATTACTTGTCCATGGGTGTTGGTGTTATTTAGTTGTTCGGTTGTGTCTGACTCTTTGTGATCTCATGGACCCTAACACAACAGGCTCTTTTATCCACTGTCTCTTGAATTGTGTCCAATTGTGTTCATTGCTTCCAAGACACTATACATCATATTCTCTGCCATCCCTTTTTCCTTTTGCCTTCAATCTTCCTAAAATCATGGCCTTTTCCAATGAGTTCTGTCTTTTCATTATGTTATATCTTTTCATTAAGTTAAATCCAAAGTATTTAAGTTTCAGCATCAGTATTTGACCTACCAATATATAGCCTGAATTAATTTCTTTTTTTCTGATTAAAGCTTTTTCTTTCCAAAACATATGCATAGATAATTTTCTTTTTTATTTTTTTCTGCTTCCTATTTTTTTATTAAATCTTTTTATTTGTATAACATATGTATGGGTAGTTCCCCAGCATTGATCTTTACAAAGATTTCCATTACAAATTTTACCCCCAGTCCCCTCCCCTCCCCTAGATGGCAGGAAGTCCACTACATGTTAATAATGTTGAAATGCTTGAGAAGTTATGCAAGAAAAATCCTATCTACAAGAAAAAAAAAGAATCAAAGGCAACACAATGCAAGCAAATGTCAATAGAGATCATGAAAATGTTACGTTGTGGTCCATATTTCATATCCCTCTCTTTGGGTGTATATGGTTTTTTTCATTGAACAATTGGAACTGGTTTGAGACAATTCTTTGTTGCAGAGAGCCATGTCCATCAGAATTGATCATCATGTAATACTGTTGTTGCTGTGTATGATGATCTCCTGGTTCTGCTCGTTTCACTCAGCATCAGTTCATGCAAGTCCCTCCAGGCCTCTCTGAAATCGTCCTGCTGGTCGTTTCTTACAGAGCAATAATATTCCATAACATTCATATACCATAATTTATTCAGCCACTCTCCAACTGATGGGCATCCCTTCAGTTTCCAGTTTCTGGCCACTACAAAAAGGGCTGCCACAAACATTCTTGCACATGTGGGGCCTTTTCCTTCCTTTATGATTTCTTTGGGATATAAGCCCAATAGAAACACTGCTGGGTCAAAGGGTATGCACAGTTTGACAACTTTTTGAGCATAGCTCCAAATTGCTCTCCAGAATGGTTGGATCCGTTTGCATAGATAATTTTCAACATTCACCTTTACAAAATCTTGTGTTCCAAAATGATTTCCTTCCCTCCCACCCCCTTCCCTAAGAGGGCAAACAATCCAGTATGTTAAACATGTGCTCTGAATTAATTTCTTTTAAGTATAGACTAAATTGATCTCCTTGATGTCCAAGGAACTCTCCAGTACTATAATTTGATGCTGTAGCACTCAGCTTTTCTCACAGTCTAACTCTCATAGCCATATTTTGCTACTGGAAGAATCAGTTTTGACTCTACAGATCTTTGTTGGCAAGATGATAAATCTGCTTTTGGCTATGCTGTCCAGATTTGCCAGAGCTTTCCTTCCAAAGAGCAAGTGTCTTTTAATTTCATGACTGCTGTTACCGTCTGCATTGATCTTAGAACCCAAGAATATTAAATATGGCATTGCTTCTATTTCTTCTCCCTCTATTTGCCAGGAAGTGATGGTACCAGTTGCCAAGATCTTAGTTTTTTTGATGTCAAGCTTCAAGCCAGCTTTTTTAAAAGCTTTTTAATTTTCAAAAGATATACATGGATAATTTTTTAACATTAACCCTTGCAAAACCTTGTGTTGAATTTCCCCCCTTCTCCCTACCCCTCACCTAGATAGCAAGTAATCCAATATATATTTAACATGGTAAAAATGTGTTAAATCCAACATGTGCATACATATTTATACAATTAACTTGCTTTACAAGAAAAATCAAAACAGAAAGGGAAAAATGAGAAAGAAAATTAAATGCAAGCAAACAATAACTAGAAGAATGAGAATGCGATGTTATGATCTACACTCAGTTCCCACAGTCCTCTCTCTGGGTGTAGATGGCTCTCTTCATCACAAGATTATTGGAACTGATCTGAATCATCTCATTATTGAGAAGTGCCACATCCATCAGAATTGATCATTGTATAATCTTGCTGTTGCCGTATACAAAGATCTCCTGGTTCTGCTGATTTCACTCAGCATCAGTTCATGTAAATCTCTCCAGGCTTCTCTGAAATCATCCTGCTGGAGCAAAAATGTTTGTACCAGCCCTTTTTGTAGTGGCAAGAAACTGGAAACTGAATGGATGCCCATCAATTGGAGAGTGGCTGAATAAATTATGGTATATGAATGTTCTGGAATATTATTGTTCTGTAAGAAACGACCAGCAGGACAATTTCAGAGAGGCCTGGAGAGACTTGCATGAACTGATGCTGAGCGAAGTGAGCAGAACCAGGAGATCATTATACACAGCAATGATACTATACAATGATCAATTCTGATGAACATGGTTCTTTCTCTTCAACAGTGAGGTGATTCAAACCAATTCCTATTGTTCAATGATGAAGAAAGCCATATACATCCAGAGAGAGGCCTGTGGAAACTGAGTGTGGACCACAACATAGCATTTTAATGCTTTCTGTGAATGTTTGCTTGCATTTTGTTTTTCTTCTTAGGTTGTTTTTTTCTCTTTCTAGATCCGATTTTTCTTGTGCAGCAAGATAACTGTATAGATATGTATACATATATTGGATTTATCATATATTTTAACATATTTAACATGTATTAGACTACCTGTCATCTAAGGGTGGGGGGGGAAGGAGGGAAAAATTTGGAACAAAAATTTTTGCAAAGGTCAATGTAGAAAAATCACTCATATGTTCTGTAAATAAAAAGCTTTAATAAAAAAAGAAATCATCCTGCTGATCATTTCTTATAGAACAATAATGTTCCATACCATTCTCCAACTGATGGGATCCACTCTGTTTCCAGTTCTTTGCCACTATAAAAAGGGCTGCCACAAACATTTTTGCACATGTGGGTCCCTTTCCCACCTTTAAGATTTTTTGGGATATAGGCTCAGTAGAAACACTGCTGGCTCAAAGGGTATGCACAATTTGATAGCCCTTTGGGCATAGTTCCAAATTGTTCTCCAGAATAGTTGGCTCAGTTCACAACTCCACAAACAATGTATTAGTGTCCCTGTTTTCCCACATCCCCTCCAACATTTGTCATTGTCTTTGCCTGTCATTTTAGCCAATCTGAGAGGTGTATAGTGTTGTCTTAATTTGCATTTTTCTGATCAATAGTGATTTAGATGATTAGAATTGTTTTAGAATGATTAGAATAGATGATTAGAAATGGTTTTAATTTTTTTATCTGAAAATTGTGTGTTCATATCCTTTGACCATTTATCAATTAGAGAATGACTTCAAGCCAGCTTTTACACTCTTTTCCTTTACCCCCCTCAGGAGACTTCTTCATTCCTTTCTATTGTCTGCCATCAGAGTGGTGGTATCTGTATATCTGAGATTGTTGATATTTCTTCCAGGAAACCAGCTTTTGATTCATCCAGCTTGGCATTTAACATAATATATTATACATATAAGTTAAATAAATAAGATGGCAATATATATAGTCATTTATTCCTTTTCCAGTTTTGAGCCAAGTGTTCCATGTTCAGTTTTTATTTTAATTTTTTTCTTTTATATATATATATTCTGTTATAATGAATTTTATACATTCATTTAAAAAAAAAACATTTCCTTATAAATCATGATGAGAGAGAAAAATCAGAACAAAAGAGAAAAACCATGAGAGAGAAAAAAACAGAAGAAAAAGAAAAAAAGTGAACATAACACATGTTGATTTACATTCAGTATCCATATTTCTCTCTGTATGTGGATAGCATATTCCATCCAAAGTTTATTGGAATTGCCTTGGATCACTAAACCCTTGAGGAGAACCAAGTCATTCATAGTTTATCAATGCACAGTCTTGCCGTTACTGTGTACAATGTATTCCTGGTTCTCCTTGTTTCTCTTAGCCTTAGTTCATGTAAATCCTTCCAGGCCTTTCTAAAATTAGCTTGTTCATAATTTTTATAGAACAATAATTTTCCATTACTTTCACATACCATAACTTATTCAGCAATTTCCAAATTGATGGACATTTCATTTTGCAACAGTTTCCAACAATTCCAACAAAAAAAGCTGCTACAACATTTTGCATATGTAGGTCCTTTTCTCTCCTTTATGATTTCCTTGGGATATAGACCCAATAGTGACACTGCTGGATCAAAGGGTATGCACAGTTTGATAGTCCTTTGGGCATAGTTCCAAATTTTCTCCAGAATGATTGGATCATTTCATAATTTCACCAGCAATACATTAGTGTCCCAGTTTTCCCATATCCCCTCCAACATTTGTCATTCAACTCTGAGGTACCACTACACACCTGTCAGATTGGCTACAATGACAGGAAAAGATAACGAGGAATGTTGGAGGGGATGTGGGAAGGCTGGGACACTTACTGTGAACGGATCCAACCATTCTGGAGAACAATTTGGAACTATGCTCAAAAAGTTATCAAACTGAGCACACCCTTTGACCCAGCAGCGTTTCTATTGGGCTTATATCCCAAAGAAATCTTAAAGGAGGGAAAGGGCCCTACATGTGCAAGAATGTTTGTGGCAGCCCTTTTTGTAGTGGCTAGAAACTGGAAACTGAATAGATGCCCTTCAATTGGAGAATGGCTGAACAAATTATGGTATATGAATATTATGGAATATTATTGCTCTATAAGAAACGACCAGCAGGACAATTTCAGAGAGGCCTGGAGAGACTTGCATGAACTGATGCTGAGTGAAATGAGCAGAACCAGGAGATCATTATACACGGCAACAACAATACTATATGATGATCAATTCTGATGGTCATGGCTCTCTTCAACAATGAAATGTTTCAGACCAGTTCCGATTGTTCAGTGAAGAAAGCCATATACACCCAGAGAGAGGGATGTGAAGTGTGGACCACGGCTTAGCATTTTCATACTCTCTATAGATGTTTGCTTGCATTGTGTTTCCTTTCTCTGATTTTTTTCTTGTAGACACGATTTTTCTTGCACAACAATGATAAGTGTGGAAATATGTATACATATATTTGACTTGTCAAGTATTTTAACTTAATTAACATGTAGTGGATATCCTGCCATCTAGGGGAGGGGTGGGGAGTAGGGGGGAAAAATTTGTAACAGAAAGCTTTGTAAGGGTTAATGTTGAAGAATTACCCATACAGTGTTTTGCAAATAAAAAGTTTTAATTAAAAAATTTTGTCATTATCTTTTCCTGTTATCTTAACTAATCTTAGAGATGTGAGGTGGTACCTCAGAGTTGTTTTAATCTGCATTTTTCTAATCAAACATGATTTAATGCATTTTTTCATTCGACTATAGGTAGCTTTAATTTCTTCATCTGAAAAGTGTTTGTTTATATCCTTTGACCATTTCTCAATTGAGGAATGAGTTGTATTTTTATACATTTGACACAGTTCTTTATATATTTTAGAAATGAGACCTTTATCAGAAACACTTGCTATAAAGATTTTTTCCCCAGCTTTCTGCTTCCCTTTCAATGTTGTTTGTGTTAGTCTTGTTTCTGTAAAACCTTTTTAATTTAATGTAATCAGAGTTGTCCCTTTTGCATTTCAAAATGTTTTCTACTTCTTCTTTGGCCATAAATTCTTCCCTTTTCCAAAGATCTAATGGGTAAACTATTCCTTGTTCTCCTAATGTGCTTATGCTATCACCTTTTATACCCAAATCATGTACCCATTTTGACCTTATTTTGGTATGGAGTGTGACATGTATGTATATGCTGAGTTTCTGGCATATTATTTTCCAATTTCCCAGGAATTTTTGTGAAATATTGAGTTCTTATCCCATAAACTGGGGTTTGGGTAAACACCCAAATACTAGATTACTGTAGTCATTGATTATTGTGTCACGTGTATCTAACCTATTTTACTGACCCACCACTCTATTCCTTAGCCAGTACCATATGGTTTTGATGACTGTTGCGTTATAATAGAAGTTTAAGTCTGGTACTGCTAGCCTACTATCCTTGTAGTTTTTTTCCCATCAATTTCCTTGATATTTTTGACTTTTGTTCTTCCAGATGAATTTTGTTATTATTTTTTCTAGCTCTATAAAATAATTTTTTGACAGTTTACTTGGTATGGCACTGAACAAGTAGACCCATTTAGGTAGAATTATCATTTTATTATATTATTCAGCCTATCCATGAGCAATTGTTATTTTTCTAGTTGTTTTTATCTGACTTTATTTGTGTGAAAAGTGTTTTGTAATTGTCTTCATATAGTACCCAGGTTTAATTGGCATAGATATCAAAATATTTTATTTTGTCTACAGTTTTTTTAAATGGAATTTCTCTTTCTATCTCTTGATGCTGGGCTTAGTCAGTAATATATAGAAATGCTGGTGATTTGTGTGGGTTTATTTTATATCCTGAAACTTTGCTAACACTGTTAATTGTTTCAAGTAGGTTTTTGGTTGATTCTCTAGGACTCTCTAAGTATACTATCGTATCATCTGCAGTGAAAGCTTTATCTTCTCATTGTATGTTCTAATTCCTTTAATTTCCTTTTCTTATTGCTAAAGCCAACATTTCTAGTACAATATTGAGTAGTAGTGGTGATGATAGGCATCCTTGGGATGTCTTATTGGGATCTTATTGGGAGTGTCTCTAGGTTCTCCCCATTACAAATAATGATTGCTAATGGGTTTAGATAGATGGGTACTGTAATTTGTCAAAAATATTTTCTGCATTTATTGAGATTATCATATGAATTATGTTGTGTTAGTTATTGATATGGTCAATTATGGCAATAGTTTTCCTGATATTGAACCAGCCCTGCATTCCTGGTATAAATCCCACTTGGTCATGGTATATTATCTTGTGATAAAGTGTAATCTTTTTGCTAATATTTTATTTAAAATTTCGCATCAATATTCATTAAGGAGATTGGTCTGTAATTTTCTTTCTCTGTTTTGGCTCTGGTTTAGGCATAAGTACCTTATTTGTGTCATGGAAGGAATTTGGCAGTATTTCTTCTTTACCCATTTTTCCAAATAATTTACATAATATTGGAGTTAATTATTCTCTAAATGATTTGGTAGAATTCACTTGTAAATCTATCTGGCCCTGGAGATTTTTTCTTAGGGAGTTCACTGATGACTTGTTCAATTTCTTTTTCTAAAATGGGACTATTTAATTTATTTCCTTTTCTATTAATCTAGGCAATTTATATTTTTGTAAATATTCATTCATTTTAATTAGATTGTCAGATTTATTGGTATACATTTGGGCAAAATAGCTCCTAATTATTGCTTTAATTTCTTCTTCATTGGTGATAAATTCATCCTTTTCATTTATTCATTACTTCTGTTTCAAATGTGTGTCTTGGAAACAACATATTGGTTTTTTGTGCTGTTCACATCCATTTTATGGAAGAGTTCATCTCATTCACATTCACAGTTATAATTACCAGCTATGTATTTTCCTTCATCCTATTTTCTCCCCTGTGTATACTTTTGTTCTCTCTTTCTACTTTGTCCCTCCTTAGTAGTGTTTTGCTTCTAACTCACCCAGTCCTCAACCTGCCCTCCCTTCTATCACCCTTTCTCTATTATCTTACCCTTTCTCCTAGTATTTCTGCCCTCCCTTCTCTGTTCAGCCCCTCCCTTTTCTTTCCCCTTTCTCCTCCTACTTTCTTATAGGATAAGATCAATTTCTATGCCCAACTGAGTGAATGTGTTATTCCATCTTTGAACCAAAAGTGATGAAACTTCAGAAAATAATGCTCATCTCCTTCCTTTCTTTCCCTCTATTGTAATAAGTCTTTCATGCCTCTTCATGTAATCTAATTTGTCTCCTCTAATGGAAATTCTAGGGAGGGGATGAGGAGACAGAGAGAGATTATGGAATATAACTTCTGGTTTTGGCTTCTGTACATTGTGTTTCTACTCTTCAAAGGGTTATGGTGTCCACTTCTTGCAAGAAACATAAAGCCTTCCTGCATTCACTCCAAGAATTTAGGTCTGAAGATACAGTTCTCAAGAGTTATAAGTATCATTTTTCCCATCTAGAGATGTAAACAATTTAACCTTTAAATAATATGTATTTTCCACTGTTTACTTTTCTATGCTTCTCTTGAATCCTGTGTTTGAAGATCAGATTTTCTCTTAAGTTCTGGCTTTTTCAATAGAAATGATTGGAAATTTCTTATTTCACTGAAAATCCATCTCCTCCCCTGAAAGATGACGTTCAGTCTCTCTGGATAGTTTAAATCTTGTTTGTAATCCCAGGTCCTTTGTCTTCTGGAATACGAAATTCCAAGCTCTCTGATCTTTATTGTAGAAGCTGCCAGGCACCCTTTGACCCAGCAGTGTTTCTATTGGGCCTATATCCCAAAGAGATCTTAAAGGAAGGAAAGGGACCCACATGTGCAAAAGTGTTTGTGGCAGCCTTCTTGTAGTGGCAAGAAACTGAAAACTAAATGGATGTCCATCCATTGGAGAGTAAGTGAATAAATTATGGTATATGAATGTCATGGAATATTATTGTTCTGTAATAAACAACCAGTAGGATGATTTCAGAGAGGCCTGGAGAGACTTGCATGAACTGATGCTGAGTGAAATGAGAAGAACCAGGAGATCATTATACATGGCAACAACAAGATTATATGATGATCAATTCTGATGGACATGGCTCTTTTCAACAATGAGATGTTTCAAACCAATTCCAATTGTTTAGTGATGAAGCAAGCCATATACACCCAGGGAGAGGCCTGTGGGATCTGAGTGTGGACAACAACATAGCATTTTCATGCTTTCTGTTGATGTTTGCTTGCATTTTGTTTTCCTTCTTAGGTTTTTTTCCCTTGTAGAGTTGTATAAATATGTATACATATATTTGATTTGTCACATATTTTAACATAATTAACATGTATTAGACTGCCTGCCATCCAGGGGAGGGAGTAGGAGGAAGAAGAGAAAAATTTGTAACAGAAAGCTTTGCAAGGGTCAGTGTTGAACAATTACCCATGTATATGTTTTGCAAATAAAAAGCTTTAATAAAAAAAATAAATTTTTTTTTTAAATTTGAAAATCCAATCTCATTTAAAAAAGAAGCTGCCAGAACCTGGGTAATCCTGACTGTTGCTCCTTGATACTTGAATTGTTTTTGTCTGGCAGTTTTGCAGTATTTTTTAACTTGAGATTATAGTTTTGAAGTTTTGCAACAATGTTCCTTGAGGTTTTCCTTGTGGAATCTTTTTCCAGAGGTGATTGATGGATTCTTTCAGTGACTGTTTTGCTCTCTACTTCTAGTTTTTCAGGGTAGTTTTCCTTGATGATCTCTTGAAGAATGCTATCAAGGCTCTTTTTCTGGTCATGGCTTTCATGTAGACCAAGAATTTTTTAAATTGTCTCTCCTGAAGCTATTTTCTAGGTTGTCTGTTTTTTCCAATGAGATATTTTACATTTTCTTCCATTCTTTTTAGTTTGTTTGACTGATTCTTGATGTCTCATAGAGTCATTAGCTTCCATTTGCCTGGTCCTAGTTTTTAATGTGTGATTTTCTTTAGTTAGCTTCCATATCTCTTTTTCCCATTTGATTAATTCTACTTTTTAAGGTGGTGTTTTCTTCAGTGGATTTTTTGCATTTGGCCAATTGTGTTTTTTAAGGAAATGTTTTCTTCAGTCAGTTTTTGTCCTTCCTTTTTCCAAGTTGTTGACATTCTCTTGCATACCTCTTGTTTCTTTTCGCCAGTTTTTTTTCTACCTCTCTTATTTGCCTTTTAAAATCTTTTGTAAGCATTTCCAAGAAGCCTCTTTGGGCTTGAGAACAATTCATATCACTCTTTGAGATTTCCCTTTTGGTAATTTTGTCCTCGTCTGAATTGGTGTTTTGGTCTTCCTTCCTACTATAGTAGCTTTCTGTAGTTAAGGTTCTTTTCTGTTTTCTTGCTCTTTTTTCCCTTCTTTTTCTTTTTTTCTTCTGTTTTATGAATTTTATGGTCAAGCTTCTGCTCCTAAGGTACAGGGGTTGATGTCCCAAGCTTCTTGTGCAGCTCTGAGCCTTGGCTTTGAGTACAGGGGTCCCTTGTGTTTCATGGCTTGCTCACAGCAAGAGGTAGCCCTAGCTGCTCTCTCTAGCCAACAGCCTATTCCCTGGCTGGCAATTTGGGAGGCTGCCCCAATGGTCTGCTCAGCTACTGAGCCAGGACTGAGGGCTTCAGTTGCTGATCTGCTGTGATTAAGATCCTCTCGCTGGTTTTCCTAGATACCATCTGAGCTGGGCTGAGCACCCCTTTCACCTCCATGAAATGGACCTTTCTTGAATCCTTCCAATCTGTCTTAAGCTGGAGAGTGGTTTCATTCCATCAGACTGTTCAGAGGCTTGGTTTCATGTGGTTTTCAAAGGAAACTGGAAAAACTCAAGAAGCTTCTTGGCTTCACTCTGCCATCTTGGCTCTGCCCCCGAACTCTCAGTTTTAACTGTCACTTCTTGGCCCACTTATAAGTTCCTCAGGAGATAAGTAAAGTGATCTAGTACTCCCATCTTTTTGAAGACTTGCCACATTTTGTTATGATCTACACAAAAGCTTTAGTCCATTAAGTAGATGTAAATTTTTCTTCCTCCAACTCCCTTGCTTTCCCCACAATCCAGTAAATGTTGGCAATTTGGTCTTTAGTCTCTCTGACTTTTCAGAATCTAGCCTTATCTTCTGGTAATTCTTGGTTCCTATATTGCTGAAGCTTAAGCTTCAGAATCTTAAGTATAACCTTCCTGGCATGTGAAATTCTTGCAATAGCTTTGGAATTTGGACATTCCTTGGCATTGTCCTTTAGAATTCAGACATACACTAATCTTTTCCAATTCAGTGGCTACTGTTGAGTTTTCCAAATTTGCTGGCCTATTGAGTGTAGCACTTTAACAGCATTATCTATTAGAATTTTAAATAGCTCAGCTGGAATCCCATCATCTTGACTAGTCTTATTGTTAGTAGTGTTCCCTAAGGTCTATTTGACTTCATTCTTGAGGATGTATGTCTCTAGTTCAGTAGCCATACTGTTGTGGTATTGGTGATGTTAAGATTTTTCTTGTGTAGTTCTTTTATGTATTCTAGCTGCCCCTTCTTAATCTCATCTGCATCTATTAAATCCCTACCATTTTTGTCTGCTATCATGTTCATTTTTTTTTAAATTTTTATTTTATTTGCATAACATATGTGTGGGTAATTCTTCAACAATAACCCTTACATAGCTTTCTGTTACAAATTTTTCCCCCCAACTCCCCACCCCTCCCCTAGATGGCAGGATATCCACTACATGTTAATTATGTTAAAATATTGGCAAATCGAATATATGTATACATATTTCCAAACTTATCATTGGTGTGCAGGAAAAATCTTATCTACACAAACGATATATCAGATAAAGGAAACACAATGTAAGCAAACATCAATCAAGGAGTATGAGAATGTTATGTTGTGGTCCACATTTCGCATCCCTCTCTCTGGGTGTATATGGCTTTCTTCAGTGAACAATTGGAGGTGGTTTGAAACATTTCATTGTTGAAGAGAGCCATGTCCATCAGAATTGATCGTCATATAGTACTGTTGTTGCCGTGTATAATGATCTCCTGGTTCTGCTCATTTCACTCAGCATCAGTTCATGTAAGTCTCTCCAGGCCTCTCTGAAATCATCTTGCTGGTCATTTCTTACAGAACAATAATATTCCATAACATTCATATACCATAATTCATTCAGCCATTCTCCAATTGAAGGGCATCTATTCAATTTCCAGTTTCTAGCCACTACAAAAAGGGCTGCCACAAACATTCTTGCACATGTGGGGCCTTTTCCTTCCTTTATGATTTCTTTGGGATGTAATAGGGCCACCTTTTTTAAGATTAAAGTAAAATAACTGAAGGAGTTTGTAGAATAAGAGGAGAAAATCATAACTTGAAAAATGTTAAGTGAATGAAGAAAATTTAAATCTAACTCTTATAACCTTAATTGTGAATAGATTAAATAGTCCAATACAATGAAAGAGTGACAGCTTAGATAAGAAAATAAAACCCTAAAATCTGTTGCTTAGAAGAAACACATTTAAAAGAAAAATGCAAACGCAAAATAAAATTGTAGAGAGTTAAAAAATTTATTATGCATCACATTTATCCAGAAAAGCATGATTTGTAATCATACTGGAAAAGCAAAAGTTAACATCCAAAAAAATGAAAAGGGATAAACAGTGGAACTATATTATGCTCAAAAGAACAAGAGACAACAAGCCAATTTAAATAATAATTGTCTGCTCTAAATACCTTAGCTTCCAAATTCATAAAGGAAACATTACCTAAGCTACAAGAAAACAGTAACACAATAGTGACAGAAGGTTTCAATGTTCTCTCAGTTTTTTTTAAAAAAGTCTAAAAAGGATAAAAAAGTAAAAATATGGATTTGAATAAATTGCTGGAGAAACTAGATTTAAAAGATTTATGGTGTCTTCCAAATGGGAAATCAAAAGAATATTGTTTATTTCTCAGCATCAAAAGGAACTTTGACAAAACCTGACCATGTGATAGAGCACAGAGATATTACAATTGGTAAAAGGCAGAAATAGTTAATACATCTTTTACAGACTATAATATAAAAAAAATAGAAATTATTCTAGGGAACCACAAAAAAGATATAGTCCAAAATAAAGGCTTACCAATAAAATCCCAATTAATGAGTGGATCAAAGGACAAATCACAAAAACAATAATTAAGTAACAGACGATTATAATGTTGAAACAACGTACCATTTTTAGGATACAACTAAGCTAGTCCCTAGGAAGAAGCCATATCCTATCAAACGAACATTAACAAAATAGAAAAGAGAGGATTAATGAAGTAAACGTGCATTTAAAAAATTAGAAAGCCCATAAATAAATAAACCAAAAATAATCACAAAAGAGGAGATTTTAAAAATTAGAGGAGAAATACATACATTGAGAACAAAATCCATGGTAAAGAAAATAAGAAACTTGTTTCTTTGAGAAGACCAGTGCAATTGATAAACCCTTAATCTGATTTTAAAAGAAGAGAGCAAAAAAAAAATCAATGAAATAACAAATAAGGCAAAATCAGAAAAATCTGAAGAAATAAAAATAATCAGAACATTTTTATGCAGTTACATGCTCAAAACTGTGAATACTAAAAAAATAAAGAAAAACCTTCAAAAACATATACCGAAACTATCATTAGAGGCATATGTGTTTTTTTTAAAAAGATTTTTGAATAACCCAATCTCAGAAAGGGAAATAGATCCAGCTGTAAAGGAACTACCAAAACTACCAAATAAACTCCTGGTCCTGATAGATTCAGATGAGCGCTCTCTCAGACTTTTAAAGAAAAAAAATTAAAAACTTCACCTTATTTTCCAAAATTGAGAAAGCAAGCACCCTGCAAGAATACTTTTTTGAGACAAATATAGTTCTTATACCTAAAGCAGGAAAATATAAAACTATAGGCCAATGTAATTAATTAATATGTTAAAAAGTAAAAAAATTTAAGCAAAATTCCAACAAACAGAATAAAGCAATTTTTCCAAGAAATCATTTATTGTGATGAAGTGGGATTTATCAGGTATGCAATAATGGTTCAACATCAGGAGAACAATAATGTAATTATATTAAATTATATAATATATCTATATAATTAAATCATATTAAAAATAAAAACATCCAAAGCCACACAAACATCTCAAAAGATGCAGTGATGGAAAGGGAAATCCCATTCCAAATAATTACAAAATATATAAAATATCTGGGGACTGACCTCCCAAAAGGATACAAAAGATTTAGAGATTCAATAACAAAATACTCCTTAAAGAAATAAAGAACAATGGGGCAGCTAGATGGCGCAGTGGATAGAGCACCAGCCCTGAAGTCAGGAGGACCTGAGTTCAAGTCTGGTCTCAGACACTTAACACTTCCTAGCTCTGTGACCCTGGGCAAGTCACTTAACCCCAATTGCCTCAGCAAAAAAAAAAAAAAAAAAAAAAAAAAAAAAGAAATAAAAAAAAGAACAACTTAAATAGCATGGGCTGGCTTTTATGAGGTCATCTTCTGAACCTTGGACAACCTGTCAAGCTTTCACCAGTGAATTCCATGTGAGTTGCTAAAATAGTCCCATTTCCAATGATGACCAATTTTGGTCTTGGAACTAAGACAGTATCTTGGGAAGAGCAAGGCCCGTCCCTCCTTAATGTCACAGTCAGAAACTTCAGAGACAAAAGTGATTGGAAGGTTCCATCCAAAGGACCTTGGATCCTTTAAGAGATTTGAGTGGAAACTGATCAAATGATCCTTTGGCTTACCCAATGAAGCCACATTTTATCACATTCTCTCTTATCCCTCTAGGGGAAGTAGTAAGAAGATTTCTTTGAAAGACAAGCAGAATCAACTGGGCCATCTTTTCTCTATCATCTGACCAATTTCTGACCTGTTATCAGGCCTTCCCAAATGTGAGTTAAAAGATACCCAAGTTCAAAATGAACACTACCTTGGGTTTCATTTAGGACTCAATTGGGACTTAGTGCTACTTCTCTTGGAGTCAACGTTCATTAATTATACTGGCCTATAGTTTTCTTTCTATATTTTTTATCTTTCCCTGGTTTAGGTAATAAAACTATATTTGTCTTGTAAAAGAAGTCTAGGCAAATGCTTTCTTCCTCAATTGTTGAGAATGGTTTGTAAAGAATAGATACTAACTGTTCTTTAAAGAACAGTTTGATAGTTTGATGGTAAAGAAAGACCTATGGAGTCTGAATGTGGATTAAAGCATCCTATTTTCATTTTTTTATTTTTGGAGGGACTTTGTGGTATTCCATTTTATTCTGTTTCTTCTTTCCCAACATGACTAATGTGGAAATATGTTTATATGATTGCACATGTAAAACCTATATCACATTGCTTGGAAAGGGAAAGGAGGCAAGGAGAAAAATCTGGAACTCAAAATCTTATAAAAATGAGTGTTGAAAACTATCTTTACATGTAATTGGAAAAAATAAAATGCTATTTACTAAAACAGTTTTTTTTAAAGTTTGACAAAGTGCTCTTCTGAATCCATCAGGACCAGGGTTTTTTCTTCCCCTATGGTAGTTCTCTTCATTCTCCCTGGGGGTGTTGACCAGGTGCAGATGGTGGACTGGGCTCTAATAAACTCACTGGTAGTCAGCATGTGATATATTTTTAATAGCCGCAAAATCACATTTTGTAGAGCTGAAAGGGACTCTAGACATCATCACATCAAACCCTTTTATTTTATAGAGGGGGATACTGAGACTCAGGGAGATGAACTGGCTTCCCACACTTAGGATCATTGATCGAGACCTTCCAGGTACACCAGAGACCAGCTAATCTCTCCCCTCCCCCATTCCTACCTCATTACAGAGGAGAAATCTGGCATCCAGGGAGTTTGATATTCCTATAATCATTAAATGGTTTAATACTAGAGGAAGGAAGAAGGAAAGAAGGAAGGAAGAAGAAAAACATCTATTCAGCATGTATCATGTGCCAGACCCTGGACTAAGTTCTAGGCATAAAAATGCAAACCAGGTCTTTGCTAACTTCAAGACCAGTACTTCCTTCATTGTACCATACTGCCTCTTTAGAAAGATACTCTAACATTTTAGGGTGCTGCTTCCCCAAAGTATGGGCATTTAACAGTAATAAAAGCTCTTGACTAAGATAATGGTTCATGTAGCTGTTGTTGTTCACCCTTCATTTTTAAAGAGAACAAATGACATCAGAGGATGATGTTTTGACTTGCTTATGAAGTGGATTTAAGTGAGGCAAAGTTGCACAGAGTCATCAGCTTCATTTTCTCTTCCAGAATCATTGAAATCCAGTGACAGGACAAAAATCAGGACAGCTGGCAATGCCACAGGATGCAGTGGCTAAGCTTGGCATCTTTGGCGTCTTGCTAAGCTTCAAGAGCTCTACAGGACCTGCTGCAGCTGCCTTCATTGCTGTTGGAAGAAATTGTTCTTGTTTGCTCATTGTACTGAGGGAGGTCTATAGCACACTGAGATTTACAAGATATTTACTGCATAAGGACCCCGAAAGGTAAGAAGAATTTATTAAGCGCCAGCTCTGTGCCAGACGTTGTTCTAAACTTTTTGCAAATATTTTCTCATTTGATTCTTTCAACAATGCTGCAAGGCAGGTGCTATTATTATACCATTTTACAGATGAGAAAACTGAGGCAGAGGTGAAGTGACTTGTTTGGAATTACACAAGTAGTGTTTGAGGCTAATTTGAACTCAAGTCTTGCTGACTCTGGGTCCAGTGCTCTATCCACTGTACCACCTAAGACAGTGGGTAGTACAAGGATAACTACCCATATTTGATACATGAAGAAACTGAAGCTGAGAGACATTGTCACTATACCCATGGGCATAGTTCCAATTTGCTCTCTGGAATGGTTAGATCACAACTCCACCAACGATGCATTAGTATTCCAATTTTCTCACATCCTCTCCAACATTTATCATTTTCCTTTTTTTTTTTTTTGGTCATATTAGCCAATTTGAAAGGTATGAGGCAGTACCTCAGAGTTATTTTAATTTGCATTTCTCTAATCAAAAGTGATTTAGAGCACTTCCTCATATGCCTATAGAGAGATTTGATTTCTTCATCTGAAAACTGCCTGTTCAAATCCTTTAACCATTCTTCAATTGGGGAATGGCTTGTATTCTTATAAATTTGATTCAGTTCTCTATATATTTGAGAAATGATGTCTTTATTAGAGATACTTACTGTGATTGTTTCCTAGCTTTCTGCTTTCCTTTTAATCTTGGTTGCATTGCTTTTATTATTATTATTATTATTATTATTATTAGATTTGCAAAGCACTTTAAATATATTCTTCCACTAATCCTTACAACAACTCTGGGAGATAGGTACTATTATTAGCCTTATTTTATAGGTGATGGTTGAGGCCAGCTAGGAAAGTCTCTGAGTGGTATTTCAACACAAGTCTTCCAGTGTTCTTTCTACCAGATGACTCCATCCAGCAGACAAAACAAAGCTTTCCATCCTTTTTTCTCTCTCTTCCTCCTATCCCTTAGCTGTGATAGTTCCATTTGCTTCCTCCCCCACCACAGGAAAAACTAAAAACAAAACAAAAATGAAACAAAGCCATTTACCAACAGTGCAAGGGACCTCAGGGGTCACTGAGGCAATCCTCTGATTAAGTTACATTCTTGAGGTATAGGCAAGTCGGAAACTGAGGTTTCCTCTTTACAATGAGACCAAAGGCTGAAAAAAACATCAGCTTGTCCCATTTGTAGCCTAACATGAGCCTGAAGTTTTCTTTGGAAAAGTTCATAGTTTGTCTTCCAGCCTTCAGGTGCATCCTGTTTTATACTTGAAACCTTACAATGGCCTAAAAATGGATAGCAGCTCACCAAGAAGGATTTAGCGGGTGGTCAAAATGGGGGAATAATAAAATTGGAGGAAGGCAGAGTGAATTTCAGTCACGTGCTAAGTAAGCCAATAGTCATGATGTATATTAATGAGTCAAACACACAGTAGGAGCACTATTTCCGCCCAGAGCTTGGGTTACTGTGGGGAAATGCAACATTTATATTTAGATGCAGGTATGGAAACTCACAGATTGTTAGAGGTAACAGAAAGCCCAGAGACCATTCAGTCCAACAGTGCCCAGTACGTATTAAGTGATTGCTGTTCAATTGCAATCTGAACAAGAATTCCTTCTACAAATTTCTCAATAAATGGTTATCCAGCTTTTTCTTGTAGACTTCCAAAATGGAAGAGCCTACTGCCTCTGATTCAGCCCATCCTATTATGGGTAGCACTAAAAATTAGGATCTTTTTAAAACATCAAGCCTAAAATTACCTCTGAAACTTGCACTCGTTGCTCCTGGTACTGACCTTTGGAGCCAAGCCAAACAAGGCTGATCTCTCTACCACACACTTGAATACAGTTTTCCTATTAGTTCTTCTCCCCTTCTTTCTCTGCACCCCAGATCTTCTCTTCAGGTTAATTATGTCTAGTTCCTTTGCCTGATCCTCATGGGGCAGAGGCTCTTGATCATTGTTGTGCCCCAGGCCCCTTTGGCAGTCTGGTGAAAATAATACACTCCTTTTGAGAATCAAGCTTTGAAATCATTAAAGGAAATGCTAAATTTCAGGTAGAGGTGAGTGAAAAATCAAGGTGCCATTTTTTTTCTTCCCATCCAAATTCACGGACTCCTTGGATGCCCATTAACTACAGGTTAAGAACCTCTATCATGACATGAACTGAGGTTACATGAACTCAGGGACTCCCATTAGCCTAATTGCTGTTCTCTAGACATTTCCTCAGTTCATCATTATTGTTGTTCAATGGTTTTTTGGTCATATATGACTCTTTGTGACTCCATGTGAGTTTTTCTTGGCAAAGATACTAGAGTGGTTTGCCATTTCCTTTTCCAGCTCATTTCACAGAGGAGGAAACTGAGGCAAATGGCATTAAATGAGTGGCCCAAGATCACACAGCTAGGAAGTATGTGAAACTGCATTTGAACTCAGGAAGATGAGTCTTCCTGACTCCAAGCCCAGGACTATATACACTGCGTGACTTCAGCTAATCAAGGTCCTTCCTAATCTGGGGTACAGGAAAACACCATATTCCTGCTATGATCTCACAAAGCTTGAGGGCAGGAACCATTGTCATGGTTGACTTTGTATCCCCAGAAATTAACAATTCCTGAAATCAGTTAGGAAAGAGATTGGAGCCAGGTTGCAGTTTTAAATGCCAAATTGAGGCCTTTGGGTTCTCTTCTTGAGGCCATTATCACCAGCCTGGAGGGAGCAGCTTCGGGTGGGGGCAGTCCTGAGTCAGAGACCTTCAGGAACATACAAGAGAAGATTCAGTGGGAGGCCCTACTCACCAGCCAGTCGGGAGAAGAGCAAAGCCAAAGAGAACGAACTGGGGAGAAAAAGAAGAGATGAATGCTGTGTACCCCTGGTCAGCCCCCACACACATACTGTCTGCCCGTGGATTGCCTTCATTGAAATCCTCATCTCAACCATCACTAAAATGAGGTAAGCTTGGGGTCCCTTCTAGCCTCCCCGCCCCCTCCCATATGATAAGTAAGCCTCCTCTTTCAAGCCAGGTGTGCTTGACTCATTCACACACTCTCAGGAGACAAGGAATTTTCTGCAAGCAGGAGGTTGGACTATACACTCTCCCAGAATTCACTTTTAGTCAATCATTGAACCCCCACAACCCCATTTCATAGATGTCTCAGATGTATGGGACTTTATATTTCATGGTAAGTAGTATACAGCAATATGTGCTTATAGTCTTAGAGCAAATGTGCGCACGTGTGTGCACGCGTGTGCACGCACACACACAGAGGCCCCCTTATTTCTGCCAGTAGCCTCTGTTAGCTAGTGACTTCAGCTGAAAGTCAAACTTCCCCTCACTTACCACAACCAGTCAGTCATGTTGAGTCCCCCTATACAATGTCTCAGATCATTTTGGCAATGTAGTAAGTTTCTTGTTTTTTTTTGTTTTTGTGGAAAGAGATGCTCATATGAGTCAAGAGTATAATTAAGGTGGCCAAGAAAACGAATTCCAGCTTGAGTGGCCTTGAGGGCAGCAGAGTCCTGCACTTGGGGATAGGTTGATGAGTCTGCTGTGCTCTGCCCTGCCCTGGCCACATTAGGAGCAGAATGTTCAGTTCCAGGAGCCAACAATTTCAGGAGATTGTTAAGCTGGGGAGTACCCAGAAGAGGGCAACAGAGACAGTGAAGAACATCAAGGTTATGGCCATGTGCAGTCTGGTTGAGGGAATTGAAAATGATGTTTAACCTAAAAAAGCTAAGAACTAGGGCAAGGGAAGCACACACACTAGCTGTTTTCACATAGTTTGAATTGGCAAATGAAAGAGGGATCAGATTTGTTCTGTTGGACATTAGAGGGCAAAACTTGGGTGACAATCACAAAGAGGCAAATTAAGGCTTAATGTGAGGGTGGAGAACCTATCAGCTTTCTTACTGGGCCTGTGGAAAAGCAGAATTGATTCCTGTGGGGGATAAAGCTAATTGATTACTTGAAAGGGATGTTGTAGAGGACATACGTCTTAGACTAACTGGCTTCTGACATCACTCCTGACTTGTCATTCTGTAACTGTCTCCTGGTTGTTGTTTTGTAACAGACCATCAGGTATCTTGGGAAGGAATAGGCCATGGGCCATCTACAGTGGTATATCAGCTGCCTCTCTTGGTCCCTCACACTGGAAGTAATAACGATTCCTTCCCATTGCCCCTTTCACGTTCATTATGCCACATGAGCTTCCTTATAACCCAGGGAGCCAAGAAATGCAGCAGTGAACAATAACAGCTCCCATTTCCATGTTCTAACAGCTCTGATTGGTACAACACAAGTATTAGTATTTGCATTTTCTAAATGAGGAACCTGAGAATCAGAGTTTAAGCAACTTACCCAGCATTCCACAACTAGTAAGTATCTGAGGCTGGATTTGAATTCAGATCTTATTGAATCCCAAGTCCATCATTTTTAGCTCCCTAGCTAGTTGGAGTCAAAGGTAAGAATAGAAACATGGGCCAAGACACTCCAAATCTAGCATTCTTTCTTTTCTTTTGTACTGTTGTTGAATTTCCTTTTTTTAAGTGTATTGTTTCCCTTTGCTTTTTTTTTTTACATTAAAGTCATTTCCCCTGAACATTAATCCCACTCCCATCACTGCCAATCACCAAATTGAACCTTTCCTCGTAACAATGAAAAATATTGAGACAAAACATTTAGACACAGACTTTTCTAATAGATTCTGCTATATTCTATAGTCCCTCACGTCCCTGCTGAGAGAAAAAAGGAATGTTTCACTATTACTTCTCTGAGACTGAGTTAGACCATTACAATCAGAGTTCAATTGCCAGTTCATATTGCTTTTGTTTATATCATTACCCACCTGCACAGCAGCCTGTTATCCATCTGCTGTTGAGACCATATATGTGGATATATGGAGAATTGCACTTCCACAGGCATAAAAGATGTTTTGGGAATTGATCCAATGATAAAAGATATCTTTGGAATGACATACCTAAACTGTTTGCTGCATGCAGCAAAGGAGTTTGGAATTTGCTTTGGTGTAGGCAGATTCATTAAAAAGGCACTGAATCTCAAACAGAATAAGGAATTTATATGCAAGTAAAACCTATCTGAACTACTTTACATACTCACTGCATATCCTGTTTTCCTGATTCTATTTATTTTGCTCTTCATTAGTTCCCACACTTCTCTGCTTTTTTATAGCACAATGCTATTTTTTATATTCCTAAACCACAACTTGATCCACCATTCTCTCAATCAGTGGGTATTCATTTGCATTTCCATGTTTTGCTACTATAAGAGTGCTGTTATAAATATTTATGTATATGCATAACTTTTACCTATGCCTGTGACTTCCTTGGGATATATCCCCAGTAGTAGGATTGCCAGGTCAAAGACTCTGAACAGTTTAAACAGTTTAACCTCTTGCACAATTCCAAGTTGTTTTTCAGAATAGTTGGACCAATTTATAACTTCACAAACAGTATATTAGTGTCTCTGTATCTTCCCATAGTTCCTCCAACATTGACTACTTGTGTCTTACAATATCTTTGCCAATTTTAATTTGCCACTTTTAATTAATTTTTCTTATTAGTAATGATTTGGTAGAGTTTTGGTTTTGATAATTTATAATTCATTTTTAAAATGTTTCTTCATATTCTTTGATGTGAATAATATTATTTTGTTATGATTGGTGTATATAATTGTCACAGATCCATATAGATAATCTTAGATTATTTTTCCTGGGCCTGTGATTTCATCATTATGAAGAATTCTCAGCATAGAAATTCCCTTTACCAATCTATCAGCAACTCACAATAAATTTGTAGTCTTAGAGAACCTTCTGAGTTATGGAGAGGTTAAGCGATTATCGCCTCTTGGCCAGAGATAACTAATATATGTCAGATACAGGACTTGAACCTGACTTGAAGGCCAGTCACTATATCACATTGTCTTTAATATTGTTCGATGGAGCAGTGGACAGAGTTTAGGACTTGGAGTCAGAAAAACCTGAATTCAAATCCTGCCTCAAATACACACTAGCTGTGACCTTGGGTGAGTAACTAAACTTCTTTGTGCCTCAGTTTCCTCATCTGAAAAATGGGGCTAATTATAGTACCTATGTCCCAGAATTGTTATGAGGATCAAATGAGTCATTCAATGTAAGATGCTTTGTAAAGATTAAAGCACTATATAATTGCTAGCTATTATTATTATTGAAATTTGTTATCTTAGGTATCAGATTATGATAGATATTTGATACACAAGTTTTTTCCTACTTGATCATCCCTTTCCTTATTTCTATCTACATTAATTTTATTCATGTAAATTATTTTTAATTTTACATAATCAAAATCATGTTTCATCTTTTGTTATCTCTTATTTGATCAAGAATATTTCCCCTAGCTTTAGTTGCAAAAAGTACCTCCTTCCATTCCCCTCAAAGATATCATTTATATTTAAGTCCAATATCCATTTGAAGTTTATTATGGAATATGGTGTAAGATGCTTGTTGAAACCTATTTTCTGCCAAGCTGTCTTCCAGTTTTCCAAGTAGCTCTTGACTAATAGAAAGCCCTTCCCATGGTAGTTTGTGTTTCAGCATTTATCAATCAAATAATTGTTGTATACTGTTATTTATGGGACTTCCTTACCTAGTCTGTTTCAGTTCTATTGATCTTATTTCCAATTTTCTTAATTGGTACCAAATGGTTTTGATGATTACTATTTTGTATTATATTTTGAGACTAGTAATCTTATTCCACTCTACCCTTCCTTCATTCCTGCTTTAAAAAATAGAATATTTCCTTTGATATTCTAGACCTTTTTGTTCCTCCAAATGAATCTTTAAATTATCTAGTTTTACAAAACAATCATGTGATAATTTGGTATGGCACTATATATTGGTAAAAAAATATAATTTGGGTCATATAAGGTATTATATTGGTGATATCTAATTATGAGCAATGACTTCTCTACAAATAGGTAAATCTTCTTTTGTTTTGTAAAGGGTATTTTGTAATGGTGTTTATATAAGACTTGAGTGTATAAGTTGACTCCCAGATACTCAAATACTCAAATGTGTTGATGATCTCAGTGCTGTGGCCATTCTATGTAAGTTCTAAACTCTGGCATCCATGAATTTGTTTTTTAAAAATATTTTAAATATTTTGATAACTATATTTCAGCATAATTGATGACCTTTGTAATCTCAAATGTTTTATTGTATGCATTTAAGAACATCATTTTATGAAGGGATCCAGGGCACAAAGGCAATTAAGAAATCCTGCTCAATTTCCTCCATGCCTGACCATGTTGTGCATCTCTTCACCATAGATCTTTCTGTAAATAACATGTCAGGGGGAAGACACCCAGCGTGCTAAGGGTTATTCCTCTTGAGGATGCCAGTGATACTCCTTCACTTGTCTTTTGCTCTTACTAAATGACCAGCCTGTCTTCCTTTTCATGCACATATTTCTTTGATGACATCCTTTACTTTGGTTTTTGATTCTCAGATAATAATATCTAGCATTTAGATAGCATTTTTAGGTTTGCAAAGCTCTTTGCCCTTTTTAAATGTTACCTGCTCTGATCCTTACAAGAACTCTGAGGTAGATGCTATTATCCTCATTGTACAGGTGAGGAAACTGAAGCACAAAAAATATTAGGTGACTTTTCACATAGGTAGTGTATTAAGACAGGATTTGAACTTGGGACTTCTTGACATCAAGGCCAATGACACCAATTTATTGTGCCACTCAGCCACTTCAATATTCTTCACTTTTCATAGTCATTGTTACTGCAATTTCTCTTTCTAGCTTTTTCTCCTGGTTTCTGGTAATACTGTATAGAAATATTTGTGTTTTGTGGTTTTATTTTATATTGCTACTTTACTGAAGGTATTGTCTTGATTTAGTGAATCTTTGGGATTTTTTAAGGAACCTGTCAATGCTGTATGCAAATAGGGTTTGTCTCCTTTTGACCAAAGTCCACACTTTTCGTTTTCCTTCCCTTCCTTCTTGCTACATGTAAATGGTATTTCAAAATCTAGGTCAAAGAGTCATGAGGAGACGGCCCATCTACCTGGAGTCCTTCTATTGCACTAAATGACCACAAGTAGATACAAACCAAAAAAAAAATTGTGTCTGATTCATGAAGAATCAAGAGAGACAGCAGATAAGTGAGTGTGGGTGTATACTCTACAGGAAGCTCTGGGCATTTTTGACACACTCTTTCCAAACTCCATGGCAAAGCACATTGACTTCACATCATTCAGTCGAAGCAGTGGCCCTTGAGTCAAAAGGATATAATGATATGTGGAAGGACGGTTTTAATCCCCAGTGCTATACAGCATGACACTTGGCATGTAGGTGGACTGGGCTTCAGTGTATCCTTTAGTCTTACATGGTCATAGGTTTTCATTCAGAGCTGTCTGTCTGATTCATAGTTTCAGATGTCACAGACTGCAGAATGCTAAGTACTGGTAAATGTGAGCAAATAAGGAGTATAAGCACAGGCTATGGAAGCTTTCAGAAAATTTCACGAATGTGGTTAGATAAGGAGAGAAAATCTGCTCACTATCAGTGTGCCACAAGGGAATCTTATGGAGTTCAGTGAGGCCCATAAACTCCTGGGGTTTAGGGATTGTCCTAGTGTCCTCCCAGTTGCAGGAGCAGGTAAGGGGATAAAAACCTACTGTGGAGAATCAACCTGGATACCAGTGCCCACTGGTCTTTACTTTTTTATAAAAGCTTAGCACTTTGAATGTATTCAGGTTTGTTTTGTTTTTTGGTAAAGACCAAGTGATCTTTTGTACAGTTCTTTTTTTTACTAATACACACTAACCATTCAGATTTGGCTGAGGCAAGAATAAATGCTGAGACGTGGCAGGCAACAGTCAGATACTCTGTTTCTGATTGAAGGCATACACAAATCATGGAAACTATGAATTTTATCCGAAGCCCAAATTGGTGTTCTCTTGCCCACAATAACCTCAGAGACGATTGCATTCCCAGACAACTGAGTGATGCTGACAGAGTTCTCTACCTCCTATTCGAGGTGGACAGTTTGGTTTTTTTCCTGTTTTGCTGAATAAACAACGTTACTTCCTCTCAGAGCTGCACAAGCCCGCAGTTCCCTACAGGATATCTGTGTAGAGAGGGTAAGGCTCTTCTTGACTTTCTCTTGATACCTTAAAAAAATAGACCTTCCTAAACTTATATGGCTTGAAACTAGTATATATTAGTTACTGCTTCTTCCTTCTGGGTTTTTTCCTTACTTTCTGGGGGATATTTTCTCTTGGAAGACTGGAGGCTCCAGGGAGGTAATATCTATGCATGCATTACATTCCCTCTGTAAGCTTAAGTGGTTAAAATGCTCAACTAACAATGGCTGCATGCTTCGCCTAAGGAATCGGGACTGTCTGGAGAGAAAGTTCCTTTCCCTACCATGTAATTGACATGTAATTGACATAGACCAGGAGGCCAGCATAGTTAAAATAAACATCGTTCCTTTTAACAAGCCCATGTAACAGTTCAGTTTGAGAGCATGGTTGATGAACAGTACTTTCTGAGAGCCAGAAGAATAAGCTGCCCCCATAGAAACTTAAATCTGATGTTTAGGAAGAAGGCCTCAGATATCGAAAGCCATTTTCATTTCTAGACTGTGTCATTTAAGAAAGTTCATGATTGGCATTTTCCTTCTACTAGGGCTGCTTTCTGGGGTGGGGCAGCAGGGCTTCAAATATTGAACGGATTCTCACCAAGCTTTAGAGTCCCAGCTGTCAGATGGCTGTGGAGCTCATTCTCAGCTTACCCTGAGAAATTTCTTCTCCTGTATTTATAAATTGTGAGTATGGGAAACATTTTCCGATGAGAATCCAGGGCTTGCCTGCCTCTGATGAAAGATGCCTTTCATTTTCCATATTGGGAACATTCAAATCTGGCTCTGTCTTGTTCTTAATAGTGCTAATTTCATGCTTGGAATGTGACTATAAACTCACAAGTGGTACAGGGCATGCAGAATTATATATGGTTCTATTAGTGGGATCACAAGCTTTATTGTAAGATCACTGAAACCTCATACTTTGGGCTTTTCATGAGAAGCAGCTGGTGTTAGGGAAATGAGATATGGCCATGGGATTGGATTAGAGGACCTGGGTTCAAAACATGGTTCTGACATTCATAAATTGGATGAGTTTGATCTTAGCTATATGACTTCTCTGGGACTCAGTCTCCTCAATCTGTTGAAAGAAGGGATTGGACTAGATGACCTTTTAAATACCTTCTAGTTCTAAATCTCTGACCTCCGAGTACTTAGGCTCATAGAATTTGGGTGGAAAGGGACCTTAGAAATCATCAAGTCTTGTCCTCTGATTTTTTGGATAGAGAGGGAACTGAGGCCAAAGGAAAGGCACTTGAGCAAAGGCACATGGTTATTTAGAGGGAGAGCTGGGATTTGAATCTGTCTTCCAAATCCAAGTCTAGTATGCTTCTTTCCCTCACTTTCCTACTCTATCAAATAAGGGGATTGGTCCTTTCCATTGAATTGTAAAACCCAGAATCTTTATATGTACTGAATTGACTATAAAGGAGATTTTTTAAATATTCAATTTTCTTTAGTCAATTCTAGTACAATAAAGTGGGTCATTTGGCATTTGAGGGTCAAATGTAGAATCAAGGAAGGAAAAGAGCTGCCTTCCAGAAACCCAATACGAATAGAACAGCTGTGTGCAATGTGAGCATGAGTCACACTGCCGCCCTCTCTGCACCACAGCCTTTGCCAAGTGGGCCCCCGAAATCTGAGATCTGGAAATCTGTTTCACCTAATCTCTATGACCACAAGTCCAGGTGGAGTTCTTCCTCCATCTGAGGGTGATTCAGAGCCATTCAATCAGGCTGGGGAGCAGCTGGAGGGTCTAGTCCTCCGGGCACTATCCGGAGAGATTGCTGAGGTCAGCAAAGTGCCCTTCCCTGACCTTGTCCCCCAAGGGAATCTCCCCCAATAAAGGAAAAAAGGCCCAGCCCAGCAGACTCAAAGACTCCATAAGGGTTTCCTGTCCCAGTCTGTACCTATAGGTGGGCTGGCTTCCTAGCTGTTCTGTCCTTAAGCCTGCAGAAGAGGTACCCCAAGGAGTCCCCCCCCAAGTCCTCCCTGCCACATACACCACTTATCCTTTGTTTTCTGCGGTGCTAAAGTGGGTCACAAATTTGGGCTGGAATATCCCTTTGGGATCACAAAGGCCAATCATTTTTGCAGAGGAGGAAACAGAGGCTCATAGAGAAGACACAATTTACTCAAGATGGAATAACTCACTAGTAAGTGACAGAGTCAGTATTCCCACTCAGGTCCTTTTGCTTTTAAATCTACTATTTTTTTTATTACATCATGCTCTCCTATGAGACCAAAAGGAAGACATTATCAAGCAGAGATCTTGAGACACTTAATCCAATACCCTCCTTCATTTTACAGATCATAAAAATGGAAACAACTGGGAATAAGCAAGGGGACGTGATTTGCCCAGAATGGCAGAGTTCTTCCTTGAACTCAGGTTGGGCAATTCCAGATCCAGCATTTTGCCTTTAGACCATGTTCCTTGGGCAAGGCTGTTTGCTAAGAATGGAAAAGAATGTTTACCTGTGGTAACTGGGTAACCATGTCAACATATTTCCCCAGCAAGGGCAGCCTGTTTATAGACAGCTGTTTATAGGATATAATTTCAGGGACAGCAAAATGTCTGCCCTAGTGCTTAAAATTCTAACATTAAAGAATAATCTCTTTAGGGCACGTGGTTTTCAACTTGTAGTCTCTGAACTTTAAAAAAATGTTAACTCCATTTTAATAATTTGATTTCGATACACTAGGTTTCCTTTGTAATCTTATATATTTTATGTATTTAAAAACATTTTTTTGAGAAGGCACCCATAGACTTCTGTAGACTCCATGATGCTAAAAAGGCCAAGAACTTTTACTTTTATATAAACATTACTTTCTTTTTCTTCTTCCTCTTTCTACCCCTCCTTTTCCTTTTCTCTTTCCTCCTTTCCTACTCCTCCTTCTTTCTCTTCCTCCTCTTCCTTCTCTCTCTCCTCCTTTCCTCCTCCTTTCTCCTTTTCCTTCTCCTCCTTCTCTTTCTCCTTCTTTTCCTTTTCCTCTTCTTCCTCCTCCTCCTCTTCTTTCTCTTTCTCCTTCTCCTCCTCCTCTTCTTCTTACTTTTCTTCCTCCTCTTTCTTCTTCTTCT
>JAJPUD010001185.1:326833-349777 GCA_023553655.1 Myrmecobius fasciatus | reverse complement strand
TCCTCCTCCTCCTTCTCTTTATCCTTCTTTTTCTCTTACAGCACAGATACCTGTGACTTGGGAAACTGTCAACAATTCCTTGGAGGGCAATTGTTGATTCTAATGACTTTCTCCAAATTAGAAAGTTTGGGCAGGAGGAAAAGCTAACCCCTTCCAGTTATGGGAGAGGAAACCAGATCAGAGAGAGGACAGGACTTGCCCAAGGTCATGCAGCTGGGAATTGATGGAGGTGGGGAGTTCAAGTCATAGTGTAGTTTCAGAGATAGAGTGCTAAACTTGGAGTTAAATTACCCGAGTTTGAATCTTATTACAGATAGTAGCAGTATGACTGTAGATAAGTCTTTTAACTATTCTGAGTCTCGGTTGTATCATCTATAAAATGGGAGGATTGGAGTGATTGGCCTCCAAGGGAATTTTGAGCTCTATATCTATGATCCTAAGACTCCAGAGTGGCCAAATTCACTGTACTTCCTATTCCACCACACTGCATGCCCATTTCTAAGCCCCATTCATTGCCATTGAGCCGAGATGAAGCACAGTCAGTTGTTGGCATTAGCCTGGACCCCCATCTGCTCTTTGCAGGTGGGCAGCCGCAGTAGCTAGATGAAGCCACCCTTCCTTTCAAAGCTTGTTTCCTGAGTGTCTTGCTCCAGTGGCCCTCTTCTATTAGGAGGTTCAGTCCAGTGATCATAAAAACAGAGCATATGTTTTCTGAGGTCTTTTGGGGTTTCTGTGATTATGCTTCAAACAGAGCAGCCGATCTTTAGTTAAAATGGAAAGATAGTAGAAACCCATTTTCCAAGAGTGGCCCAGCTGGCCTGATGAGAGAACAGCATTTGATTTGCAAGACTTTGGAGCTCTCCAAGGGGTCTCCCTGGGACTTCGCAGGTAGGCAAGCACAGAAAAGCTCTTTTTGTCCTGTTTCTCCTAGGACTGTTTCTTTCCCCTAGTACAGCTCAGTAAGGCCAGCCTTATGAGTAGCTAGTGTAGGTAGCTGCCCACATGGTGTGATTTGAAGAGCAGCCAGTCTCCAGGATCATACTGGACTGTTACTAAAGTCGAAAATTCTTAGGTCCACAGAAGAATCATAGGATTGATGAAAGTATTTCAGTATCATTGGATTTCTTTGTAAAGCTACTTATCTGATTTTATGCATCTAAAAACATGATTTTGAGAAGGTGTCTATAGGTTTTCTAGGCTGACTGCCAGAGGGATCCATGATACAGAAAAAGGGAAGAAGCTGGCTGTCCTGCCAATTGCCTCTCAAGGGGTTGACTTTACTGCATGCGTTGCTTCTTCACTACGGGGTGCGAGTAATCAGAACATAGCCCCCTGGTGGAGGGGAGGAGCAGAGACAAACTTCTGCCTTATCCCTGGTTTGTCTCAGGGCCAGCCCTGCTTCTCAGCAACTAAGGCATGGGCCTCCCCCTAATGGGGAACCATTAGGCACAATAGAAATCGAAATATAATGAAGGGCTAATTGGCTGGGACAGAGATACTGGAGGTAGGAAATTTGACCTGCATTTCCCTCTCTTGCATTGACTAGCCCAAGTTGACATGAACCTAGTTGAATCACTTCTCTGTGAGATGTAGTCTCCTTTGTAAAATGAGAGGTTTGAGCAATCACTGGAAAATTCTGTTTCTTTGAAGCTCATAGTAAAACAACACCTTAAAAATTGTAACAGTGCAATATCCCATTATAAGTTGGATTTGGAGTAGAAAGAGATCCCAAGCTGCTAGCCTCTGTGAGCTTCAGTTTCCTCCTCTGTTGGACTAGATATTCTCTAAGATTCCTTCTAGATCTAAATCCTATGACTCAGCTCCTCTCATCATTTTACAAAAGATGTAACTGAGGCCCAGAGAGGGTAATTAACTTGGCCAAGGTCACATAGTTGAGATTTGAACCCAGATCCTCTGACTCTAAATTCCAAGCTCTTGTCACTGGATTCCAAATGCCTTTCCGCCATTGTTCCACTACAGAGGAAATGGCATAACCAGGCACTCAGGAGCAACCCTAACTCATAAATAAAGGGGCCTCTACTTTCTTTCTCCTTTCTGGGGTCTCTACTTCCTGCCTTGCTGTAGCTTGATGGACTGTCCAGGTTGGTATAAAGAGGCCTGGAAGAATAGCTAGGTTGCAAGCCTCAGTAACTTCCAAAAGGGGTCAATGCAAGTTCATCCACGAGGGTTCCCAGGGGAATAGAATTGACCCCTTGAATGGCTTACAAGACCCTGGTCAGTGGGCCTGAAGTGAGAAGGAAGTAATTATATTCCATGCACTAGCCTTACGGTGGGGAGCCTTGGATTTTATCTCTTCCCGCAGCTGGGAAGCAGGCAGACCCAGCCTTGGAAAAGGGGATCTTAAGGGGCCGAAATACTATTGGCTTCTGGACTTCAGTGCATGAAGTGATGCAGCTCCTGCTCTGCCTGGACTAGAGCTAGCTCACCCATGTATCCTGTTGGGCACATAAGGGTAGGGAAGACCAAGTTAGAGCTGAATATAGATGAACCAGCTCTAGAGAACCAAACGATCAGCAAAGGTTTTTATGGGTTTTTTTTAAACAACACTTTAATAGGTGGGTAGCTGATTTGAGGGTCATATAAACTTGTCCTCAGCTCCCAGATAATTCCTTTCTCCACTGGGCAATGCTGCCAAATGTCCTTTGAGTTAAGGCATTGCCTTGTCCTTGCTCAAACTTTTAAAGTGCAATGCCAAATAGAGGTTCAGGTACTGGTTGTGGGGTTGAGAAGATCTGAGTTTAAATCTCACTTAAGACATTACTCACATGATCTTACTTTTCTGGGCCTTGCTTGGATCTATGATCCCTGTTCTAATGCATGTGCATATATATATACATATATACATATATGTATGTGTGTGTTTGTGTGTTGTGTGTATAGGTATATGTGTATGTATGTATGCATGCATGCATGCTTATTTGGTCCAAGAAGGAACTTACAGATCTTCCAGTGAGTTTCAAGCATGGAAAAGTAATTTTATCCTACAGGCACTCTACGTTGTGGAAAGGGAGCTAAGGTTTGTTGGTCCAAGTAATCCACTTTATGTTTATAGATTAAAAAAGTATGGGCCAGAATAGAGTAGCTGTCCCAAGGTCTAGTAAGTAGTCCTTCATATTTCTTTTTAAATTTTCAATAGTATTTTATTTTTCTAAAGTTTCAACATTCATTTTTGTAAGATTTTGAGTTCCATATTTTTTCCCTCCCTCCATTACTTCCCCCCTCCCCGAGAGAGCAAGCAATCTGATATAGGTAAAATATGTGCAATCTTTTTAAATATATTTGCATATTTGTCATGTTGTACAAGAAAATCAGACCAAAAGGGGAAAAAAACACAAGAAAGGAAAAAGCATACAAACCAAAAAAGGTGAAAATATCATGCTTTGATCCACATTCATTCTCCATAGTTCTCTCTATGGATGCAGATGGCATTTTCCATTCCAATTCTTTTGGAATTGTCTTGGATCACTGTGGTACTGAGAAGAGCTAAGTCCAGTGTAGCTGATCATCACATAATCTTGCTGTTATTGTGTATGGTGTTCTCCTTGTTCTGCTCACTTCACTCAGCATCAGTTCATGTAAATCTTACCAGGCTCTTCTGAGATCAGCCTGCTCATCATTTCTTACAGAACAATAATATTCCATAACATTCATATACCATAACATATTCGACCATTCCCCAACTGATGGGTAGCCACTCAATTTCTAGTTACTTGCTATTACAAAAATTTTTTGCACATGTGGGTCCTTTTCTCTCTCTTTATGATCTCTTTGGGATGCAGACCCAATATTAATACTGCTGGATCAAACAGTATGCTCAGTTTGATAGCCCTTTGGGCTCTCCAGAATGGCTAGATCACCAACAATGCATCAGTGTCCCAGTTCTCCCACACCTGCTCTAACATTTATCATTATCTTTTCCTGTCACCTCAGCCAATCTGAGAGGTGGGAGGCAGTACCTGAGAGTTGTTTTGATTTCCATTTCTCTAATCAATAGTAATTTAGAGCATTTTTCTCATATTACCAAAAATGGTTTTAATTCTTCATCTGAAAATTGTTATATCCTTTCACCATTTACCAATTGGGGAATAGTCATTCATATTTCAAGAATGCTTTGAATTTTACAAACTGCCTTGCCAAGAAGGACCCTTGCTCGTTAATTAATTATTATGTATTTTAACATAGTTAATATGTATTAGACTACCTGCCATCTGGGGGAGGGGGTGGGGGAAAGGAGGGAAAAATTTGGAACAAAAAGTTTTGCAAGGGTCAATGTTGAAAAATTACCCATGCATATGTTTTTGCAAATAAAAAGCTTTAATAAAAAAGATACAATTTTAAAAATTAATTTTTATGGTTATTATTGTATCCATTTTGCATCTGAAGAAACTAAAGCTCCAAGATGGGAAGTGACCCACCTAAAGTCTCAGAGCTAATAAGTTGCAGAACTGGAATATGACTCTCCTACTCCTACCCCTCATTTAAATGATCACTTGTTTGCATTCAATTTAAAAAAAAATTTACCAAGCACCTATTATGAATCAGACAAACTGTGTGCAAGCGGAGGATACAGATATGAAAATGAAATAGTCCCTTACCTCAACAAGCTTACTTTCTATTGGAATTTTGGAATTAATCAGGCAGCATGGAGGAGCCAGCTGAGACGTATATCTTTTCAGTTCCATGCCTCTGTCCCCAGTCTTCACATTTGCTGTTGTGGTAAGAAATCCATGGTCTTAACTCCTTATTGCTCCTGTACCCTCCCTCTTCTCTCACTTATCATGGTCCACTAATAATTACATGACTTCTCACTGGAGAGGAAATGTGCTATAGTGCTTTTGCACTGTATTTTAAAGTTGAGACAAGTTTGAGTGTTAACTTATGACCATGGGCAAGTCAATTAACTTTTCTGAGCTTCCGTTTCCTCCTTCATAGAATGGCAATAATAACATTTGTGTAGGGAAAATCATTGAGAAATTCTAAAGCACCAAAGAAATGGAAGCCAATGGCAAAGTACAGCTACCTATTGTACCTCATAGGGTTATGATGCAACTTACGTGAGATCATGAATCTGAAAGTGAAATGGAAGGGAAAGTTATTATTTTCAGTGTTAGAGGTTCCAGGAGTGGCAACCCTATAGCCTATTCCTTCTCATGAAAGTGGAGCTGATGGTCCAGCATAAGCAACAGCCAGGAGACTTACTGGCTTCTTGTGCCCAATGGGTCTTTGAATATCTGTACTGAGCAGCTGTCCAGAGTTCTGCCTGCTGGTTCTTCTAGGATCTTCCACTGTCTTGGAGAAGGGCTAGAAATTAGAGGATGAGGGCTCCAGTGTAGATACTTTGCCACCTAGCTTGAAGCTATTTGCGGAAAGACTGAATGTTGCAGATGAGATGAATTGGGCTTTCAACATGGGAAAACACCTTGGAGAACACAGACCAGAAACTGGGTGGAGAGCAAGCTGGGATGTTTGGGAAGAGTCACAAAGCCAGCCTTTGTTGTTCCTGAATTAAGTAGCCTGAGTCTCACCCTTAAGCCCTACTGGGGAAGCTGCTTAGCTTGTACACTAGAGGCACAGCGACTAGGGACAACATCCTGAGGTATGTGTCTGACTCTGTGACCCTATTTGGGGTTTTCTTGCCATTTCCTTTTCCAGATCATTTTACAGATGAGGAAACTGAGGCAAATAGGATGAAGTGACACACAGCTAGGAAGGGTCTGAGCCTGGTTTTGAACTCAGGAAAATGAGTCTTCTGACTCCAGACCCAGCTCTTTCTCCACTGCAGTGCCACCTAACTGCTCCTTTTAACTTGTAGCTTCTTTTAACTCATTAGTTTGCTACCCAGGTGTTAAGTTTAGTTGTTTCTATGCTGTTCAATGACTTCAGTTGCTATATTTGCTCTTTAAGGCTTTGCATCCTGGAACAAAGGCTTGGTTACTCTATCTTAGTTATGGTATATATGAGCCAACATTTCTAGGTTCTGGTTTTCACAGATGAACGGTATACAGGGTTTATTGAAGAGGCAATCTGGGGTCTGTGAGTTGTTAGGAAGTTACATTAGCTATTCCATAGCTTCTGATGGGACTCATAGCCTCAGTCGTGGGCCTTTGAGGTATAAACAAAATAAACCCATTGGCCACTCCTTCCTTCACTATGGTGTAAGATGGAATTCTGGGTCCCCAGCTTCCTGGGTTCATAGAATCAAAAGATTTAGAGTTGGAGGAGACCTTTTGAGATCATCTCATCTTAATATTCATATATTAACAAAAGGGAAAACTGAGGCCCTTTTCAAATGGGAAACAAGTGCTTATCCAGTCCTTGTAACTCAAGGGCTGCTCCTGGAAGTTCACCTGCAAGGAATGCTCCAGGGTCCTGGGACCCTGGAGGTGGTGGGAAGCCTTCTATAAGTTATTTCCTTATCTATTGGGGAGGGGCAGATTTAGTACTGTCAGTGCCAACATCACTCTGGGTTTCCAGGACTCAAGACCCTCTTGCACAGCCCTAAACTCTAATTTGTTGCAGAGTTGTCAAAGGTTAAGAAGAATAAGGTAGCTGCTTCCAGGCAGAGACCATGTTGTTTCTATCTCTGTGTGCCCCGGTGCATAGCACAGTGTCTGGCCCATAGTAGGCACTTAACAATAGTTGGTAAATTAAATTGAAAGAGAAGCAGCCCCTGCCAGGACTTCCTTTTCCTGTTTCCACAGACGCAAATCTGATCTATAAGTGAGCTGTTGGGTCCCATATCTATAGGTATGCATGCAAATGATCTTCTGATGTCATAGCTGACAAAGGAAGCTCAGCCCCTTTTGGGAATTGTTCTTGGCCACCCAGAATGTAGCCCATATGCCATGGAGATTTTGTGTGCTTGGAAAGATATATGTGCTCCCTGAATCTAGGAATTCAAGGGACCCATCTGAGGCTCCATCCCAGACATCCCATACCTGAGCAGGACTCTCCTCAGTGTTTCCTGGACGCGACTTGTAGCTCTCCTGGGCAGAGAACTCACTGTTTCCTGAAGTAGCCCATTGCCTTTTGGGATACTTCATATTGTTATTAAGTGGGAGGTTTTCTTCCCTTTACATGGAGCCTAAATGTGTCTCTGCAATTTCCACTCATTGTTCCTTGTTCTTCATTCTGGGGCCAAGCCAACCAGCATTGATCCTTCTTCCAAAACATGTGACAACGTTAGAGATCCTTGAATGAATGAATCCTAGCCTGCCATTTGCCCTCCCTCTGAGACTCCTCTTCTCCAGGCTAACCATCCCCAGTTCTTTCAAACAATCCTCATTTGGCATAATGGCTGATCCCCTCAATAACCCTGCTGTAGGCACTCTCTAGTTTGTATCCCTGTCCTTCCTACACTGTGGTGCTTCAAGTTGGACACACTATTCTATATAGATTTTAACCAGAGTAGAATAGAGTGGCTAAGCCCTTGACTCCTCTCACCAATCCTGATCACTAGGCTTAATGCCTCCTAAACTGTTGTTTGCCACATAACATTCATATGGAGCTTGTGATACACTAAAACCCCCAGATCTTTTTTGGGTAAACTGCTTCTACCCAGGCTTCCCCCATCTTGTACTTGTGAAGTCGATTTTTAACATCCGAGCACAAGACTTTTTTTTTTTTTTAACCAAGTCAGGTTAAGTGACTTGCCCAGCATCTCATAGCTAGTAGATGTTGAATGTCCTGAGGTCACATGTGAATTCAGGTCCTCCTGACTCTAGGGCTTATGCTCTATCCACTGTAGCACCACCTAGCTGCCCCCCAAAAGTGCAAGACCTTTACATATAACTATAAAATGTCACCTTATTATATTTGGCTTTTAAATCACCTGTGTAGCTTTTTTTTTTTCACAGCACACCAGGATGTGCCCAGATGTTCTAGCTAATTACTAAGTGACCCCCTTTGAACTCTATCAGTCTAGGTCTTTGGCTCACTGAGTCCTGGAAAAGCCTGTCAAATGGACCTGTGGGAAGGTTAGGTTTTTCAGTCCACAGTCCCAGTTTTGTTACTTGTTACTGTGAGCAAGGCATCTCTCCTTTCTTGGCCTTGGTTTTCTCATTTGTCAAGTGAAGGAGGATCGGACTAAATGTTTCCCAGATTGCTTCTGCCTCTAAATCCTGAGCTATGATTCTAAGTGCACTTTTTAATTACAGTACTTAGGACATGCCTAGCCCCGTGTTAGGTACTGTGGGGATGTCCAAGAGAAGAATACGATTCAGTATTGCTTTCAAGAGACTTACTTTTGGGGGAGGTAAGATCAATACTGGAGTAATGTTAGTACAAGACAGTTTAGCATTAAATAATGGATGTCATACAGACTCCACTTTGATCAGAAGCTAGAGGAGAAGAGAAAATGAAGGATGGAGCAGTCAAGTAAGACTTCCTTTGGGAGGTAGTTTGATATCCAAATAGGGATCAGGTTTCAGGTTTCAAAACCACAACACCTTAGGTTTTCCGGGCCAAGTTTTTCCTCAGCCTTTAATATCAGTGATTATTCATGAGAAGCTTACTTAACCTCTCTGAGCTTCAGTTTCCTTAGCTGTGAATTGGGTTTGATAAGGCCTCTAGTTTATCTTTGGCAAGCTGGGGGAGATCTCGGGTGAACTGAATGGACCAGTACACCCTCCAGGGAGATGGGAAGAACAAGGGTCAATGGGAAAACTTGCCTTTAGGGTACAGCCACACCTAAGCACATCTAGCCCATTCTATCTATGCACATCTATGATAAGCATCCAAGTGGTGAGACTTACCTGAATAGAAGAACCAGTGTCTTGAATAAGTTTCTTCCCCCATTTATCTACTAAATGAAGGGGTTAGATGAAATAGATGGTCTCTAAGTCCCTTGCAGCTTATCTCCATCTTATTAATTTATTGTACTTATTCCCATGCCACTGGATAGGATCCATAATCCCTGTTCTGAACCATTTAGTGGCCCAAAATTGGATTTTGAGATGTGTTTGGAAAACTGAAATAATTCCCACATGACTTAAAAATTTCCACCATAGCATTGAAAGGGACTGTTTTCATCTTATCCAGTTCTCCCATTTGATACATGAGAAAACTGATGTTCTGAGAGGGACAACTTTCCTATGGTCACCAGGTAGTAAGTGGCTGAGGCAGCTTCAAACCGAGGTCTTGGGATTCTACTTGGTGGTGATGGTGTATATATTCATGTGTATATGTGCATATACATGTATATATACTCATATACATATACATGTATATATAGATATATATATATACAATATGTAGACAGAAGTAGATATACATATGTATAATGTGCACACACACACACACACACACATATATATATATATATATATATATATATAGTTTAAATATGTGTCTATATTTGAGAAGAGATTAAGGCTTTGAGATGTTGCCTTCATGTCTGTACTCCTCCCAATATTTCTCCCATGATACCTTGCATGTAGTATGTGTCTAAAAGACTTGTGTTTAATGAATTACTGTTATTAACATTATTAATGACTAAATTAGTTTGAGAATTTCCAAAAGAAACACTAGAAGCAGTGTCACTTAGTGGCTAAAGAACTGTCCTGGGGTTAAGCCCTGCTTCTGATAGGTCATTGAAAGTCTTGGTGGCCCACACAACGCTATAAAATTGTCAGTTTCAGGGAAAGTGCTGGATTGCAATGGTACAGGGAGTTTCTTTTGCAGACGAAATCATAAGTCTAGGCCTTCCCCCAACCACACCCCTTCCCTCACTACACCAACCTTGCTAAAAAAAGAAAGAAATGAATAAGAGTTGATTTGAAAAGAAACTCCCCAGAATGCTGTGCAAAAACTTCTGTTCTTGTGGCTACAAGGGCGTTGGCACTTCTCAAAACGACTTCTCCTTTATTAGAGAATTATATATGACTTCTCTTAATGATCCAAAAGGAACCAATGAACCATGGCTCACTTGTGACACCTGGTGGACACTCCAAAAAGCACAGTTTAAGGGCACTTTAAATTCTCTTCCCATACACTGCATTGGCTTTTCAGGATACATTTATTCCTAATTCTTCCAATGAATATGCATATCGAGAGCTTACCTAGCCCATTTTGAAGATAAAGAAACTGAGACACCTAGAGAGGGGAAGAGAATATCACAGCCTCAGTGTCAGTCCCAGCCATAGGCCCTGGTAAGAGCTTTGTTTTACAGATGTGGAAACTGAGCCCCAGGGGGTAGAAGGTCACACAGGTAGTGTGCTCTAGATCCAGGATTTGAACTAGTGCCCAAACCTGATGTTCTTCCCCTTTGAAAAGTCTAGAATCCTGTGATTTCAAGTTGAAGACATTTAAGTGATTCCTAGCACCAATGAATTTCCAATTGAGGTGCCACTAAACATGCACACTTGCAACTTGGGTCTGGGATTTCCTCATTGCGGACAGTCCTTCTGCAGCTTAAATTTGCAGCCCTTCTGAGTAGATGGGCTTTAGATATCCATCACCCTGCAGCCAATCTGCCCTGAAGTGAACTAGGCAGATCCTTGAATGACAGACATTCAGCCCATTACCAGCCCAGACAGGAAGCCTTCCCAGCTATAGAGGACCTGTTGAAAGCATGTGCCCCAGAAGCAGAGCCTTGGAGAACTGAGTCACCTCCTCCTCATGTTGGGACATCAGGGGATCCGAAGATGAAGGATGTTAGTGAAAGAAGAGGTACACACACACACACACACACACACACACACACACACACACACAGAGGAAGTTCAATAGCAATAGAAAGCAGGGTATAAGTAAATGCAGAATGTTGGGAGCAGATGATAAGCATTACTAGCTTCCAGCCAAAGGTTAGATCACTGGGATTAGGCTCCTCCAGGAAGGTGTCCTGAGCAGATGGTTCTTGAAGAATGAGTAGGAATGGTCCAGGCACATACAAGGCATGGGGATAACAGGAAGGTCACTGGACTAGAAGAACACTAGGAATTGGCTTCCCAGCTCTACCACTGGCTGGCAGGACCAAAACACTCACCTTTCTGACTTGTGGTTTCCTCCTCTGGTGAATGGGGACAAAATATCTGCCTCCTCCATTATACAGGGTCATTTGTGGGGAAAGATTGAGATTGTGTATGTGTATGTGAACAGGCACTTAGAAAATATGACAGTTCTTCTTTAGGTATTATTATTGACCTCCTCCTTTGTAAATGTAATTTTCTTTTTTCTTTTAATTTTTAATATTTTATTTTCTCCCAATTATATGTAAAAACAATTTTCAGCATTCATCTTTAAAATTGAGTTCTGAGTTCTCTTCTTCCCTCCCCATCTTCCTCATTGAGAAGGCAAACAATTTGTTTTAAGTTATGCATGTGTAATCATGCAAAACATATTTACATATTAGCTATGTTATGAAACTCAAGAAAATAAAAACCCAAGAAAAATAAAGTTTAAAAAAGTATGTTTGGATTTGTATTCAGATTCTATCAGTTCTTTCTCTGGGAATGGATAACATTTTTCATAAGTCCTTTAGAATTATCTTGGATCATTGTATGGTGATTTTTTTTTACTAGTTAACAAGTCTTTATTTGTCCCCTATCTATCCCTCTATCCCACTGGAAACTAAACCAAACCTTGTAATAATAAATAAATCAAGTAAAACATCCCTACATTAGCCATATTCAAAACTATACGATGTCTCACTCCTTATCATGAGATGCTAGACTTAGAATGGAAAGACTTAATTTCAAATTCAGCTTCAGATACTTAATAGCTGCGTGTCCATGGGCAATTCATCGAACCTCTCCGTACCTTGATTTCCTCATCTGTAACATGGCAATAATAAGAACACTTACTTCACAGGATTAAAATTGAGATTAAGTGAGATAGCATATGTATAGTGCTTTGCCAACTTTAAAGCAAAATATAAATGCTTTCTATTATTAATAAGGATTGTTCAGTGTTATTTTAGAGTTCAGAAGTCTTTCAAAGTTGTTTTCTTTCATATTTTTGTTGCTATTGTATAAAAAGTGGTCTTGGTTCTGTTCATTTCAGTCTGTGTCAATTAATACAAATCTTCCCAAATTTCTCTGAGACCATCCATTTCATCATTTTTTACGAGACAACAGCAATCCATGTAATTGGCATCTATATAGCACCTTCATGTTTACAAAGTGTTTTTTGCCCACTGAGCTTCATGACAATCTTATAAAGTTGTTATTAGAGGGAGTGCTATCCCCATTTTATACATGAGCACATGGAGATTTAGATAAAATGACTTGTCCAAGGCCATGCAGCTAGCCCGTGTCTAAGTCAGGATTTGAACCCAGGTTTTATTGACCATAACCTCAGCACTCCCTGCCTGCTGCCTTGTCTTCCATCCACAGGCAGACCACACATCGAGGACACACAGCGTGAGTACAGGCCTCCTCTTCCCCTCCCCCCCCCCGGTTCAATAGCGGTTTTTGCTACTCTTTAAAATCCTTATGACAGAATCTTCTCTATTTCGAGTACAAATAACAAAACATTTCAGGGCTGGGTTTGAGACAACTGTGGCCTTGGGCAGTCTAGTTGATTTAGTAACACCCCTGGCCTCCAAAACACTAAATGCTCCCGGATCTCTGGTCAGTGGTCAATTCAGTTACACAGTGAATTCTCTTAAAAAAAAAAAAAAGTTGGGCAGGCCAGATTTTTGTCTGAGTTGCCTGGTTGTTTGCCTGACTGGCCCTATTAATCCAGGATGAGCAGTCTAAGAACCCCCTCGAGCCACAGTTTGCCTTCCAGGACAAACCTGGACTTTGCCTCAAGCTCTACTGATCCCAGGACCAGTGTCTTTCACCTCTCTGGTTTTCACTTGCTTTTCACTTGTTAGCTATTAAATGGGAATGATTCCCTGTCAGGGGCAGATGCCCTGACAGTCGTTCATCCAGGGACTAAGAAGATAGCTCATATGGGAAATGAATGACCTGGGACTCTGCTGGGGAACTTTGCTCCGTAACTTACAGAGTAACTATGTGCCCTGAATGAATTTATTCTCCTGGGGACAATGTAGGGGTCAGCCCCTCCAGACCATAGACAGATGGTCTGTCCCTGGGTTCATACTTCAGTAGCCATGCTCTGCCATGTACTTGGTGGACTAACCCCCAGGCCACCAAGTTGCATTGGAAGAAGGCTAAGAGGGAGACAGAATGGATCTATTGGCATGGTAGAGCAAGCAGTGGACTGACTGAATTGTTCATTTTTCATTTGTCTCTCTAATTGCTGAGTAGACAGACATAGCTTCAGACCATCTCAAAAAAAAGGCAAGTCACAGCAGAGCTAATGCAGACTGTATGTTAACTCTACATCTCAGGGCCTGCTCATTTTAAGTCAGTCTCACTTTCTTTTCAGGTCCACCCAATTTTAATTCTCTTTGTGACCGATAGAAAGTAATAGGAAGTATTAATATCCCTTATTTCTACAAATTAAAGAGGCAGCTGTGTGACACAATGGCAGATTACTGGGAATCAGGAAGACTGGGATTCACATCCTGCCTCAGAAAATAGCTGTGTGAACTCTAGGTAATTACTTAACCTCTGTCTTCATTTTCTCCTCTGTAAAATGGGAATACTAAGATATGCAAATAGCTGATCTGTAAAATTTACTTTTCCTAACATGGGAAATACTGGGGGAGTAACAGCTTGGCCTTCAAGCTTGAACCAAAGAAGAATATTGACATTATCTCTGGCCCTAAACACTCATAATCACGTATTTAAAGGTACTGTCAACAAACACATCATACAAGGAACTGTGCTTAACCTAGAAAGACTTAGCGCCCCCCCCCCACATCTTTATCATAGTAGGAACTCAATAAGTTTCTGGGCGATAAAACAGACTTTCCTACTAAATGAGCTATAGGAGTAGTAGTGGGACATTAATGTAACTGGCTGCTTGAGCTGTCACTCGGCCAGTGGTCACTTTAATTGGTTGTTTAGCCCATGACTGACTGGGCTTGTGCTGAAGCAGCCAGTGGCAGGGGAAGGAGGAACAAGAAAGATTTTGCCTCCTTCATACAAATACTGTCAGGCATCATTCTGAAGATCAAAACCTTATAGCATTATAGAATTATGGAATTTCCAAGCAGGAAATAAAGTCCCAAACTACCCTGGAAACTCACAGAGTAGAGGGAACTCCTGATTCCTCTATTTCCTGAGGTCTTCTGTAAGTAATTGTGGTGTGAATGGGGGGGGAGGTTTCTATCTGGAATTCTCTGGGTGGGGAAGTGCCTCCAAATGCCTCAGTGTGCTCACAACCTTATGTTCGACTGAATTGAACCAGGGTTGTCTCAAAATACTGAAAGGGATGGCCTGCCAGGATCTCTGAGTATGTAAAGGAAGACACCTTTAGGTTCACATATTAAAAAGGAAACAAGGAGGTCATCGAATCTAACACCTTCACCTTACAGGTGAGGAAACAGAGAGGTTTAAGAACTTTCCTAACGTTGCATGAACACTATCAGCCAAAACCAGTGTCTCTGACTTCAATTCTGACCCTCTTTCTTCTATGCTATACTGACTCCAGCATGATATAGGAGGACAGACATGAGTCCGAGAATCTATAAAACAGAATAACCACCCCAAAACCATTTCTGATTTCTGGGTACAATCTTTCATTTCTTATAATAAGATGTAGAGTCTGAATATGGTGGTGTCTATGGAATAAAAATAAACTGTTTTTATATCCTATCTGAGCTTGTTTCCCTCTTGAATAATGAGAACACTGCTGTTTGTACTCTCTACCTCATGAGTGTGTTGTGGGGAAAGTATACTGGAAACCTGAATGTGCTTGAGAAGTCAGTTCTTGACAGTTTAAGCACCCCTACATATATATATATATATATATATATATATATATATATGCATATATATATGTATGTATTGGACTGATGTTGCCTTCCCCTTGTTTTCTGCAGAACTTTTTTCTCATGCGTTCTTTACAAAAGCAACATAAGTGTTCAAGATGGAAGGGAATGGTACGGAAGTAAATTGTACTGGTCTTCACCTGCCATTTCAGTACTCCCTGTATGCTATCACATATATTGTGGTCTTCATCCCAGGCCTTCTGGCCAACAGTACAGGCCTCTGGGTCTTATGGCGTTTCATCAGCAAAAAGAACAAGGCTATCATCTTTATGATCAACTTAGCTATTGCTGACCTTGCCCATGTTCTCTCACTGCCTCTGCGGATCTATTACTATATCAACCACCACTGGCCATTCCCAAGGTTCCTGTGCCTTTTCTGCTTCTACCTGAAGTATCTCAACATGTATGCGAGTATCTGTTTCCTGACATGCATTAGTCTGCAGCGATGCTTCTTCCTTCTCAAGCCTTTCAAGGCCCGAAACTGGAAGCGCAGGTATGATATAGCCATCAGTGCCACCATCTGGATCACTGTGGGGGCTGCCTGCTTGCCCTTGCCTGTCATGAGAAGTGCCAGCCTGGCCAACACCTCCAGTGAGACCTGCTTTGCTGATCTTGCAGTCCGACACATTGACATGATTTCTTCCATCGCCATGATCACCGTAGCTGAACTGGGAGGCTTTGTGATCCCTGTTGGTGTCATTGCCTTTTGCACCTGGAAGACAATGAAATCCTTACAAGACTACCAAATGCCTCCCCAAAACAACAGTGAGAAAGAGAAAGCCTTGCGGATGGTCCTGATGTGTGCCATGGTCTTCTTCATTTGTTTCACCCCATACCATATCAATTTCCCAATCTTCATGATGCTGAAACAAGACCTCTTTTCCAGCTGCTCCTTTATGAAAAGCATTCTGTGTTTCCATATCATTTCTTTGTGCCTTGCTAGTATGAATTGTTGCCTTGACCCCCTGGTGTATTATTTTATGACAGCTGAGTTTCGGGATCGGTTGTCACCTCGTGGCCTCATGAATATCCTGTCCCGTTTCACATCCAATAGCAACAACTTTGGCTTTAATCACAGACAAGAGGAGCTTCAAACCATTACGTTTGAGCTTCTGGATGACTTCAAGCCACTTTAATCCTATAATAAGCAAGTAAAATATATTCAGTTTTACACACTGATGAGGATTGAATTAAAAAGACAGTCACCCTTTGATTTTACTTAGAAAGTGCTATTTTAAAAAGTCAAAATTTTGTGTTATCTTCATAAATATTTACTAATCTGGAGAGAGAGACACAGAAAGAGACACAAAGAGAGAATGAACATTTCTTTCCTTAATCCATTTTGCATATAGTTGCCAAATGAATCTTAGGAATTGATCTTTTTATATAACTTCCCTACTCAAAAACTTCAATGGCTTCCCATTACTTAATGAATAAAATTAAAACTCCTTAGGCTAACCTTCATGAATTGGCCATGACCTATTTTTTTCAGCTGTTATCTCCCACTAATCCCTTTCATACACTTGATGCTTCAACAAAACTTTCCACACCCTGCCCTTAACACCTCCGTGTCTTTTTTCATACCATTCTCTCTGCATGGGATCCTTCCTTTTCATATCTAGCTGCTGAAAACCTACCCCATATTTTAAGAGCTATCTCAATTGCTACCTGCTTCATGAAGTTCTGCATGATTTTTACAATCATAATTAGTCTCACTCTTCTCTGAACCCCAGTAACACTTTTGTGTTTTGCTGTTGCACTTGTTGCATTCTACCTTGTGTTATAGTTCTGCATGTATGTGTGTACATATATATACACACATTTATATGCATATATGTGTGTATATAAATAAATGTTTGTATATATGTATGTATAGTTCTTATATCAGAGCCTTATTCTATACTTGTCACAGATACATTTTGCAGAACTTATTTCTCTGGTTCATAACCCCACTGAGATAATCTGGGACCTTCAGTATCTTGCAACTCCTTATCCTATCCTGGGACTGATATCATCATTTTCCCTTGCAAGCACGTGGTTCACAAAGCCTGAAGCATAACCAAGTTTATTTACAAGTTAAGGGAAACAGAAATAACATATCAAAATTCATAGAAAATAACCAAAAGTGAACAACTCTTCTCTGCACCCGTCCTACCCCATCCCCCATCCCCAACCAGGCCCAGGTTTACATCGATAGCATTACATTTAAAAACTAAGTCAATATGCCACCCAAGGAGGTCTCTGGTTTCTCTTTGAGATTGATACCACTGACTTTCAGCATTGCCTTAAATAGGGTTCTTATGGGAATCCTAGGGATTGTTCTTCCATGTCTGTGTGCCTTGTCATGACCCTTCTGGCTGGCTGTGTAATGTTGCTTTTCCTGCCACTCTTAGCTAATGTCACTCATTGATTGCTGGTCCCCAAATGGGTCCCTTTAGCTTACATTTCCTACAATTCTCTTTTGTTCCCAGAAAATGGTGTCTATTCCCTTTCCCATGGAACCAACTGTCCTCCAGAATCTCTGGCAGCCTATGTCATAGCTCCATTTCTGAAAGTTTCTCTTATACCCAGGTTCTGTGGTCCATGGACTGACAATTATGAGGTCTCAAGGAACCATCTCCTCTCGCATCTTACAAGCTGCTATCTATTCAATTCCATGTTGCCTTATAGTGACTTAAAATTTGATCTCCTCTCTCTACTGCACCCAGGCTGTTCATCTTTCTCCTGCGCCAAAGGCTTCCATGGATTTTAAAGATTTATGATATATATGTATATATATACACACACATACATATGTATATATATGTCCCTGATACATACATACATATATACATACACACACACACACACATATATATATATATATATATATATATATATATATACACACACACACACAGAGTCCCTGATACATTTGTATAGCTCTTATCCATATTTCCTAAAAAAATTATAAATTTTTTAAGGCTGGGACCATGTCTTCCTCATTCATGTATTACCCACCCTACTAACTAGCAAGCACAGTACCTTCCACTGTGTAGGGACTCAATAAATATTTGTTCATTGAATAAACAGACTAAGCAATGTTATCATGAGCAGAATAAAGAATTGCAGATTTCTAAGTAGGTATGCTTGTTTTTTCATAAACAGGTTTGTTTTTCTACCTTTTCCTGCGACTTTTAAAAATCAAGCTACAATTTAGAAACCAAATATAAACTGTCTTTTTTTTTTTACATGTAGAATCAGTGTGAAAAGAAGTCTTTGAGACCATCAAGGCTAACCCCCTCAATTTGCAAGTACAGAAAGTGAGGCCCCTAGAGAAGATATTTGCCCACAATCACACAGCTAGTCAGAAGCAGAGCCAGAATTCAAATTTAAGTATTGGGAATTATGAAACACCCCCAAGTTTAATTTCTTTTTTTAAAAAATGAGTTTTATCGGGTTTAATATTAGGCATTAAAATAATAGTATTAGAAGATTTTACAATAAGCGTTTATACCAAAGTAGTATTTTAACTACAGAATTCTATTACTGACCACAGTTTGAAAGCCCTTCCCCTACACCATGCTTCTTGCCCCCTTCATTGTTTCAACATGGCCGTCATTAGTGGGAGGAGTGATGTGGGCAGCTTTTGTTCTACCTCTGATTTTAGGTTTCTAATCTCAGTTCTCCATACGGGATCATAGGGTCTTAGATTTAGAGGTAGGCAGTATCTTAGAGACAATCAAGTCAACCCTCTCATTTTACAAATAAAGAAACTGAGGCACAGAAAGGTTATGTGATTTGTCCAGGTTCACACAGCTAGTTAGTAAGTGCCTCAGGGCAAAACAGAACTCTGGTCTTCCAGATTCTTAAATCCAGTACCCTAGCCACCCTACCACATTGGATCTGAAACACTTGAGTCTTATGTAATGAATTTTCCTCAAGTTTGAAAGCACCTGTTTGCCAAAGAAAGGGTTAAGAATTACTTTAGAAAGGGAAAAAAGGATCCACAGGCTACTTTTATCAAAGCATTAAGACTGTCTAATTTTCCATCACTTTCTTCCCAGCTTCTTAAAATCTTTTCATAAACCCCAGGAAATTTACATGGTGAGTCATATCAAAGCCCCCACAGCACTTAACATAACAAGAAAGGGTGGTTGTTTTGTTGACACCTGGGGTTTCTGGGAATAAATTTTCCCTTGGCTTCCAAGACTCACACTTGCCAGCACAAGTCATTGGTTATTTTTAGTTTTATCAATTATTTTAAAAATTATACTCCCAGAAGCATTACTTATCTCTCGAGAAGAAGAAATGAGTTCCAAACTGTTTTAATGCTCTTGAAATAGGTAATTTTCCTCCTTGCTTTAAAGAAAATGTCTGTTGAAACCGACCTTGCTTTCCTTTTAAAAGCACTCAGTATTCCCTGTTGTGATTATAATAGACTTTCAGATATTAATCTTTCTTGTGGAGGCTACTGGAATGAAGAAAGTACAGTCCCCCTAAGCCATCCAGCGATTAGGCTTACCCAGAAGTCCCTGCTTCCATCTCTCCAGACCCTAGCTATTAACACAAGAGTAGCTATGGGTTTGCTAACTTTGCCACCTTGTGGCCGCATCTCTGAACTGTGGCTTTATGCCCCCAGCATCTCTCGGACTTGGACCATCTGGTTCAGCAACAAGATGAAAACTCAGAATGCTAAAGCTGCTTGAGTTTTTAGAGTCCATCTAGGTCATTCTTCTTATTTTATATTTGGGTTATATACCCCAGAGAGAGGAAGATACTTGCCCAAATTTGCCGGTAATAATGACCTCTCTTAAACCCAGATTTTCGTTACTCAAAGGCCAATTTTTTTTTCTTTCTCACACACAATGCTGGCTCCTTCTCTCCAGGCAAAGTTTCCCAGAATAGGGCTGTAACCCAATTTGCCTTTCTATCCCTAGTACCTAGCACAGAATCCTGTGCTTAGCCAAGTTCCTTAAACGATTGTTGGATTTGAGTTGGATTGGCAAATCCAAAGCCACTCTTATGGGTTGTCATTCTACCAGAGACAGAAAGAAGGGCAGGATCAAGATAAATATTCTTTATTAGATAATTACCTTTCTAAATCTTACTGGTGGAGGAAAAAGGAAATAGTATTTGTTAAGCTCTTACTATGTGCCAGTCAGGCAGCTAGGTGGTAAAGTGTGTAAAACACTGGGCTGGGAATCAGGAAGACTCATCTTCATGAATCTAAAACCAACCTCACACACTTACTAGCTGTATGATCCCAGGCAAGTCACTTAACCCTGTTTGCCTCAGTTCCTTATCTGAAAAATGAGCTGGAAAAGATTTCCTTTGTCATTTCAGCAAACCATGCCAGTATCTTTGCCGAGAAAACCCGAATTGAGAGTCACACAACTGAAATGGCCCAATAACAGTTATGTGCCAGACACTATGTAATCCACACTTTACAAATATTATTGCATTTGATCTTCACAACAACCCTGTCAGGTAGGTTCTATCATTATCCTCATTTGATAGTGAGGAAACTGAGACAGCTAGAGGTGAAATGGCAACCAGAGTCACACAGTTCTCATAAGTGTCTGAGGCTTGCTTTGAACTCAGGTCTTCTTGATTCTGGGCCTAGCATTCTCTTTCTGGTATGTCTACTCAGTCATTGGAGGAAGGAAGGGAAATGGAACAAGCATTTAAATGGTGTCTACTATGTGCCAGTCACTGTGCTAAGCACTACAATTATTATCTCATCCGATCTTCACAGCAACCCTGGGAAGTAGGTGCTATCATTACCCCATTTTAGAGTTGACAAAACTGAGGCAGACAGAGACTAAATGGCTTGCCTGGGTTCACAAGGCTAGTAAGTATCTGAGGTTACATTTGAACTCAAGATGTGCCAACTCTAGCCCCAGCACTGCTATTTACTATGTATGCTGCCTAATTATCACTGTCTGTCCAGCCATCATATTCTAGGGAGTGAAGAAAAAAGAGCTTCCTCCTCTCTGGCTGAAGACGGAAAAGGTCCTTGGTGAGCAGCTGATTCTAGAGAAAGAAGAAACTGGCAAATCTGATTCTCACCCAAACCATCCTTTAGTTTCCTCAATAGAGAACTAAAATTGCAATCCTGCACCTCTTATGTTCTCAGAAGCAAAAGGTCCAGAGTAAAGGCTCCCCCAAAAAGGCCATGTCCTTTCCTCACTGACCTGATTAAACTTGCTACCCAGTCTCCCTCTCTCACCACCCCTACCTAGTTGCTAGTTCCTTCCCTCTGAGATTATGGTAGCTCTCCTTTATTTATTTCATATCCATTTGTTTGCATTTTGCCTCCCCCATTAGAATGTAAACTCCTTGAGAGCAGGGACCATGTTCTTCCCTTTCTTTTTTATCTCCTATACTTAGCAAAGTGTTTGGAACATAACAAGTCCTTAATAAAGATTTGACTGACTGTTTAACCATTTGTAATGATTCCATCTAAACAGAAAATAACTCACTTCCTCACTAGACTCTGAACATCCTTAGTGCTCTTTCTCTAGGCTCATCTCTCTCTCTCTCTCTCTCTCTCTTTCTCTCTCTCTCTCTCTCTCTCTCTCTCTCTCTCTCTCTTTTTAAAAAGCTTTTTATTTGCAAAACATATGCATGGGTAATTTTTCAACATTGACCCTTGCAAAGCTTTCTGGTATAAATTTCCCCCCCCTACCCCCCACCTACCCCCTCCCCTAGATGGCAGTTAGTCCAATACATGTTAACCATGTCAAAATATTTGACAAGTGGAATGTGTATACATATTTATACAGTTATCTTATTGCACAAGAGAAGTCAGATCTACAAGAAAAAAAATCTGAGAAGGGAAACATAATGCAAACAAACATCAATAGAGAGCATGAAAATGTTATGTTGTGGTCCACACTCAGATCCCTCTCTCTGGGTGTATATGGCTTTCTTCATCACTAAACAACTGGAGCTGGTTTGAAACATCTCATTGTTGAAGAGAACCATGTCCATCAGAACTGATCATCATATAGTCTTATTGTTGCCGTGTATAATGATCTCCTGGTTCTGCTCGTTTCACTCAGCATCAGTTCATGCAAGTCTCTCCAGGCCTCTCTGAAATCGTCCTGCTGGTCGTTTCTTACAGAACAATAATATTCCATAATATTCGTATACCATAATTTATTCAGCCATTCTCCAATTGATGGGCATCCATTCAGTTTCCAGTTTCTAGCCACTACAAAAAGGGCTGCCACAAACATTCTTGCACATGTGGGTCCCTTTCCCTTCTTAAAATTCTCTTTGGGATAGAGGCCCAGTAGAAACACTGCTGGGTCAAAGGGTATGCACAGTTTGATCACTTTTTGAGCATAGTTCCAGATTGCTCTCCAGAATGGTTGGATCTGTTCACAGTTCCACCAACAATGTATCAGTGTCCCAGTTTTCCCACATCCCCTCCAACATTTATCTTTATCATTTCCTGTCATCTTAGCCAATCTGACAGGTGTGTAGTGGTATCTCAGAATTGTCTTAATTTGCATTTCTCTGATCAATAGTGATTTGGAGCACCTTTTCATATGACTAGAAATAGTTTTAATTTCATCATCTGAAAATTGGCTGTTCATATCCTTTGACCATTTATCAATTGGAGAGTGGCTTGAATTCTTATAAATATGAGACAATTCTCTATATATTTTAGAAATGAGATCTAGGCTCATATCTCAAGAGGCTGATGACCCCTCTTGAAATTGTTTCCATCCATCCAAATCCTACCCATCCCCCAAGTTTCGACTCAACATTATATCCTTAACACTCTAGGCCAAAGTCATCTCTTCCTCAGGACTTATAGAACTCACTGTAAAGTCTACTCAGCAGATACTTGGCATCTATTCATTGCTCTTGCTATTTTTTCATTTATGGACCACACGCATATTCAATTCAGTCCTATCCAACAAGTATTTACTAAGTGTCTGCTATGTGCCAGGCACTGGGGATGCAAAAACAAAGTAGTCCCTGTCCTCAAGTAGTTTATAGTTTGTTGGATTATAAATTCCCTGAGGGCAGGGATTTTATATTTCCCCAGGAAGAAATAAATTGGGCCTGGAGTGAAGAGAGAC
>JAJPUD010001185.1:317187-322708 GCA_023553655.1 Myrmecobius fasciatus | reverse complement strand
CCTCCTCCTCCTCCTCCTCCTCCTCCTCCTCCTCCTCCTTCTCCTCTTCCTTTTCACAATGAAGTTAAAACTCTACACCCAGAGGCTTAGGTCCTGGTTAATCAGGGGTGTTCCTGACGGGGAGGAGAGCTTTGTCTGGGACTTTGATAGAGGAATCTTCCTCTGGGGGGTGTGGGCAAGACCCTTGACAGGGGGTGGGATCCAGTAAGGAAGGGGCCTTGCCACTGATTCCTTCTAGAGCCTAGCACATGCTCCAAGGCTGCTCCACTGGGATACCACCCATAGAGTCATGGCCAAGTCACTGAATGGTCCTGAGACTCATGTTCTTCCTCTTTAACAGGAGGGGCTAAACTAGATGGCCTGCTGGACTGGTGGCTCAGATGCCTGATCCTACAATCCTCTTTCTTAACAGATCCAATACAAAAATGTGGATCTGAGTCAGTTTCCAGTGATGAGTTGAGAAAAGCTATTTCCCCTGCTCTGGGCCTCGGTTTCCCCATTACAAAGCAAAGAGGCTGTTCTAGATGAACTTAAAAATGTGGGTTGCAGCCACATATGGGGTTTTGTAACTGAATGTGCGAGTTGTGAAATTATGCTTTATCATCAGTCAGTGTTTGATTTTTATATCCACTTTATATACTTATACACCTGGGGGGTCACATAAAATTTCTTGGGTGAAAAGGGGTTGCAAGTAAAAAAAAACTTTGAGAAGCCCTGGTCTAGAGGAGCCCTAAGGGATCTTCCATCTCTCAACTGAGGAGTACAAAGTCCTTACTGTCTGTAAGGAGTCACTGGCTTCAGTGGGCCTATCCATGCATTTCAGAGAGACTTACAGTCGGAGTCCCGGGCAAGGCTGCCCTTTCCATCTGCTCATTTCACCCACTTCATTGTGGATGAGCTCTGAAATTTTCATTATTATTGCCAAACACAATCCCTGGAGACTTTTCCCTTGACTCCCGGGAATCCTATACGGGCTACATGGACCTAGTTCCAAGTTCTGCTCAAGGTAGAGAGGAAAGTAGGCAACTGATTCTTCTTACTAAGCTTAGGCTGCCATGTGCTGGGCTCAGGTCTCCACTGCCAAGTGCCTGACCTTTTCCTTACATTCACTCTGGAAGGTTAAACATTGTTCTGTTCATATCTATAATCGGAGCTTGAGGTTGAAGGGGAAAAGGGAAAAGGGTGGAGTTAATGGTTCCCCAGGATACTTCTTAAACCCTCCAAATCTTGACCTTGCCTTCTCCCCAGCTTCCCCCCTATGCTACTTCAGGAGAGTAGCTTAGGTGGAGGAGGCAGGAATGGGGTATGGAAACACTTTGTTCCTTCCTACAAGTAGGGAGGGGCTGCATTAAAGCCCCCCAAAAGAGGGCCCTTCTTGCCCAACCCCTTTCCCTTCTGCATGTTTTAAGGCCGGTCTGTACATTAGCATCCTCCATCTCCGCTGAGGGATGCCAATTTACCAGCAGAGTCTAGTGCTGAGTTTCCATGGAAACAGACCCTGGCCTTCACTGAAATCCCTCTCCTGCATTACCTGTAAATGTGCCTCCTCACTGATCTCTTCTTTTGACTCATTTGACACATTTGGTAGTTAGTGAGAACTCTGTTGGACTTGGGTCACTATGGCCAGCAGGCTTTCTGAATTTGGGCAGCCTAAGAGAAAACACAAAGCGTTTCCAAGGAAACATGAAAGTAGGAGAGGAGAAACCAGCTTCCAAACTGAAGCTAAGACTTAACCAGAGCTCTCTGGCAGGCCCGCCTCTTATCAGTGGGGTGGAAGATTTCTGTCTCTGTCCCTATCTCTGTCTGTCTCTGCCACTGATAGTGCTGTTACTTGCTACCTGTAGGATTTGGGATGTTACTTCTTCCCTCTCAGCTCCAGTTTCTCCCTGAATGACATAAGGGGCAGAATCTCTGAAGCCTTCTCAAGCTCTAGCACTGGATAAATCTATGGGGGAAAAAGAATTATTCTACTGGACAAGACAAGGGTGAAGGAGTCTGAGGGGATCTGAAAATAAAATGTGATAGAGCTTAAGGTATAAAGATGAAGGGGGCAGGGGAGTCTGATTTAATAAACAGAACCCAACATTGGTCACTGACTGCTGTCACCTCTGAGGAGTTCTCCTTTCATTCACGCCCTGCCTCAGCATACCTTAGCTGCTAGGATGCTGGGAAAGTGACCTGGCTAACCTGGAGAAAAGGGAGCCAGGTGCAGAAAAAGGGCTTGTTAATGAGAGAGAAATGCAGATAAAAGTCGAGGAAGGGACAAGAGCGAAAGGAAGAGGAGAGGAGAGAAGATAAAAGGACAGAAGGGGAGAAGAAATTAAGAAAAAGAAAAGAGATAAAAGGAGAGAAGGGGAGAGGAAATAAAAGGAAAGAGGGGGAAGGAGATAAAAGAAGAAAAGAGGAGAGGAGATAAAAGTAGACAAGGGGAGAGAAGTGGAGAGGTGAGAAGAAAGAAGGTAAAAAGAGAAGTGGAGATGAGAAAAGGAGAGAAGGGAAGAGGAGAAAAAAAAAGAAACGAGATAAAAGGAGAGAAGAGATAAAAAGAGAAAAGAGGAGAGAAAAGTAGAGAAGGGGAGAAGAGATAAAAAGAGAAAAGAGGAGATAAAAAGAGATAAGGGGAGAGGTGAAAAGAGAAGATAAAAGCAGGGAAGGGGAGGTAAGAAAAGGAGACAAGGGGAGAGAGATAAAAGGAGAGAAGGGGAGAGGAAAGAAGATAAAGAGGAGAGAAGGGAAGAGGAGATAAAAAGAGGAAAGAGATAAAAGAAGAGAAGGGGAGAGGAGATGAAAGAGGGGGAGAGAAGATAAAGGGACAGAAGATAAAAGGGGAGAGGAGAGGACATAGAAGGAGAGAAAGGAAGAGGATATTAAAAGAAAAGAGATAAAAAGAAGGAGAGAAGAAGGAAAAGAGAAAATGTGAGTAATTACATATGGTAGGGCTGGCTCTGGTAAAAACTGAGAAGGAAGTGAGCCCTGATTTTGCTGTCTTTTCCTTTTGTGTTTCCAACACCATCTTCTACCTCCGGGTGGTGCTCCAACTCCAGCACTGCCTTCTTTCTTCCCACAGGACCTTAGTTAGTCCCTGCTAACTGGCAACTAATCTTTGCTGAGTTCTTGGCTGTTCATGGTTTAGAGTTTTTCCCCTCCCAGAAGTCTAGATTAACTCACAGGGGCTCTGGAAAACTGAAAAGCCTTAAGAACCCCCAAGACATGACTTTGGGGTGCTGATAGCTACTATTTCTATCTTGTGTTGAGGTTTTGCAAAGCACTTGACATGTGTCCATTGAATCCTTACACCACTGGAAGACAGGGCTCTCTTACTCTGCCCATCTTAGAAAAAGTGAGCCTGAAATCTGTTTTTCTATGAACCTAAGGGACTGTTCACTGGCTTAGCAATACCTAAAGTTTATTGTTTTCTCAAAACAATATTCAGAAGAAGTTAGGGAGGTTAACAAAAGGCTAGAAAAGTTAGGTATGATAGATCTCTGGAGGAAATTGAATGGTGATAGAAGGGAGTATACTTTTTTTTCTCAGGGGTTCATGGAACTTATACAAAAATTGATCATGTGTTAGGGCATAAAAACCTCAAAATCAAATGCAGAAAGGCAGAAATAGTAAATGTATCCTTCTCAGATCATGATGCAATAAAACTCACATGTAATATAAGGCCAGGAGAAAATAGACCACAAGTTATTTGGAAATTAAATAATCTAATCCTGAAGAACGAATGGGTGAAAGAGCAAATTATAGACACGATCGAAAATTTCATCCAGGAGAATGACAATAATGAGACAACATACCAAAATTTGTGGGATACGGCCAAAGCTGTTATAAGGGGTAACTTTATATCTCTAGATGCTTACTTGTGTAAAACAGAGAAAGAGAAGATTAATGAACTGGGCTTACAATTAAAAAAGCTAGAAAAGGAGCAAATTAAAAACCCTCAATTAAATACCAAATTGGAAATTCTGAAAATTAAAGGGGAGATCAATAAAATTGAAAATAAGAAAACTATTGAATTAATAAATAAAAGTAAGAGTTGGTTTCCTGAAAAAAACAACAAAATAGATAAGCCTTTAGTTAATTTGATTAGAAAAAGGAAAGAGGAAAATCAAATTATTAGTCTCAAAAATGATAAGGGAGAACTTTCCTCCAATGAAGAGGAAAGTAGAGTAATAATTAGGAGTTTCTTTGCCCAACTTTATGCCAATAAATTTGATAATCTAAAAGAAATGGAGGAATATCTGCAAAAATATAGATTGCCCAGATTAACAGAAGAGGAAATAAATTATTTAAATAGCCCTATTTCGGAAAAAGAAATAGAACAAGCTATTAATCAACTCCCTAAGAAAACAATATTCAGAATACATGTGTACTAGAAGTAGCCACTTGCCCTGCCTCAAGTTGTATCAAACCTGGAAGAGAGGGGAAATGCAGTCTTTCCCCTCTCTTTCATACTACAATGAGCCAGAGAGGCTTTGTCAAACAACGGCTTATGCCAGGCTTACTTCATTTCCTTTTTGGACAGACACACTAGACAGATCATTCAGAGGAAAACCATAGATTTTTTTTTAGCAAAACATTCAATAAAGCAGAGCAGCTAGGTGGTACAACAGATAGAGCACCAGGCCCAGAATCAGGATGGACCCAAGTTCCAATCTGATCTCAGATACTTCTGAACTACATGACCCTGAGCAAGTCATTTTGCCCTGTTTGCCTCAGATCCTCATCTGTAAAATGAGCTGGGAAGGACACGGCAACCCTGTCTGATATTTTTACCAAGAAAACTTCAAATGGAGTCACAAAGAGTAGGGCCCGACCAAAAAAATGACTGAACAACTATATTTGATAATGGCTGATGCTGCTTTTGTTGGACAAGCTGAAGAGATGGGAGCAGGATGATTGCAGAGTATAGGCTTACGTAGAAAGAGCACAGATGACCTGGATCCTTTGCCACTCTTACCTGTATGACTTTAAACAAGTCCTTTCACCTCCCTAGATCTCAGTTTCCCTCTTTGGAAAATAAAAGGCCTGGAGCTCTGGGGTCTAGGATTCATTGTTCTGAGGCCAGGATCAATGATCTAAGTGACTGGAACCAAAGATTTCCACTTCTAAATGACTGGAGCTCTCCTGAAGTGCAATAGGTGACTTGACTTACCTCTTCTAGTGATGGGGGTCTGGATCAGAAAGCATTTTTCTGAGGAAAAGTCGCCACAATAAGGCAGACCCACTCAATTAGGAATGTCCATAGGGCAGAGGAAATTCTCCATTGAGAGAGTCAAATCACAAATCCCCAGCAAGGTCTCCCTCTGGTGACTAGGCTGTTTCCTCACACCTTTTTTCTATGCAAACATATATGGATGGGGCTGTGCCTTGTACAGTGGGGCCTTGTTTCCCAAACCCTGGGGAACAAAGCTTCTTTTAAATGTGCTGGCTGGCCATGGAGGGAACCGAAGACATTCCAGGCTCCATGGCATCCGGTGGGCAGCTGCTATCCCCCGAGGAACAGGTCATGGGGCTC
>JAJPUD010001185.1:144687-312187 GCA_023553655.1 Myrmecobius fasciatus | reverse complement strand
AAGCTACTGAACTGTAAGCTCCCTGAGTACAGGAATCATTCATTATTTAGCTTTTTATTTCCCCCAGTATTGTGCACAGTGTACTGTGCACAACAGACATTTTTTTCCTTGCCAGAGTTTTATTGAAAAACTCTTACTTTGGAATCTAATATCATGAAAAGATGTTTACAAGTATTATAAAGTGAGATTTAAAAAAAAACTTCTGTCAGGGTAAAGTAAAATTGTAAGTACTGTTCCAAACCTTTTTCAAAAATGCTGACCCAAGTTTTACTCTTTATAAACTGTACCAAAAAACCAAGACACTATATACATTTTCTGTAAGTGACTGTTGAATGAAGGAATGAAAGTTACCCTACCAAACTGTAAACTTACTGAGGGCAGGGCCTTCTCCATGTTCCACCCCCTCATTTCACATGCATAAATTTGACTGCAAAGAGGGGGTGATTTGTGAAAGGACACATAGGCACTTTGTGACTGAGCCCAGGATAGTGTTCTAACCATTATGTCATCCTGTTTCCCTCTGAGTGAATATTACTTTGTCCAAAGAATGGTACATTCTCAGCTAACTTTGTCCAGATGATCCCCAAACTCTTTTCCTGCTCCCTGATTCAATGATTCCTTAAGTCAGCAATCCTAAGTGCTGCCTTGAAGTAAGAGAAGCACACCAAAGTGAAGGGCCTTGGAAAATACTTGCTCAGCCCCTCAGTCTAGTGTATGTTACAATGTGTGTATGTGTGAGTACATGAGCACATGAGCACACATGCACACATGCTGACAAATTTGCTTCCTCCATTCCCCCCTTTTCCTGAGAGATTCATAGGAGCCTACTCTCTCAAATGGGCCAGAGACCCAGGCTCCATAATCTCTTTGTTGTAAGGCACTTGAAGTCAAAGGCAATAAGGTTCATTATAAATAACTAATGGAATGGAAGGCAACAGACAGTCTCGATGGTACCAATTTGCTTCAAACGAGCCCTGCCAGGCCCCATCTTCTGCACTTACTTAGATCTACAAAGCAAAGCAAAGCAAATGCCAGGGCTCATTTTGTAAGTACCTCTGAACCATCAGCCAAAAAGCCTTTCAACAATGATTTCACTCTTTTGCTTTCCATTTTCTGAGATGTAACAAAATTAAAGCATTGTAGAATCCTCTACCAAACCTTCCCTGATCCCCCAGCTAGAAATCATTTTGAAGGTTTAGTTTCTCATCTTTACCAAACTGTAAAGTTCTTGTGGGCAAGTCTTGTTCAGTTTCAGGTCCTTTCCAACCTTTAACATTTCCTAGACTGTAAGCTCCTTGAAGACAGGAACAGAGTTTGCTTAACATTTTGTATCTCCCCCAGTAACTACCACATCACTACATACAGCAGACACTTAATAAATGTCTATCGTATTGTATCATATAATAAATATTTCTTGAATTCCCATCCATTCTCTTCACCAAGTCAACTAGAATGTATTAAGTATCTACTGTGTAATAGGCATCATGCTAAGTGTAATCTCTATAATTTTCAAATAGTAAGAACACTGAGTTCTTACAAATTAAATTTTATTTAATTTGAGTTTAAGAACTGGGTTTACTTCCTGCATGAACACTTGCTAGCTGTAGTGCCTTGAGAGGCAATATTATGTCTGGTTTGGAGTCGGGAAGAAATAGGTGCATGTCGTGCCTCTGATGTCTATTAGCTGTGTCACTTTACTTTTCTAAGCCTCAGTTTCCTCATCTGCAAAATGGAGAAAAGATCTGTGATACTTGGGTATGAAGCTCAAATGAAATAATACATGAAAAGTGTTTTGAAAACCTTCAAGTCTTAGGTAATTGTCAGTTTAAAAAATAATAGCTCTTTTCTCCCAGTGTCCTTGGGAGCTAAGTCTGGGTCTATAGTATATACTTAAGAAGTGCTTTGAATTGAATTACAGGTGAGGAAACTCAAACTCACACACATTAAGGAAAGATAGTTCCCCCATTGCCCATGATCCCATAGCTAGAAAGTGTCAGTGTTGGGACTAGAAGCCAAACCCAGGACTCAGTGAACTCCACTTAGCTTCCAGGGCAATGGGATCTAACCAGAGCACATAACATTGAGAGTAGCTCTGGGCATGCTTTTTGGCATAGGAGACCTCTTGGGAGACCTAAGGGGCAATGTGGCATTGGTGAGGCACAGCAGCTTAATGGAAAGCACATAAGATTGGACCTCAAGAAGAGGGGAAAAACAAGAATTTATTAAGTGCCTACTATGTGCCAGGCACTGTGTTATGTGCTTAACAAATATTATCTTGCACCTGGGCCTGGCCCTGGCTTTGTCCTGTGAGCTAGTATAGGTCTCTTTCCTTCTGAACAATGAGAAGGATGAGTGAGCTCAAAGATCAGAAAATTCATTCCCTCTGGGTGTAACACTCCACAATTCTACCATGGATGCCCATCAATAATTAGGATGCTAGCCCTTGGAAACTGGGAGCATTCCTGGGAGAAGGCCAGAAGTATTATTCTGCTTTGTCTAAGACACTTAGCTCTAGGAGGACTTGTTTTCCCAGTTGTTTCAGCTTCAACAAGGCAACTGAACAGCTTAGATTCTCTCTCCTATTTCAGGTGACAAGCAAGCTCACTTGGCTGCCCAGTGCCTTTTGGGTACTGTACATAACCCCGCTGGCAAAAACAGGATATGACATCACTTCCTTGGGCTTCAGAAGGTTGATTGAAACAAAAATCCCCTAAGAGAATAAACAGTGCCTTCAAAGTGTGTGTGTGTGTGTGTGTGTGTGTGTGTGTGTATGTATGTATGTGTATATATATATGTATATACATATATATTCATATATATTATATATATATATATATATATATATAATGGGCATTTCAACCTCATGAGTACTTAGGAAGACATTGTGAACTCACAGGGGTGGGAATTTACCCTGCTAACAAATGCCCTCAGGATAGAGGGCAGCTTGAAGAAACCATCTAAATGCCTCTAGGAGGATTCTGGTAGAGAGCCCAGTCGATTCCAGCTGGTATTCATGCCCATACTCATCCCTCTACATTCACACACTTTCGACATAGAGGGGAGGCAGTAAATTGGATGGTAAGGGGCAATTCCCCCCCCCAGCCCCATCCCAAAGGAATCCTGTTAATCTGCATAGCTATCAATGCTGGGAACATGAGTGGTCCCAAACCTAGGCAAAAGATCTCTCTCCAGTCACTAGGGAAATATTCTCTTGCCCTTGAGGGGAGCCTGCCTGTAAATAAAACATGACATTTACATAGTCTAATAAGGAAGACTCATTAGCTTTTTGGGTTTTCTCCAACTCCAGGAAGAATTTCAAGGTTAAAACTTCTATAGCTCATATCCACATTTTATATTCTGCTGCTAGTTGTTTTGTCCTGAGACACAATCACTCAATAAGCCCTTATCAAGAACTCATATGGCATGCCTAGCCTGGTACCCGGGCCTGTGTGGGGTGTAAAATGAGTGACAGAAGTCTAGGACCAGTAAGGGATTCACAGCCTAAAAAGGGAGGGGGATCAGACCAATGTGCATGGAACAACAAAAACTAATTCAGTGCAGTATAGAACTATAGACTTTGTGGGCATATGGAGGAGAGGGTGATGGGAAGCCTGACCTATGTAAAAGTGTTATATTTGGAACCAGAAGAGTTGAGTTCACATCTTGCTTTTGGCCAAGTGACTTTGGGTAAGTCATTTAGTTTCCATATCTGTAAATGAAGGAATTAAATTAGGTGATTTCTCAGGCCACTTCTAACTCTAAATCCCATGATTCTATGAGGTCAAGAATAGAAAGATCACCAGCTTTGGGGGAGGGGGAGTCAGAGACAAAGAAGAATTACTTCTTATACATAAGTGGTTCATGAGCCCATCTTAAAGGCAATTCCATTATTTGAGATTGGCCAACTTAATTGTTGGGTATTTGCTCTCCATTCTATCCCCTGAGATACAGAAATCCATCAAGGAGCACCATTCTTTCCTAGGGGTGGGTCCTCTCTTCATGATGCAGATTGCTTCCTACCAATGACTTCAAAGTCTTGGAGAGTGGCCGGAGTCACAGAATCTGTCACTAGGTTCTCAATGATCTTAGACTCTGTGACAAGCCCCGGGCTGAGATTCTTTGACCTTAGCTAGGCAGGACCTTAGACAACAGACCCACAGCTCAGTGCTGGGTCAGGACTCAGGTCCAGTACCTGCTAAAATTTGCCCTTTATTGATATAGCCTTTGAAGGACTTTAGGTACTTCCATGCTGAACTGAGGCATCTATGAAGGCTGAAGGAGGCCTCCAACAACCAATGGAAATGTGTCTACTTAGTAAATAAAACATTTGATTTTTCTGTGGAGAAGAGTGGGAACTTCAACAGTCCAATAGTTCTGTGATCTCATCAGTGTAAGTAGTATGTGTATCTATCATGTATATCTATCTATCTGTGGCTCTCATCCATGTTCCCCCCTTCCTCCATCCATGGAGGTCCTCCACGTGATCCTCGACCTTCCTCTCATCCTCTTGATATCTTAAGGCTACCAGCAGAGTATGTAGGTTGTCACTAATCATTTTCATCATCACATGACCAGCCCATCTTCTTTGTTGAACAGGCATATCTGATCAGAGCCTATATAGTATGGTCGTTAAAGAACTGACCTCAGAGTCAGGAAGACCTGGGTGCAAGCCCCATGTCTTTCTGGTTATATGATCCTGGAGAATTCAATTAACATGTTTAGATGAATCCCTAAGACTGAAAGTGACAAAGAAGGTACCTACCTGCATTGGTGGAAGGAGTTTTCTCTCCAGGAATACCCCATACTGATTATAGGTCTAGTCTCTACATTATTTCTTATACCACATCCTTTACCACTTCTCCTGAGTGATTCCTAGTTTGGAATTTGCTCATTCCCTCCTATGCATCTATTTATTGTCCTGTGGATGATTCTCCCCTTCATTTCTTAGAGAATATAGCATCTCATGACTCATGTCATATAATATCATTGGAATAGTAATGATGTTAAAAAAGATAGACTTTCACTTAAGAAATAAATTACATGGTCATTAAAAGCACTACATTATTTTTCCAAATCCAGCCTACTCTCCTCTTCCTGTTTAGTTTGGGTCCTAGCTCATTGTCCATTTACCAAGGTTTGTTGTACCGATGATTTATTTGTTGATGTATGAGTTCCATGATCTATCTGTCCAACTTCATATCATAGTCAAGATCAAAGGTATTCTTCATCCATTTGGTCTTCTCAGTGTGGATGGTTAGGTCTCATGCTTTTCAGGGAATTGGGGATTTCCTGGTGTGATCACCACAAAGTTACAACCCAGACTCCATCAGATTCATTCTAGACGAGCATGGATTAAACTGAATAATTAATTACACTCCAGATAAGTTCAGACTAAACTGAATAATTACACCTCTCATTTTTATAGTGCTTTAGATTTGTAAAACATTTAAATCACAGTGACACTGTTGGTTAGGGAACATAAATGTCAGTACACATCTTTTACAGATTTTACAGATTAGGGAACTGAGACCCAGAGAAACAACATGATTTGCCCACAAAATTATACAGCAAGGAAGTACGAGCGCCAATACTGGAATACAGGTCTCCTGACTCCGGATCCAATGTTCTTTCCACTACGCCCGCCACGCTGTCCCTCCTTGTCGGAAAACAAGGCTAATCCTTGTTTGGGGGAAAAAAAGGAGCTAAGGAAAAAATAAAATCCTTTGGACTCATTTGCTTTTTGGTTTTTCTCCAAAGCAGGGAGGCGTTCAAAGTTAAAACCTATAAATTTAATGTGGAAACAAAATTCCTACTAGCAGCCAGGGCCACCTGTATTTACACAGCCCTCCCCATCAAGACTGCCCAGCATGGGGCCAAGCAGCCAAGTCCAGGGCAGACAGCTTCAACCCAGGGAGGGATGAGCCATGCCCTTGGGATTCAATTCAATATGATCCAGCAAATCTTTATGAAACTCCTACCGTTTGTCAGGCGCTGTGCTAGGTTCTCAGAATAAAAAGGCAAAACATAAAAAATAATTCCCGGCCTCAAAGGAATGAATTCTAATGGGAGGGGATGGAGCAAGATACAACACGTACACACCAGAATAAATGCAACATCTATACAATGTACATTGGAGACACTGTCATTCACTCAAAGATTCACAACTCCAGTCCACTGGTGGAAGTCTCCAAGATGTGATTTAAGAGATTAGTTTAGAAGATGAAATCCAATTAAATTTTAAAAACTCAGTGCCTTCAATCTCTATGCTAAACCCTTGAAATAAGGGAGATTTTATTGCAAGGTAATAAACTGAAATCAAATAAATGCCCCGGAAAGGGGACATTATGTGCTTTATGTAAATTCCTGGAAATTGGATTTTTTTTAATCCTATAAAAATGACACCAGTGGTTACCAAGGTAGAAATTCCATTTCCCCCATGAATCATCCTGGCAACTCCAGATGCTGAAGGGTCCAAGCTAAAGTAGCAACTCTTGGGGGTGGTGGACTTGGGGAAGCATAGGGAAAAGCCATTTCCCTGACCCAGAGCTGTCACTAGCTATTAACAGTGACTGAGGCAAAGTCAGTGGGCCTTTGGAGGGGGCAGCTTTGCAGGGAAGAGAGGACAGTTTCCCCATGGTGGGTGCAGTCATGGTTCAAAGGGACAGCCCATCCTCTAGACACTAGGGTCCTTGCACACAGGAAGGAGGATGAGAAGCATGTCCTGAGGAATAGTCTAGCTTGGTTGCTAGTTCAGAGGACCCTGAGGAAAAGTGTAGGGAAGGAAACAAGGCTGGTGAGGAGGAAAGAATTCTATGATAGCACCTGGGGCAGTATCCTATACACCCTGAGCTTGGGACAGCTCTGTTCTGACCCTTCTTAACGCCCAGACCTTGTGAACCTAAAGCCTGGCCTAAGCAGCATTTCCAGCACTGAGAACATGGCGTCTGCTACCAAGCACAAGACTCCTGCCAGAAACTAGCAGTCTTGTCTCCCTGCAGCCATTTCAGCATCTTAGTTCTAGATCCTTTTCCTCTTTCCCGCAGCTCATTGCCCTTCGAACCTTTCTTCCTCCATTGTTCAGTGTCCTCCCTTTCCTTCCTCTTTCGGGGCACCTATTCTGAGATCTTTTAGTCACAGTGAGGGAGCACCTAGAGAACTGTAAGTGCCCTTGGAGATCATCCAGGCATAGATTTAGAGCTGGATTGGGCCTCAAAGGGCATCTTGTCCAATCTCATTTGACAGATGAGGAAACTGAGGCCCAGAGAGAAGTGTTTAGGGTCTCACAAGTAATAAATGCCAGAGTTGGGGCTAAAACCCAAGGCTCTAGGGATTTTTTCCACCTTCCCTTATCTTAAATGAGACCCATGTGAAAACTAGCCGAGGTTTTTGTCTTTGCTGGTCACAACTGTTCACTTACAGACAAAAGTCACAACCAAATGCTTGTTGGACAAAATGCTTTAAAGCATGCACGTTTTGAACAGGAGATGGGGGGAGGGGGATTTCCCTAAAGAAAGGAATGAGATGGGGGAGACAGCAGCCAACAGCTGTGGAAAGAGAGCAAGGCTGAGCATCAGCCTTGGAATTTATTGACTTTGGGGCCAAATTGGCAGTGGCCAGAGACCAGGCTGAGAACTGAGCATGGGAAACTGGGGCTCTGAGGATCTGGGGCTACAAGGAACCTTGGAGATGAGCCCCTCATTTGTCAAGGAAGAAACCCAGAGGGTTTAAGGGACTTATCCAAGGTCACATGAGAAGCAACAGAGGATTCCAAGCCAGGTGCTTTGCCTCCCAAGCCAAGACTCTGTCTCCCCTGCCCCAGCATGAGGCTCTGTGACTCTTGGGGAAGGGAGAGGAGCCCCTCAAATCCAACCAGCCACCATTCTGAAGGACACAGAGAGAGGATTAGTGCCCAGTGGCAAGAAAGCAAGACCAAAACCAATTTCGCTTTTTCTTTCTATAGTGATAGTATTTCCTTCAGCCCCACAGGTTAGTGGGCAAATGGTCCTGACTATAGGATGTTCAGAGTCCCCCACGCCAGCAACCCAGCCTCCCAAGGGGAAACAAGGACCTTGCTTCAGCAATGGTTACTTTTTATTTTATTTTTACCAATTAGATTTTGTTTAAATTTGCATTTCTTGTAAACTACCACCCTGGGACAGGAAGTGCATTGTTAAAAATGGGTCTTCCAATCAGGAGCAGTGTGAAAATCACCTCCCACCTAGACAAACCAGTGTAGAGGCAGTTAGCTCTTTGAGCAGCTGAACATCAGCCAGCCTCCAGTCTACTCCAAAAAGAGTCCTTCCAGCCACAAGGTGCCAGGAGGAAATATTCACCAACAGATCTGGACCTCTTAACCTGGCATCTATGGCTAGATTTCAAGAGGTCCATGACTTTGGATGGGAAATATATATATATATACATATATACATATATATATATATATGTATCTTTATTCAATACAACTGGTTCCATTTGCATTTTATTTTAGGCATTTAAAGTCATTACTCCCAGAAGGGCCTACTGGGTTTCACCAAGCTGCCAAAGTGGGCTCTATCACATGGATGGGAAAGATCCCCCAAATGTCCATTCCACAGCAGCCCTTTATAAGCCCTTGGTATTAGAAAACAGGAAAGGACTTTAGGCCAGTTTCTAAGAGGCATACTTTTCTGCTCAGTGACAGAGTATTTCAAGCAGTGAAGGAAGTATGTGGGAGCCTTGAGAGCCCTCCTCAAAGCTATAGAGCAGATGGCCTATCAGCCTTCAGGTACTAGTGTGGGCCATTTCCCCTCCTTGATCTTCCCTAATAAAATCACCTTTTAATTCACTACTCCTGGAATAATGCAATTGAAACCTCTTGAAGTTACTTAGTCAGCAAACATTTATGAAGCACTTACTGTACTCTGCCTCTTGGTAAGTATGACTGTGTATGAATATACAAAGAAAAGAAGGGAGGGGAGAGGGTGTTCTCCTTACCAAGAGGCAGGGCTGCTGTAGGGGACAGGCAGAAAGCCTTAGATCCACAGAAGCTAGAGGTTCCCACTCTCTCAGACTAGCTGAATGATGAGGTGCAAGCCCCTTAGCCTCCCGATCTCCTCCAGCTACTCTCTGGGCCTATAAATTACCAAGAACTCAATTTTTGAAAAAAATTTTTACAGTTGAGCTGTAAACTGAGGCCAAGGGAAATCAAGGGATTTCCATCTATGCTCTTATTTTGTTGATCCCTGGCCAAGGAGAACAAATCAAATCCCTTTTGCTCCTGCCAAAGCCTTCAGATACTTGAAAAGAGTTTCTGTCCCAAAGATTCCCTCCACTCCACCCCCTCTTCAATTTTCTTGTTCAACTAAATAAGCCCAGATCTTCCAATCAAGTCTTTGCATGGTTTGTTCTCCATCTTCAGATTTTAGATCACGCCTGCTATATTCCTGGTTCCCTTTGTCCAATCTCTTTCTGAGGAAAAGGAAGATTGCCAGGGAGAATGCTTCTAGTGCCACTTTTCTGCTTGTACAGAAGAGGAAAGGAAGGACTTTGGACAACTGGAGCAGCTCTCCATCCCCACCGCCCTCTTTCCCTTCCCCAATGGAATCTCAGATCTGGACCAATTAAAAATAAAATAGTGGACAGGAAGTCATAGACTCACAGACTCCAGGAGTTCAGCCCGTGGAGTGTATCACAACCAACTCATACCTGAACAGGAATCCCATATTCTGCATCTCGGACAAGTGGTCAGTCACCTAGCCTCTTCTCAAAGGCCTTCAATGTGGGGAGAACCCATACCTTCCTGGGCAGCCCAGCCTACTTTTGGACAACTCCCATTGTAATTCAAAAGTTTTGCCTTTCCTTGAGTTTAAATCTGCCTTTTTGCAGTTGTGTAGCCCACTCCCCTCTTCCATATGATGAGTTCTCTTCTCTGCTGTTCATGTAGGGCCACAGACATCATACATTTTCTTATGTAATCTGCCTGAGGCCCAGGAGACTAGGGGAAGGGACTGGCCCTGAGATTCCAGAGTGGCCGACCTTTCTTTTTGCCAAAAGGGATTATGGGCAGAAAAGAGGACAGTCCACCAGGAATTGGCAAGAAGGGACTAGAGAGCTACTCCAAATTCTAAAGGAGGGCTGAGCTGCACCAGGGAAGGGCTTTCCCATGAGGATGGAATGCACTGGTGTGGGAAGACCCAAGCAGTGATGATGTAAGGTCTAAGTGCCATGAGATCCAGGGGGATTTGGGCGGGCTACTTGCGTCGGGCTTTCCAGGATGGAGAAGAAAGCAAAAAGCAAAGAAGGAAGGAGGGGGATGATTCCCCTCCTCCCCTCCTCATGGGGTGGGGGGGGGCAGGGGTCAGGGCTGAATGGGGAAAAACCTTTAGAAGCCCTCTGGTCTGAGGACACTGACCAGTGAGGGAAGTTCTGGAACACTTCCACATTTATTTTTATATCACTTTATATATATATATATATATATATCACCGTTTTTGTCCTGTGAAGTAAGTGCTATTATTATTCCCACTTTAAAGATGAAAAAACTGAAATGGAATGAGATTAAGTGACTTGCCTAGCATCACACAGCTAAGTGTCAGAGGTAGAATTTGAATCCAGTCTTCTTGATCTTCCTTCCAAGTCCAAAACCATCCATTGGATCATCTGCTAGTCTAACAAGAGTGAGGAGGAAACAGGTTTTCTGACCTTGTTCGCTCTGGGACAAAGCTGAGTGACCCCCAGAGAGAAGTAGTTTGGCTCTGGAGGGGCTGACTGTTATAGGCCACTTGTTCTCTTTGCCCTTGCTCTATAGTCCAGCTCATGGCCTCCTTAAAGAGCCAGGGATCGACGAATATAAAGCCCCATTATTTCTTTGTAGGACTGTACCAGCCCATGCAAGGAATCCTTTCAAGACATGAGCATTCTCTCTCTCTCTCCCTCTCCCTCTCCCTCTCTCTTTTTCAAACGAAGGAGCACTCCATCCCACAGGCCACTGGCCTGAGCTAAATTGCCTACCTCTTTCTCAGATCTCTAGAGTTTACTCCCTGTGGTTGGGGGAAAATGAAATTGATTGGAACCCATCTGTTACTTGGGAATATTCCATTTCAACTTGCCCATTAAGACTCCCCCCAATGAGGCCACACAGGTTTTCTGTTGTACACAATCTGTCCCTGACTTTGAAACCTGGGACTGTTCCCACATACTTTGGACCAGTTTTCCTTCTTGCACTGAGAGAAGAATTCTCTTTGGCAGCAGAACCGAGGGGCTCATTTGGGGCTGCTTTCTAATTTGTTTTAGATCAAAGGTACTTACTTGAAAGCTGTTTATTATCAATTGTCTCCTAATTTTTCAAGTTATTAACCGATTTTTTTTAAAAAAAGAACAGCAAATCACAGATTCAGCTCAGCCTCCACAATGTTCAGAGCTCACAACTAATGAAAATAGCCACCCACTCTAGCCCTCTGCAGTTTGCAGAGTCCTGCAGGTTGTTGGGAGCCCAGGAGAAATGACTGACAAAAAGGTTAATCCTACTGGCCCTGCACAACATTAAAGAGAAGATGCATTAAGCACTGGATTGTTGTAGTTTTAATTTCTTATTTTTTTATTCTGACCTTAGTACTGAAAAAGAGGCAAGTACATGAGCTTGCAAATATCTATTATGGATAGTTTGATTTTCCTTTTAAGTATATGCTAAGACTAACCTATTATTATATTAAAGTCATCCTGCCTGTTTCTTCTTTTGAGCCTTCTTCCTATTCTTTTCTCTCTCTTCCTCAATGAGGAAGAAAGTTTTGCTTTTTTGCCACCCTGCCCTTATCCCTCCTTGCCCTCTCATCTCCTCACATTGGATTAAACAAATCTCAAATCTCTTATAATAAATACACTTAGGCAAGGAAAACAAATTCCACATTTTGCCTGGAAACATGTTTCATTCATTCTGCATCCTGAGTCCGCCATCTTTGTCCAGAGATAGGTAGCATGAGCACTTTGTCAATATTGTTTCTTTCCATCTCAAATCTCTTTCCTTCCCCTCTCGTCTTTCATTATTATCCTCTTCAGTTGTAGAGACTTTCTTGGAACCCTTAGAACTTAAAGGATTTACCCATAGTTCCACTGGGGGAATTTATCATAGGTAGCCTTGAGCCCATATCTTTCTGAGTGAAGTCACCTCTTTAGTCCTCCCCACTGAATGCTCCCCAAAAGAAGAGCTCTCCTTCCTGAACCCTATCCCATTCATGGCTTTCATCCATTTTATATAGGAGGAAGCTGAGGTTTAGACTGAAGAAAAGACTTATCCAAGATCTTCCAGCTAGGAACAGACTGAGGTTAGAACTTGAGTCATAAGGTCGATTTTCAGGTAAGCAAGAGAAGCTGGAATTCAACTTCAACTCCAAATCCAGTGCTCTTAACACCAAATGCTGCTTAATTTTATCATCAGCCTTACAATAAAGAAAAGGGGCAAGAATGCAGTTTATGTCCATGTACAAACTGGTCTGGCTAATTTTGACTTCTTCTTTCCTAGCTTAACCAGAAAAATCAATCAAAACAATTTGTTTTCTATACAGTATAGGGGATACAGTATAGGGAAGTGGGAAGTATGCTGGCCTTAGAACTGGAAAAGAACAGGCTTTAAATCTTTGTCTCTGACAAGCCTAGCTTTGTGACTATGGGCAAATCTCACAACCTCTCTGAGCCTCAATTTCCTCATCTATAAAATGGAGATAATAATAACTATTATACTTACCTTTAAGGCAAGAATTCTGATCCCTTCTTGTGCCATGGACTTCTCTGGCAGGGTGGTGAAGCTTATGGACCCTTCTCAGAATAGTGTGTGTCTGTGTGTGTTTTAATTCCTAAGTGAAAATAAATGCAACTTTTAATGAGAAGTTAGCAAAACTGAAGAAGTAATTTACTTTCTCAGTCAAGTTCATGGACCAACTGAAATCCATTGATGGATATCTGTAGAGTCCAAGTTAAGACCGCTCTGCTTTAAGAGCTGTGAGAATCAGATTAAATCTCGTCTTCAAAGTATTAGGTAAATGTCAATTAATGTTATGTAGACAATATTATGTAATACATCTATATCTCATACAAACATATATATACATGCACATAATTATATAATGCAACATGCTATTATATTGTGTGATTGTTAATTATGATAAATATAATAATTAGTAAATAATATTAGCCAAAAGTATAGTCTCACACCTCTTTGATTCTGCCCTGCTCTGCTCTGTCTGGGAAGGACAAAACCTGATTAGAGTTGATATACAACACATGCAGAAACCGCACAATTTTGCAAATGTTACAAGACTTCGAAGAGGTGGCAGTGACTCTGGTAAATAACAGCTTGCATGAAAAAGTTCTGGAGAGTTTAGTGGACCACAGATTCAATAATGAGTCAATGGTGTGCCATGACAGCCAGTGTTCAGCAGTGGTAAGAGAAGCTTGTGTCCATAATGAGAGAAATGTTAGCCCCACCGTTCTCTGCCCTGGTTGTGCCACACCAAAAGTACTGTCGACAGTTCTGGGCCACATTTTAGGGTAGACATTAATACATTGGTATCAATCAATCCAGAGAATCAAGACCAGGATGCTGAGGACACTGGCAACCATGTTAATGTAAGCTTTGGTCAAAGGAGGTTGGAATGTTAAATTTGGAAGAGAGAAGACTTAGGATAGACATGATTAAAGTCTTCAAGTATTTAAAGGGCTGTCAAGTAGAAGAATTAGACTTATTCTGCTTGGCACCAGAGGACAGAACTAGATTCAGTGGGTGGAGATTACAGAGAAGTGGATTTCAGCTCAATATAAAGAAAAAAATTCCTAATAGTATAGGTTATCAGCAGATGGAATGGGCTCCCACAGCAGTAGTAATTTCCCCATCACTGGAAGTCTTCAAGATAAAACTGGGTGACTATTGCTGGAAATGTTGCAGAAGGGATTCATCTATTCTGATCCACTGTGATTTCAAAGAACAGATGATAAAGCGTGTCAGAGAGGTGACAGACTAAGGATGTATGTAGAGTGGCACATATATTTTTGGACACTATCAACATGGAAATTGTACTTTATGCCTTCTGAATCTACTATATTCAGAGTCATATCCATTACAAGAGTTTGGGCTTTGTTATCCTTTTTAAAAATGAGTTTGGAAGGGATGGAAAATAAATTCTTGTTAACGGAAAAAGAAAAGAAAATTTTAAAAGGAAAGATTTATACCCCAAGTGGGGTGGGGAGTAGGGTTAGATAGCATATGACCTATGAAGGCCCTTCCCTCAGATCCTATGATTCTATTTCTACAATTGGACTAGAAATTGGAACACTCAGATTCTGACACCAATAATAATAATTCATCTTTATGAAATAATCCCATGAGGTAGGTAGCACAAGTTTTAATATTCCCCCTTCTTACTGAGGTTCAGAGAGGTGAGCCTCATCATTCCACTGCTGGCATTCAGGGCTTCTCCACCATGACCTAGCAGCTTTTTCATCCTTGAATATCCTTCTTCCTCTGTAGTGCTTTCTTCCCGTCAGTGAGATCTTCTCAGAACCACCGTTTTGTGGAAGTGCCCAGGCCAGCCATACTCCTGCCACTTCTGACATCTCTACCGTGTTCTGGTTTAGGGACTTTCCCCTCCCATCACTCTTTCCTCTCCCCACTTTTCAGGTCCCTTTTATGTGTTTTCTTCCTACATCACGTCTTCCCTTTTGTTTATATTTGTGTCCTCAGCACTTAGCCCAGCCAGTAAGTACCTTATAATTTCTTGCTTCCTTGTTGACTTGAAGTGATTTGTCCTTGTTCACATGTTTTAGAGGCAGGATTGGAAGCCAGGTCTCCTGACTTCACATAAAATGAGATTCTTGGGTCACTAAGGCATTGCATGCCTTCCATTCTATGCGTGTCAATCCCCTCAATTGTAAAAAACAAAACAAAAAAAAACAAGGAGATTGGACAGTGGTCTGTAAGATCTCCTCCCACTTTCATCCTCTCTGATTTGATATTGTCAGCTCAGAGCAGGCTGGGGCCAAAGACCTGTGGCACTTCATTTTTTTTTAAATTTTATTTTATTTGCAAAACAAATGTATGGGTAATTTTTCAACATTAACCTTTACATAGCTTTCTGTTACAGATTTTTCCCCCCAACTCCCCACCCCTCCCCTAGATGGCAGGATATCCACTACGTGTTAATTATGTTAAAATACTTGGCAAATCGAATATATGTATACATATTTCCAAACTAATCATTGTTGTGCAAAAAAAATCGTATCTACGCAAAAGACATATCAGATAAAGGAAACACGATGTAAGCAAACATCATTCAAGAGTATGAGAATGTTATGTTGTGGTCCACAGTTCACATCCCTCTCTCTGGGTGTATATGGCTTTCTTCACTGAACAATCGGAACTGGTCTGAAACATTTCATTGTTGAAGAGAGCCATGACCATCAGAATTGATCATCATATAGTCTTGTTGTTGCCGTGTATAATGATCTCCTGGTTCTGCTGATTTCACTCAGCATCAGTTGATGCAAGTCCCTCCAGGCCTCTCTGAAATCGTCCTGCTGGTCGTTTCTTACAGAACAATAATATTCCATAACATTCATATACCATAAATTATTCAGCCACTCTCCAATTGATGGGCATCCATTCAGTTTCCAGTTTCTAGCCACTACAAAAAGAGCTGCCACAAACATTCTTGCACATGTGGGTCCCTTTCCTTCCTTTATGATTTCTTTGGGATATAGGCCCAATAGAAATGCTGCTGGGTCAAAGGGTATGCACAGTTTGATAACTTTTTGAGCATAGTTCCAAATTGGCACTTCATTTTAACCCTAATCAAGTCAGACTCCTTTGATTTTGGTAGTTCAATTAGTGTAGTCCAACTCAAAAAGTCTTGCCATTTGGCATCTCGTAATGTAGATATGAGATATTTAGGGAGTACAAGCACCTCAGGCACGAGGGCTGCCAAGCCTTTTTTCAGGGCTGCTCATCCACTTTTGGTGTCCATCTTCACCCAACTTTCGCCTGGGGCTCCAAGAAGCTACAGAAGGTGCCGTGACCTATAAAACCATTTCAGCAGAGATGCTAAACCAGGCTGAGGGTAACTAGAGGCCTCAAATCCATCAGTGAGTTAGGGGGACGTCCACCCCAAGCATGTGAAGACTCTCCCAGCAGAACAGGTGGATGAGAACAGTTTGTTTCAATGTCGATGAAGGTGGGTGAAGCATGTGCTGTGGAGTGCTTAGAACCTGGTCAGGCATGGAAGGCGTCAAGGTTCTCACCTGGGCAGGATGGCCCATCATCCTGACTTTCATCCTGCCACTGGATTTGGATGATTCTGGAAGAAAGAGTGAGGCTGGCGACTTTGTGCAGGTCTGCCTCACTGAAATCCAATTCACGGGCAAGTGAAGGTATCACCCTGTGAGGTCGTTGGTCCTCTGTAAAAATGAAGGACAAATGCCAACAGTAATGTAGATGTTATGTCCAATTCCAACAAGTTATATCTGTCTCACAAAACTGAGTTCTCATGAGAGGCTCAGGCTCATGCCAGAAATGAGAAAGGATTGTTTTTGGTTACATTGACATTGAATCTTGGTCATGGAGTGCAGTAGACTCTGGGTTTTCAAAAGCTTAGCTGATGGAAGGCAAGGTCTGGTGATTTATACCAGGCTGGAAAGGTCTCTTGTACTGTCTTTATGATGGATTCTGTCTGTCATCTGTGGAGGGCCATCCAGTTAAAGGTGAAGCCACAGGTGGCCATGGGGATGATGGAATTTTTTTTAACTTAATATAGTCTTTTGTTTTCCAGTTACATGTAAAGATGGTTTTCAACATTCATTTTTATAAGATCTTGAGTTCCAAATTTTTTCCCTCCCTCACTTACCCCCCCTTTCTCAAGATAGCAAAAGCAAGCAATCTGTTACAGGTTATACATGTACAATTATTTAAAATAAATTTTCATATTAATAATGTTGTGAAAGAAAAATCAGAAGAAAAGAAAAAAGCCAAGAGAAAGAATAAAACAACAAAAAAAAGTGAAAATAGTATTCCTCGATTCTCATTCAATTGCTCTTGTTCTTCCTCTGGATGCCAATGACAATTTCCAGATGATAGACTAATTTGGCCACAACAACTCAGGAAAACTTTCCACCAAGGCATGATTTCCAGCAACATAAGGGAACAGATCCTTGGTGGATTACTTGCTTTTTGTCCCTCCCTTCTTCTATCTATCTTGCACAGAGCAGTTAAAATCACCTTCTTCAAGCACAACTCTATCATTCCCCTGCTCAAAAGATTTCAGGAGCTCCCTGTTGCCTTTGGAAGAGAATGAAAATTCCTTAGCTTAGCTCTGAAAACTCTGCACAATCTGGCTCCAATCCTCTTACTGCCTCCTCCAATCCTCTCCAATGCCCTAGGGTTTATATTCCATGAACAGTCTTCAGGAGCCCAGGATCAGATCTACAGCACCATGGGATTCACGTGGGTGAGGAGATGAGTGAGATGGAAGGAAGACAGGACACTTTAGTGAGTGGGGTCTATATAAGCATAAACCCTTTTTTGAAAATATGGTCATCTTTGCCTTGATAAGTTCTCAACCAGTCCTCTGAAACCTTTCTTCTCGTCCAAACTTAGTGGTAGAAATCAAAGAACAGGGTTCAGTGTCCAGATGTCCCAAGCTTTGTTCTGTGGCTTAGGGGGTCACAGGGGTGACTCCATGGGGCCCATAGGTCAGGGCTGCAGCCCTCCTCATGGGCACTGTGCCTGGGGGCTTCTCAACTTTAGAATGCTCCTAAGTCCCAAGGTGGGCAGACTAGAGCTTGAGAGCTTTTAGGCACCTGTAACTTCTGGAGGATGGGAGAGCTAGGGGTCTACTCTGAGTCTCTTGATTCAAGGGCCCTAGGGATGGAAGAAGCAGTCTAGGTCCCTCTAATCTGTCCTTAGAGATAACTAAATTCTAAATCAGTCTTGGGGAAGAGAGGAAATATTTTGCTGCCCCCAAATTGAGACCCCCCCCTTGATGGTAGCGTAGAGGAAAGAGAGCTAAATTTGGAGCCAGAGAAATCCTGCCTCTGCTGCTTTCTCTCTGGGCTTCATTGTCTCCTTCTTTCAAATGAAGGGGCTGATCTAGATAAGGTCTGTCCCATCTCCATCATTCTAGGTCCTGACTTAGGGAGCAAACACTGCTGCTCTTCTCTTTGTGAGTCACTTCTTATCCATCCTGAGAGAAGTGAAACTCAAAGCACCCAAGGGCTGCTGGGAGCTTGGCGTACCCTACGTAGAGCCTTTGGTCTCTCAGTGGAACATACCAAAATTTACCCAACCACAGTGCCCATCCCCAGAAACAAGGAGGTTGGGCGATACCACAAACCCACACTGAATGTGACCACAAGTTTAGAAGACAATACACTCTGGCCTTATAAATAGAAAATATAGTTGTGCCCCCCCCCAAGTGTTAAGCTGTATGGCCTCATCCCATGGTCCCAGGGCACAGCCCAGCCTCATTAATCAGAGAGAGGGAGCTGCCCCCTGGGAAACGGAAATGCTCAACGTGCACTCAGTCTCTTGTAGATCTCGCTCTGACATTTCCCTACCATGTTTTATAACATGGTAGGAGGTTTAGAGCTGTGAGCTTCCTTTCTTTTTTTCTGGTGAGGGAAAGAAGACCTACAGTCCCTCTCAAGCCGGGGAGCCAGAATCAATGCGCAGATCAGACTATCAGGTCAGACTTGCTCTCCGATGAGCCCTTGGGGAGTGGGGGGAGGGCTCGCTGGACAAGAAAGCTGAGGAAAGTCGCAAGGTAGGCATCTCATTTACTTTCTGCCATGCCGAGCCTTTCACTCAAGATGCCTCCTCCGTAGGGCCCTGGCCCCAGCTCATTCCATCAGCTCCCAGGGGCATTTGAGGAATACCTTGATCCTGGACTGGCCATGGAGATCATTTCCTCTGGATTTGTCTTCATGGGGTGAGTCTGGTGGCTTGGTGGCTATTGAGGGCCCTTGGGGAGATGAGAAATTTAGCCTGTTTTGGGGGGTTCTTCTCTAATTTCTCTCCCAATGGGTCTCAAGCAATTGATGCTCAGGAAATGGCCCTAATGGATTTTCCCCCAGCAAGGTAGCTATGTGCAGTCTGACTAACTGAGTATCATACAGAGAGAGCTGATGTTGCTGTAAGACAAGTTTTGGTCCATAGGGCTGGCTGTAACTATGGCTTTTTTTCTTTTTGACATCTATAGAGTAAATTAATATGTGTTATCTACTTTCCCATCCATTCCCCCTTTTTTCCACTCAGATTTTTTTCTATGATAAGAAAAACTCTGTTGGGCAAATTATATCGTCTAGGGACCTTGATCTACATGGCTGCTGCTGCCTCACGTCCTACTCTATACATTGGATACTTGGATTGTTAAAACTCTTTGCTTTCCACAAGGCTATCTGGTAAAATTCTGCTTTTAAAAGAGGGGAGAGTGGGGGCGTCAAGACTCAAACAAACCATTTTTTATAATCAGAGAGAGGGGAAATAGGAGAGATTCCTGTTGTTCTGTTCTTTGTAGATAAGCTTTATCTATTGGAAGAATATTTGGTGGTGGACAAAAAATATCAATAGCGAATAGAAGGAATTGGGCTTCAGTTTGCAGCTTGCAAACACTTAAATAGCCTTAATTTGTTTGGACCCAACAGAAGAGTCAGTTTACTAGTTTACTCAGGAGAATTATCTATGAAAATTCCCTTTAATTTGAAACCAAATGAGTCAAGCTGGAAGAGATGGGGGATGAGAGCTGCATTATATAGGAGAAAGTGGAGGAGAAAGTAGTGCTGCACCCCCCAACCCCCCAAGAGCTATCCTTTCCAGCTCCATTGTCAACTGGGCCAAGTGAGGACTGCTGGCTAACATTTTCTATTCTTGCCTGAGAAGGAGAAAATAGCAAACCTTCATAAATGTGAGTTGTGGCGATTCCTATTATTATTGCTATTGCTGCTGCTGCTGCTCTTGCTATTGTTAATCTATTCAGTTAGCAGAGCTAAATACATTAGTGAGCCAAAAGGTAGCCCCAAGAATTCTCAGGTGCATGGGGAAAAGATATGTGGCAGGCAGATCAGCATTGGGGTCCATCCCCATGCCCAGGATGTGGAATACCAGTCCACCTATATTCTGATCATAAAAATCAGCCCTCTGAGACAAAAGGAGAGAGGCTGAATTGTTCTGCCAATTGGCATTGAAAAGACTCTGTTCTAAAGGACCTGGCTTCTAATCTCAGCCCTACAACCTCTGGGCATTCTGACTTAGAGTAAGTTACTTCCCCAGTTTAGGCCTGTTTCCTCATCCATCAAAGGAGAGTGTTGAACTAGTTGATTGAATGCCGTTCCGCTAGCTCTCAATCCTATGAAAACTTTGAAGATGGAATCATTAGGGACTGCCTTGTGTTGGGACCAGGGGCCTATGGTGTTGTCTACTGTCAAGGGGCATACCCTGGCAGTGGGTCATCAGACCTGTTCCATGAGGAAATTCCTGCTGAAAATCTAAGAGTAATGAAAAAATTCGACTCACAGGTAAAGAAACCGAGGCAGAGAGAGGTTAAGTGTCACACAGCTGGTGTCTGAGGCTGGATTTTTAACATATTTTACCATGCTGCCTGTCCACAGGGTCATGTCATTTTGGTGCCCCAAAGGCTGCCCAGCTCAAGGAAGAGAATTCTCCTCCTTATACCAATGGTTGATCTAAGGCCACCAATGGGCATCCTGGTGTCTGATACTTCAGGAAGTAGCTCCAGGACCCTTCTGAGCATCAGGCTAGAGATGGAGGCCCAATAGCCCCGGGAGCAATTTCCCATCTTTTGGGTTATGATATCAATTTCTGCTTGAATGACAGAATACTTTTAGAGCCATAATTTCACTTCCTCCTCACTCTGGCTCTTTAGATTTGACATCCAAAAAGTCCAAGGCCCAAGGAAATTGGCTGCCTGGGCTAGAGTGAGTTATCTGAGAGAGCCATGGTTCAAACAAGGTACTTATGACTATGTTAATGCTGCCCACCACAAGCAGGAAAATGGTACGGGGGCAAGACAGCCTGGCTCCAAATACTGCCTTTCTTCTTGCCACCTGTGTGACCTTGGGCAAGTGATTTCTCCACCCTCACTATCATCATCTGGACAGTTAAGGTACTAGATTATTCTACATCTAGGCTTTCTTCCAGTTCTCCACCTTGATTTTCACATGATATTCACTGAGAAAAGTGAAAGGAGCTCATTGTAAAACCCCCTTGGCGATCTCTAAATATAGGGAATTTCTCCCCATAGTCCAGTCATCCTTCATTCCTCTTCATTCATTCATTCATTCATTCATTCATTCATTCATTCACTCATTCATCCATCTATCCATCTATTCTTTCATCCCTTCTTTCAGCAAGCATTTATTAGGCATGTCTTGTATGCCAGGCACTGTGCTAGGTGTTGAGGATTTAAAAACAAAAAAGGAAATGCTCCGTGGTCGCAGTGACCTTTCATTCCTTTGGGTGGGGAATAGAATGGACATAGAAGAATAATGCCAAATTTGGACAGAATAAAGACAAAGGGAGGGCACTAAGAGCCAGGAACAAAAGAATGAGGGCAGTCCTAGTATAAGAGGTGGCTGGTCTGGGAACTGAATCTTGAAGGAATGTGCTTGGGGGCAGGGTTTTGGTGATAGCAGGAAAGAATATAGGAGCCAGGTTATCTGGGTTGGAGTTCTGGCTCTGCCACTTATTATCCATGTGAGCTTCACCTCCATCGACTTTGCTTTCCTCATTAATAAAGGGTGGAGGTTGAACCACATGGCTTCTGATGTTTTTTCAAGGATATCCTGATGTCCAAACTGGCTATGTCTTCCTTCCGGTGCCTGCTCCCATGGCAAAGGCGGCCTTTCAAAGGTTCTGTCAGTAAAGGGCCTGCTTCACAGGTCCCACCAAGAACCAGAGATCCAGCCACTAGGTGATGAATTTTCATTGACAATTGCTCATAAAACCAGCTCTAGTGATGTGGAGGAGCTGCTATCTGTGTCAGAGAAGAAAGCGCCCACACAGATGGAACCATACATGCTGAGGGGCAAGAGGTGGCAAGCACCTTGTAATCAATGAGCAAAGATGGGGAGGAAGGAGGATTGTTTCCTCTGCTTGGTTCTACATTTCTACCAGCCCTGTAAATCTGAAATACCAGATTGAGACTGAGGGGGCAGGGCAGACATCATCTTCCCAAGTCTGGTTAGTTCTGAACTGCCTGATTCACACACTTATCCTTGATGACTTTAACTTTGGTTTACCCCTCTGAGAAATTTAGAGCATTATGCACCCTGAGGTAGGTCCCCAGTCCCTAGGAGTCCCCATGGGTTTGCCTTTGGGAAATATAGCCTCTGGTCATAGATCACAGAAGGAAAGGACCTTAGAGTTCATTTAGTTCCAGTCTTGTCACTTTACTGCTGAGGAGATGAAATGGCTTACTCAGGATCATTCAGATTATGAGTGGTCAGAAAAAGCAATACAAGGACACTCTGGAGGTATCTCTTAAGAACTTTAGAGTCGATTGTGTGACATGGGAGACACTCGTACAGGACCGCCCAGCTCGGGGTGCCCTCATCAGAGAAAGTGCTATGGTCTATGAACAAAGCAGAATTGAATTAGCTCAGAAAAAAATTCGAGATGCCCAAAGTTAGAGAGTCCTCCCTTCCCCCAGATGTTTATAGGGACAACTTGTGTCTGACCTGTGGCAGAGCATTCTGAGCTTGTATTGGTTGGCTCAGCTATAGTTGAACATACTAATTCTATTCTAACATGGTGATGTCATTTTGATCCTCTTCCAGAAGGAAGAACAGCAGCCAACCAACCAACCAACCAACCAACCAGCAAGGCTGAGAGTTAAACCCAAGGCTTTATAGTTTAGAAAGCTCTCGCCCAGTGCCACCTCACTAGTTAGTGGTAGCACCAGGACTAGAGTCTAAGTCTTCCAAGTCTACTACCACTTACGAGCTGGGTGGCCTTGGACAAGTCATTTCCTTTCTTCTAAGATTCAGTTTCCTCCTGAGAAAAATGAGAGAGCATTTAGGATTAGATTTCTCCAAGGTCCCTTCCAGCTGTAACATTGTGGATGCTAAGAGCTCTTCCAGCTCTTCCATTCTCTGCCTTAATGTCCCTCCTAAGTATGATATTCTCTGCTCCAAGGTCCCTTCTAACTTTAGTACTTAGGAGTCTATTTCTTGACTTCTTGGATTTTCATCAGCAGATGACAGGAAGTGAAATTGATTTCTTAAATGAGACCTAGTGAGAAAATTCTGCCAAACTGTTGAAACTTTTTTTTTCATTCTGGATTTTAAAAAATAAGATTCCTCTGTCGTCTTCCAAAAAGACAAAAGCTATTGAGACTAATGCACATTTGGCAATGGGACAGGCCTAGTGGATGTTTAAGCAGCAAGGAGCTGCTGTGCAGATTTGTAAACAACCCCTCCCCTTCCCAGTAAAGGGCACTGGAATTATCTTTAACACAATGGGGCAGTAAAACTGCTTCAAATTTTACTAGCAAAATAAAAACCATCAGCTGCTCTGCTAATGCTGCCGGAAATGAGGTTGGTTTGCCGAAGTGCTGGAAGAGTTAAGGGATTATCCAATTCATTTGGTCATCCAGAAACAGGAATTGGGCAATCCAGGGCAATTAAACACACCTTTGTCCTCATTGGGAGGAGGAAAATGGTTTCATCATTCTGTATAAAATATCAAAGGATGCTCCCCCCAAAAAACAAGTTACAAGTAGATCATACACACACCGACGGACAAATACACACATATATACACACACATTTATGCATATTATGTATATGCACATATGTAGCATTATCAGTGCTAAACTTAGTGACACACAATAGATACTTAATATATGTGGAATTGAATTGAATTTCAGTGGGGGAAGGGGTACAATATGTAAACAGACAAGTACAGGCTCTGTCCTCTGAAGAGCACTAAATAACTAAGGCCGTCAGAGAAAGATTCCTGTACATGAGCTGAGCCTTGAAGGAAACCAGGGATTTAAAGAGACAGAGATGAAGAGAGAGAATACGTTCTGCTGCAGATTCTGGAGATCCTTGAATGTCATGTAAAGTAGTTTGAATTTTGTTCAATAGACAGTAAGAAATTGTGAAAAATATATTTAAAAAAACTTTTGAGAAGACAACTGACATCAAAAGATGTATGTATAAGGGGACTTATTCTGGCAGCAATATGAAACCTGGATTGGATTGGAGAGAAAGAAGAGGTAGGAAGACTTGGAAGGAGAGTATTACAATGTTCCAGGCAAATGATAATAAAATTCTCTTCTTGGGTTATAGCTGAGGGAATCACAAAAGGGAGACTGGGGAGACCTTATACGGAGGATTGGTAAGGGCTAGTAAATGATTGAATATGAGAGGAAAGGGTCAAACATAACATTAGATTTTGGACACGGATGAGTGGTGAAATGGTGCATCCCTGGGAGAAACAGTGATATCTGAAAAAAAGAACCAGTTTAAGAGAAAGGATAAGGAGTCATGTTTGAGACATGTTGAATGTGTGGAGGCAGAATGACATTCAGGGGAAAATGACCTGTAGGCAGTTGGATATAAAAGGTCTAAAGTCTCAGAGATGAGTAGAGCTCTAGACCTAAGAATCATCTGTACTGAGAGAATACTCGAAGCTCTTGGCCTTGGGAGAGAAGATGAGAAGAGAGGAGAGGAGATGTGCCAGGATGGGACAGGATGGGATGGGAGGAGCTCTTCCATGAGATAGATTGAAGATGCAGAGTGATTGTGACTCAGGCATGGAGTGCTGTGACTCAGAAATGGAGAAAGATGTCATTGAGGATGAAATTGATGAATTCATGAGTTTGAGATAGATGAGAGGTCACCAGCACAGATCCTGAACTACCTGAGGTGATGACAGGAGATGGGATGGAGTCGAAAACTATAAGTCAGCTGCTCATGTCACTAAAAAAGTTGGGAGAATAGTCTGCCATTTGGTACATGATGTGCCTAGACTTGATGCCAGGAAGATCCTGCCTCTATCCATACTAACTGTGTGGTCCTGGGCAAATCACTGAAACTCTCTGAGCCTTCATTTCCTCATCTATCAGTTTCCTGTATTCTCTAGCTCAGGAGTCATAAAAGCCTAGTGGCTAGGGAGCTGGAATGGAAGCTAGGAGGACCTTGGTTAAAGTACCGCCTTTGACACATTGGCTATTTTGACCCTGGGCAAGACAATGCTCTAGTGATCTAGGCAATTGCAGAAAAGGTCTGATCTACGTGGTAGAGGGAATTCACTCACCTGGGAATTCACTTTACCGGTGAAACTACACCACCAGTCCTGATCTCTTTCCCTCCAGCAGGGCGAATGGGAGAAGGTGTTCAAAAGTGATCATGTATGTAAAGCCCTGTGGAAATGGTTACCATCAGGATTAAGACAAGGACAAGATTCAGGAAGGGGGAGGTTGGGGCTGCTTAGAGTCATCACTCAGATTTCCAGAGAAGAAAGGACCAGTTGGTGTGGGGGAACCAGCAAACTTTTTCCAATTCTGGGCTCAGGTACAACTTTGAGAACATTTTGTGATCTGCAGAGAACAGCACTGTTTCTCAGAATAAATAAAGTATGACCCAGGTCATACTGTACACAGACTTTCAAGGTAATAAGCATCTGTACAGGAGAAATAATTGCATTTCATGTGGAGAAATATTTGTGTCCATTTACGTCTTTCCAGAAGGAACAGAAAAATAGTTCTAGGAACATGAAAATGGAAAATCTCTGTGACATGACTCCCATTTTTTTTTATCTGTCCCTGTGATTTCACTGGGTCGGGGGATTCAATCAATCAACCAACAAGCATTTATTAAAGGTTGGAGGAAGGGGTATATTTGCAGAGACAAAAGTGAAGCGATTCCTGACAGTGTAGGGTTCATGTTCTATTAGAGGAAGACAATGTGTACATGTATTGCTATCTACAAAAATGAATGCCTGGTAATTTGGAGGAAGAGGACACTAACAGCCTGGAGGCACCAGAAAGCCTTTGTGATTGTGGGAGGTGGCACTCAAGCTGAATTTTGAAGAAACCTAGGGATTTGGAGAGGCAGAAATGAGGAAGGAGAGCATTTCAGGTGTGGAGGTCAGCCAGACAAAGATGTGCAGTTGGGATATGGACTATGCTGTGGAAGGAACAGTAGGGAGACTAGTTTGGGTAGACCAGAGAGTGTTTTGTGAGGGCGAGTAAGACCCATTAAAACTGAGAGAGTAGGTGTGAAACACCCAGTGGAGAACTAGTCTCCACCCAATACTGGTCTATAACTTGGCATCCTCCAAACTCCCAGGATCTCCTGGGAGCAATGACACAGGAAGAAATTTGCCCAGGGTGATACAACTAGTTTGTAGCACAAGGACTTAAACCTAAGTCTTCCTAAGTCCAAAGCCAAGCCACTAAAGTGCCTTATGAGTAAAAGCAGGGTTAATTTCCCAAGTTTGTAAGTTATTTCCTGGCTGTCATTTGCTCAAAAAACGTAGATAAAAGGGCAGGCATCCAATATCTGGACGTGAGCAGGTCTCACCCCACCCCCAATTCACGCAGTTCTACAGGTTGAATTCCCTGGTTAGGGGCACAGTCAGAGTTCAGTTTTTCCTCTGCTCACCCCCAATATCCCCCCACACGTATATACACACATAGCCCTTTTTCACTTTTTCGTAGTACCATATGTATCTGAGACTCTGATACATCAACCAGGATCAGATATAGACATAGATTACACCCCTAAAACCCCAAGAAAATGGCCTTCTTCAGGGGTCTGGAAGTCTAAAGCCAAATGAAGCACCATATATGTGCAGACACACTGCCCTGTCTCATTCTGAGTAGCCCTGGGAAGAGGTTGAGAAAAGTTTATTCTCCATCTGTAAAACATCGGGATCCTTGCAATTTAACAGCCAACAGGACTTAATTCCCAAACTCAGAACTTGATTTGGGAAGCCAGGTTTGATTTTTGGCAAAGTTTCTCTTTGCTCATTTGAAAAGATTTCTCAGGGCTTGGGATGGGAAGGTGCTTTTCTTTGCCTACCCGGTCTCCCTGGCACTGCTGGTGACCATGTCTACTGACTCAGGGTGTCAGCCTGGGAACTGGGTGAAACAGCTGGCAGTAGCTGGTGGTGTGAGCCACAGGCTGCTTTCAAGGATGGGAAGGAAAGAACTAGAGGGCAGTAGATTACCACAGAAAAGATACCGAAAGGTGATAGAAATAGGAAAGGAAAGAGAATGAGCATTTATATAGCTTGGTTGAGAAACTGAGGCCAACAGAGATTAAGTGACCTACCCAGGGTCACCTACTACTACTTGTCTGAGGCTAGATTTCAATTCAGGTCTTCCTGATTTCAGGCATAGTGCTCTATCTACTCTAGTGCCACCTAGCTGCTCCCAAATGAAATGGGGAGCATGAACCTCCAGAGAGATGGCAGCTAGGGACAAGGAAGCCCAGGCCAGTGGCATACTTCTGTTGTACCTTCCATCAAGTGCTCCACTAGTCTCTGTGGCTGGTCACTCTGTTCCAAAGTTTGATCCATTTGATTGTGCAGCATTATACAGACCAGTCAGCCAGGGAACGGAATGCTTCATAGGATCACTGAGTTAGAGCTGGAAGGGACCTCAGATGGGGCAAAAGAAGCTCCAAGACATAGATAGACTTGTCCAAGGTGACACAGCTAGTTAGTAGCAGACCTGGGATTTTAACCCATGCCTTCTAACTCCAAATTGTATTCTTTTCCACTGTACCATGCTACAAAGAGTTGTTTTGTGTTCTATATATTTCATCTCACTTTGAGAAATACATTTATTGTTTTAGGCTACTCTAACATTTAACATAGTTCCCCACCTCACCTCAGTGCTTAGAAGCAACAGGCAGACTCTGCCTTAGCAGGGAGCCCACTGGGCCTCCTCGCTTGGGCAGGAGAATTAGACATTTGTTAAGGGTTGGAAGGGAACTCAGAAGACACCCATCACAACCTCTCCTTGAGCAGGAGTCCCCACTCTGGCACTCCTAGCAAGTGGTTTTCTAGCCCCTATTTGGAGACCTCCAGCAAAATGGAGCCCACTCCCTCTCAAGGCAGCCCATTTCATTTTGGAACTGCTCCAATTGTTGGGAATTGTTCTCCTTACATTGAACATAAATCAGTCTCTCTTTGGAAATTCCAATTCAGTTCTAATCAGTGAATATTTAGGAAGCATATACTGGTGCCTGGCACTGTGCTAAGTTGCTAAGTATTCAGAGACAAGAATGGAACCATCCTTGCACTCAAAGAGCTTGCATTCTTGTAGGAAATTCTAACAGGGTTCCAAAAAGTAAATACAAAATAATCAAAGTGGGGGAGAGAGCACCATCAACTGGGATCAAGATCCATGGGGTTGTTTGTGGCCCTACCCCCATAGTCTCAGCTTTGTTACCTTCCATTTATTCTCAATCTGTCTGGGAGATACATCTTTTCCATTAGTATGCAAGGTCCTTGAGGATAGGGGCTGGTTTTGCTTTTTCTTTGTATCCTCAGTACCTAGCAGAGTGCCCAAACATAGAGTAAGCATTTAATAAAAGCTTATTGCCTGATTATCTGTCCTGAATTATGAAAATAGAAGTTTAAACCACACAAGGAAATTCAGACTTATGTTAAGATATCTTGTTTGAAATCAACAGAAATAGATCTTAATACACACTGATGATCCATGAGATTAAGGAACCAAAAAGGAAACCAAACAGAGCAAGTCTTATTTTCCTTTCATATGACAAACCTTCTGAATACTTGAAGACACCTATCAGGTTTCTTTTGAATATGTTTCCAGCCCAAATATCCCCAAATCCGCTAGCTGATCCTCAAATGACATTTAGGGCAGCTACAGTGGATAAAGCATAGGGCCTAGAATCAAGAAGACCTGAATTCAAATCAGCCTACGTACAAGCTGTGTGAACTCTGGGCGAGTCACCCCATTTGCCTCAGCTTTCTCATTTGGAAAATGAACTGGAGAAGGAAACAACAAAGTACTCTTTGTCAAGAAAACCCTAAATGGGCTCACAAAGAGTCAGACATGACTAAAAACAACTGAACAAACAACAGAATATGATATATGGACTCATAGTTCTCATGAAGCTACATTTTTTGAAGTTTCCACGGGAAAAGAGAAAAGAAGGAAGAAGGAAGGAGAGAGATAAAGAGAAAGAAAGAAAAAAGAAGAAAATGGGTTCAAAGTGATGGAATTTCTGATAGCTTAGAAAGAGATGCAGACCCAAATCAACTCATTTGCTTATTTATTGTTCATTCCTTTCGTTCTGCCTTACAAAAAGCCAAGGGATTTCGACAAGATCTTAGTCTTTATTTTCCACGTTTGCTTTTGTTTATGATTGTTAGATTTACTTAAATTATGAAAAGAAATCGGCAACTAAAAATAGGCTTGAAATACCAACTCAGCCTATTTCTCGCCAACAGACATTTATTAAGCATTATTTATTATGTTCCCAATAAAGACAGAAGTAGTGTAAAACAAAAATGGCCATTGGTCTTGGGGAGTCCAGTACAATGGAGAAAGAGCTGTACTTGGAAGCAAGAGACCTAGGTTTTAATTCCAAGTCTATCACTTACTGGCTGTGTGACTTGGCTAAGCCCCTCAATCTTTTTCAGCTTTACTTTCCTCATCTGTAAAATGGGAATGGTAATACTTGCACTATCCATTTCTAGGTGTGTTATAAACTAAAAAATGATGGAGAAAGATTAATTGCTTGGTAAGAGAAAAGTTACATATAAAAGCTCAGCTTTCTTGCCTTTGGAGGTATTAGGATTTTCAAGCTACAGATAGGAGGGACTTTAGGGATCACATAGTCTAATCCTCTCATTTTATGAAGGAAAAAACTGAGGCCCAGAGAGGGATAGTAACTCATCCAAGGTCACATAGCTGGCACAACTGGAAGAAGTTGGCTCACTTTTTGCTAACCAAGTAGATTTTTTTTTAAATATAGCATTTTCCTTTTCTTTTTTAAAAAATTTTATTAAAGCTTTTTATTTGCAAAAAATGCATGGGTAATTTTTCAACATTGACCCTTGCAAAGCCTTCTGTTCCAAATTTTTCCCTCCTTCCCCCCACCCCCTCCCCTAGATGGCAGGAAGTCTAATACATGTTAATTATGTTAAATACTTGACAAATCGAATATGTATATACATATTTATACAGCAGTCTTGCAGTACAAGAAAAAGCATATCTACAAGAAAAAAAAAAACTTGAGAAGGAAAACATAATGCAAGCAAACATCAATAGAGACCATGAAAATGCTATGTTGTGGTCCACAGTCAGATCCCACAGGCCTCTCTCTGGGTGTATATGGCTTTCTTCATCACTGAACAACTGGAACTGGTTTGAAACATCTCATTGTTGAAGAAAGCCATGTCCATCAGAATTGATCATCATAGTCTTGTTGTTGCTGTGTATAATGATCTCCTGGTTCTGCTCATTTCACTCAGCATCAGTTCATAGCATTTTATTTTTCAAAAGACATGCAAAGATAGTTTTCCACATTCACTTTTGCAAAGCCTTGTGTTCCAAATTTTTCTTCCTTCCTCCTCCTCTCCCCCCTCCCCAAGATAGCAAGTAATCTGATATAGGTTAAACGTGCAATTCTTCTAAACATATGTCCACATTCATCATGCTATGCAAGAAAAATCAGATCAAAAGGGAAAAAACATGAGAGAGAAATAAAACAAGCGAACAAATAACAATAACAAAAGGTGATAATACTATGCTTTGATCCCAAGTGGATGATTTTTGAAAGTTGGAGTCTAGATGCTTCCAAATCCAGTCTTAGGATTTTATTATTGACTATGGCAAATGACAAAGTTTCATTGTAGAAGAAGAAGCCAGATGAGATCAAAGGGAATCCTTCATTTCCAGAAGAAGCAACAAAGAAGAAAGGGTGAGAAAAAGTACATAGAGAGAAAAAATAAAGAATTATACAAATTCCTCAAAAGAGGTTTGGGGTAAGGATTTAGGGTCATTATTTTAGGCAAGTTGAGATACATCCTTGCACTCCTACCTTGAGATTCTTAATCTGGGGGTTGGAAGTTACAGCTATAGGAAAAAATGTGTTTTCCCTCATATACAAAGATAGAGGAAAAGGGGAAGAAGAAGGAGAAGAACAAGAAGAGGAGGAAGAAGAAGAAGAGGAAGAAGGAAAAGGAGGGGGAGGAGTAGGAGAAAAAAAGAAGAGGAAGAAGAAGAAAAACAGGGAGAAAGAGGAACAAGGAGGAGGAGGAAGAATGAGAACAAAAAGAGCAAGAAGAAGAAAATATTGAAGCTCTCAGTGTTCTAAGCCCTCAATACTCCCAAGTATGGCAAAATCAGATTAAATTGTAATTGGTCTTACCTAACTAAATCAATAAAAATGCAGCACAACATATAGATAATGTCAACAAGTTGATTTCTAAGTCAATATGCAGCCTACAAGGATCCATATGTACAAGTTTAATGGGCCCCTTTCTATTTGCTTGACCCCACTATTCTGGGTAACTCTTTAAGACCATGAGTTTCATAAGGGGGGGGGGGGGGGCTGAGCTGAATTAGCAGAGGGGATTTCCTCCTCTAGAAAGGGAGAAGAGGGGAATATGCATTTATTAAGTACCTACTTTGTGCTAGGCACTATACTAACCACTTGACAAATATTAGCTCATTTGATCCCTGGAGCTCCTTACCTTTATAAAAACACAGGGCTGGTAAACAATGACAAAAATATTACCACAATATTAACAGATATTTATATTTTAAAGTCTGCAAAGCATTTTACCAACATAATCATAGTTAAACCTCACAACCAAACCTAAAAGATTTCCCTAAACCAAAGCAGCCCATTCCCAATGGGACACCCCTGATCACTGGGGAGTTTTTCCTTGGGTCAAACCAAAATTTATTTCCCAATAATAAATATCATTCCTCTAGAACTATTAAGTTATCTAAAGTGCTTTCCTCCTAATTTTCTAAGTGCTACGCAGGTGGTGTAAGTATTATTACATTGTCCCCATTTTAGAGCTGGGGATTATCCATCCTTGTGGCTCAGAAAGGTGAACTGACTTGGCCAGGGTCACAGAGTCAGTGAGGATCCCAGCTGGGGCTCAGGGCCAAGTCTCCTCACTCCAAATCTAACACTCTTTCCTCTGTTCTATGCTGGGGAGTTGGAAGGGGAGTAGGGGAGCAGAGCGGGTGTGCCTCCGTGAAAATTCTCGATCTGTTGCATGCTGGGCTTTAGCCATTTAAAAGCACCCCTGAGAGTTCCATTGCATCTGTTGAACTAAATTCATCTGTCTTTTACCTGTTATTCTAAACCAAATTATGAAGTAGAACTCATGGGAAACAACTGTTGCCCTCCCTCTCTCTTTCCCTCTCTTTTTTTTTTCTTTTAGCTGAAAGGTTTCTTTCAGCACACAGGGACAGCACACTTGGCAAGGCTTATTCTGGGGGATGCCAGAGAGGGACCAAATGGTTAAAAGGTTTGCAGCTGGAGGAGCAAGGAGGATCATGGGAGCATGGTTAATCCATATGCAGGAGAATTGAGAGCCAAGTGCTGTTTATGGTCTTTATGGTCTTGAATTTTCCAGATAGCACATTGAGGAGCCCCATGTTGTTCGGATTAGAGCTGGACTTTTGCCCTAACCCTGGTAGCCCAATCCCTTCTACAAAGCTGAATAGTTTCTATACAAGGAAAACTTGGCACTTTCCAGTTTGCGTGTTTTCCCCACAATCTAGCATGAGCAAATGCTTCTTCAATACTCCAAGCTCCTCAAAGACAAGGGCTATTTCATTTCTGCCTCTGTAACCCCAGTGCCTAGCCTGGTGTCTGGCACATAGCAAGTACTTAATAAGTGCTTGTTGAATTGAATTGGGTCAGAGCTGCAAGCTCAGTGATTGATATGAGTGGGCTCCCAATTATACCTATCACAAACAGTCCATCTCTTTGTATCTTGGGTGATTTATATCCATATCCTCTTGTAAGTCCTAGGTAGGAGGTGCACCCAACCATCTGGAAGACTGCTTCTGAGTCTTTTACCACTCTGCGGGTAAACAGCTTGATTCCTCTACTAGTATGTATACTCATTGGCCGTTAGGGAAAGGAAGGGAAGAGGAACAAGAATGTACGTTCTAAATACTGTGCTAAGCCCTTTACAAATATCTCATTTGATCCTTATAATCTTTTGAGACAGGGGTTAGTTATTATTATCCCATTTAACAGTGAGGAAACTGAGGTGACCACGAGAGGATGCCCATCACTCTGATGTTTGGCCCGGACCAGATTAAAATGTAATTGGGAAATATTGAACAAAATAAATAGCAATATAATCAAACAAAGATAAAAAAACACTTTTTAAGGCAAAGTTCATGTGTGACCCACAGGGATCCTTCTGTACAGGTTAGTGGCCTCCATTTCTATTTGAGTTAAACACAGCTAATCTTAGAGAATTGCCTTGGACACTGAGAGATCATGTGACTTTCTCAGGGTCACATGGCCAGCACAGGGCAGAGATAGGTCTTGAATGTAAGTCTCCTTACCCCCAGTCCATGCTTCCCTTTATGCCTTAGATTCTGCTCAGAACAAAGGGGAAAGTGAACTGGAAGACCAAAGAACTTCCTTTGGTAAGGTACTTCTCTGAGGGCCTGGCATTTCCTCAGTGAGGGCACTCCTCCCTTAATACATGGCACACCATCTTGATGCCTTTAGTAGATTATTTTCATGAATTGCTAGGAGGAAAATGACTTCTAGTATTGAGTCTCTTTGAGTGTAAGAAGGCTGCCCTCTGGCCTACTGCTTGAACCTTCTAGAAGCCTTTCCAACTTGGTTGAAGGTACCAGAGTTTGTTTTACTGCTGTAGCCTTCACGAATCTATCTTGAAGGAGGAGGCAGATCTTCTCCATGTTACCATAAGGTACAAAAGGAGAAGTTTTTAGTGGAGAAAGAGATTCACTTATTCTCTTAAAAATTGGATTGGGTGCCCCAAACCAGAATCTGGTATTTGCTGTGCTGCCAGACTCATCTCTAGCATCCAAACAAGAGGTAAGCCATTTTAATAGAAATATCTACTCCAGCTAGCTGTGTTTGTTTTGTGTTTATCCAACGGCAAAGATGAATTAATCCTTGACCCCTTTTAGTCACTGAACTGTGTCCCTGTGAACTGTTCTGGATTGTGCCCACTGATCTGTTCCGCTTGGGTGGCATCTGGCCAGTCTTAGCTCTGACCTCACACAGTAAAAGAGGGCATAAACAACAGGTCCATTTCCATCTTCCTCACCTAGGCATCCTTTTCTAACCAGAGTGAAAATCAGAGAATTTCCAAGCTGAAAAGGGCATCAAAGGGCATCCTCTCTCTGATCCAGCCAGTCCTCAAATCCATTCCATTCTGAGCAAGTGGTCAGTGCCTGAAGGGAGAGCTCACTACCTTCTGAGGTAGTCCATTCAACTGTTAGATAGCTCCATTAGGAAGCCTTTGTCTTACTACAACACTTAATTTGTCTCTTTGCAGCTTCTACCCTTTGTCACTAGTTCTGGCAAGACTTAGTCTTGCCAAACAGGACTTGGCTAATGACTCCTTTGTAGTTCTTTATATAAATAACTGTAGAAGACAGCTATAATGTCAACCCCAAGTCTTCTTTGCTTTTAACATTCCTAGTTCTTTCTCTTGATGTAAAACATGGCAAAGTCACGTGACATTTCTGAGGCTCAGTTTCCTCATCTGTAAAAGGAAGGGGTTGAAATAGATGACCTCTGAGATACTTTGTAGCTCTTTGTATGGGATAGTCTCTAGACCTCTGGCCATCCTGGTCACCCTCCCCTGGGTGGGCTGAAGTTTGTCAATGGTTTTCCTAAAATGTGTGGCCTAGAGCTGACCACAGTTGGCCAAATGTGGCCAGACCGGGGTGGCCCCTCCTGTGTAAACAGTCAAAGACATCCGGCCTCTCCAGACCTCGCTTTGTGTTTGCTCAGTGGCTTGAGCAAGGCGCGGGGCGGGGGGCTCTTTTATCCCCTTTGTTGGACACTTCTCTTAGGGGCAGCAGACTTTAGAAAAGAGCTTTTGTGTAGCTAGGCCTCCCCCCCCCCACTCTGAGTATTTTCTGCATATCCACTTAGTGAGCACCTGCTATGTATCCATTCCTGTGCCATGTGCTGGGAGATTCAAGAAAAAGAGGAGCTTAGGTTTTACCACATAGGCTTAGTCCATTTGGATATTGCTCATCCTCTCTTTCTTTCATGCTTTTCTCCTCTTCCCAGACCCATTCCTCCAATGTCATCTTCCTGGGGATAGCCAAATTTTTTACTGAGCTTCCCCCCAAGGAGCTCTGGTTTTGCCACCCATTGGTGATACAGTAATGGACATCTAGAGAATGCTTTAAGCACTTAATAAATACTTGTTGATTTTCCCACCCTAGGAGGTAAGGACTACAGTTATCATCCCTATTTGACATTGGGGAAACTGAGATTTAGAGAATTACATTGACTTGCCTGGGATCACAGAGCTAGCAAGTGTCTGAGGCAAGATTGAAGCCAGGTCTGAAGCCAAGTCCAATGCTCCCAGTTTCACTAGGCTGTCTCTCACTCTTCTTCCCTGCTTTTTTCTCTCCCCAGCCTTGGATCCCATGGTCTCAGGGTCCTGATCTTTGCTTTCTAAGGTGAAATTCATAGGGGCCTCCTGGTGACACAAAACCTTAACCCAAATAAATGACTCTTTAATGGTGGGATTTCCAGACTAGTAGGGGAGATATTTGTGGGCATGGGGGCCTTTTGGTGACCCTTCATTCGAGCCACACAGACTACTGCCTCTTTGGTTCACACGTCAGGCTGGGAATATTTGGGGTACAAAATGTATATTGGAACACAGCTGTACTGACAGGCTGCTAGGCCTTAATCCGCTCACTCAACAGGCAGTGAAACAGCTGTGGTCGTGAGAACTTCCTCCTAAAAAGATTCCTGACTGAGAAAATACATTTGTTGCCTTCCAGTCACAATGAGAATTTTTTGGGGGGGTTGTGGGATTCTTTTACAGTAAATCTGAGTAGCTGAGGGCCTTGCAAGTCACCAGGGACCCTCCAGCTGCCCCATGTTTGAGGACTTTACCTGTTCTCTCCCCTTTCCTGAGGCACTCTCTGACACAAGGAGACTCCCAGGGGCAAAGGGAGTTCTCCTCTCCTCCATGTAACCCAGTCTCTTCCAACCTACCTCTTCCAGTCCCTTTCCATGTGAATTCTAAGTGCCCAAAGGATGCAGGTATCCTACCTGCTAGATATGGAGTCAGGAGACCTGGCCAACATTCTTGCCTCTGTTGGGGAGGCGTGGAATAAGTCATATCCATTGGAGAGCTTTGTGCTCTGATCCCTTGATTCCCAACATGGAAACATAGCTTGTAGAGCTAGGAGGGATCTCAGAGATCATCCAGGTTTTTAGATAAAGAAAATGAGGCCTCAAGAGATGACATAACTTAGCCAAGGTGCAGGGCTTGAATTGAAATGGAATTGAATCCAAGTGTAGTGCTCTCCTAGTGACACTGGCTCCCTTTTCTGAGCCTCAGTTTTCTCATCTATAAAATAGGGATCCTAATACACAGGATAGTTGTGGAGGGGAATCAGGAAATTGTTGTTGACTTGTTTTTCAATCACGTCCAACACCTTGTGACCCCACTGGGGATTTTCTTGACAAAGATACTGAAATGCTTTGCCATTTCCTTTTCTAGGCCATGTTACAAATGAGGAAACTGAGGCAAACAGGGTAAAGTGACTTGCCTGGGGGCACACGGCCAGCTAGCATCTGAGGCCAGATAGGCTTGGCACTCTATCCCCTATAGAGCCACCTAGCTGCCTTCGAAAGAATCTAGGGATTCCAGAAATCAGAACTCATGAGTGAGTGCTAGCCTGGTTCAGCCTATGCAAACACATGGAGGCAAGAGATCCCGTGCCCAGGAAGGAAATGGCATGAAGGCCAGTTGGGCTGGAACATAGAGTGCCCAAAGTGCAGCAAGGCTAGGAAGGTAGGCTAGAGCCAGACAGCAAAGGCTTGCAAATGCCAGGCTAAGGGACCTCCTGCCGCATGCTCACTGCGTTTCTGTCTCCTTCTCCCAGGGATGTTCCTATAAAATAGAGCAGGCCATGATCTGACCCCAGCAGCAAGGATGCAGATCTGCCCAGATGAAGCTTACTTTTTGGCAATATCATTTTCTCGTTCCCTGACTTCAAGGGGGATACCAGAAAATGTGGAGATTCAACCCATTGCTCCCCTATTGAAAGTGAGCATCTTTGAGTAGATGACATAGATGGTTTCACTGCTAGCCGTGAGACCCAGGTTTCTTTTACTGTTGTCCACATCAATACATTTGCAAGAAGGAACATGTAGAGAGAAATGCACAGCATTCTGAGAAGGAATTCAAGCTTATCCCTGAAGGCCTGGCAATGCTACTAACGGGACTGATATGTACAGAGTGCTGAATTAGGCGGTGGGAACTGTGCTAGCTCAAGTCCCTGGTCATCAGTGACTCCGTGATGCCCAGAGTTGGAGGAACTGAGCAAGGGGCAGCATTTGAAGGGGGCCTTGTCAACCCATTTTTGAGGATACGAGACACGAGACTCTTATGTTCCAGCCCAACTGGCCTTCATGCCATTTCCTATCCTGGGCACGGGATCTCTTGCCTCCATGTGTTTGCATAGGCTGAACCAGGATAGCACTCACTCCTGAGCTCTGATTTCTGGAATTCCTAGATTCCTTTGAAGGCAGCTAGGTGATCAGGCCACTGGGCTCAATAAAAGGAGAGGGAGACAGAGAGAAGACAGAGACAGAAACAAAAAGAGCCAGACAGAAAGAGTAATCTGGTAATCTAGAGCACTAACTGGACGGACCCTTCCATTGTTGAAAAAGACACCCATTTAGTAGCTATGAATCAGTTCATTCTAGAAACTACTGGGTTTGAGGCAGTGGAGTGTAATGGATAGAAGACAAGCCTCAGAGCCCGAAAGACCCAGGTTTAAGTTCCACCTCTGGAATATCCTGGCTGTGTGACCCTAGACAAGGCACCTAACCTCTTCCCCCAGACAAATCTCTAAGATTGTGAGTTTCAGAGAAGATTCTGAATTGCATTTATAGATGAAATTTTTTTCTATTCAAAAGTTCTCTGTACCAGTGAAATCATGCCTAGTCCCTATGCTATATATATGTATATGCATACATATATATTAACATCATATTTATAAGCACACTGACCTGAAACATTCTACTGTTTATGTTGCTCTCATATATGTGCACATATGTGCATATGTGTGTATCCATCCATATACACACATATTCTTTGGAACTTCCACTTTTAGGGAGTTGTCTGGAATACCAAAAGATTTAATGACTTAACAGGGTCACCCAGACAACAAGAATTAGAGATGTGTCTTGATTCTGAGGTTAGTTTTTTACCTATTGCACTCTTGCTTCTATTCTATATACATAAGTAGTCTAATTTTGGCCATCTAATTCCATTCCATCCCTTATGACTCCTGGAAGTTGAAGTACAATGTTACAGACAAGAATTTTTAGTCAATTCTCTGATTTTACAGGGAAAACAGGATTCTGGCTCAGGGTGCTGGACTTGAAGGGTGCTGACAGCAGGTTGTAGTCCTAGATTCTGAGAGTTAGAAGGGACTCCAGTGGCCATCTAGCCCAATCCCTGCATGAGATGAATGTCTACTGTGAGATACTTGACAAGAGGTCATCTACTCTCTCTCAAGATGACCCATTCTAAATTGGGTAGGAAGCATTTCCTGACGTTAAGTCTAAACTTGCTGCTTATTATACTGATTATGAACCCTATAAGCAGAAGAAGTCTCATTTAAATGAAGACAGCTCTCATGCCCCCTTCCCCAATTTTTCATTATCAGGCTACTTATTCCCAGTTTCTTCTGTTCAAGACACTTCACCATTCTGGGTGAGCTTAGCCAGAGTTAACAAGAATTGTCAGTTGGGATAGGAGGCTAGCAGACTATGAGCTGGCATGTTCTTCCTTCTTTCCCTGTAGCTTTGTGCTACCTGCTCCAGACACTATACTGGGTCCCCAGATGTGAAAATTTCCACTTTTAGCTCTCTCTTTTGGTCATTTCCAAAATCCAAAAATGAAAATTTGCACTGAAGCCTTGAAAATAGCTCCCAAGGAGAATCTCAGAGTTAGAACTAGAAGGGACATTGGAGGCCCATTGAATCCAACTCCCTCATTTGTAGATGAGGAGACTGAAGCTCAATGCGGGTCATGTCCCAGCTACACAGCTAATATGTCCAAGGCAATGTTTGAACAGCATGCTGTGCACTCCAACATGTAAAATTTAAGGTTATAAAAGAGACCTGAGCTGAAATTTAGTTCAGCCTCCTCAGTTAGAAGTGACTGATTTTTGGTCACACAGCAAATAATTGAACTGAGATTTGAATCAAGTGCTTTCTCCCTAACACCAGACTGCATGTTTGGCAAAACAGAAGCACGACTAGAATAACAATGATGCATTTCTCTCCCCCCACACCTCACCCCAACCCTTAACCTCTGCTCAGTCCTTAAGGGGAAACAGTCATTTGGCTACCTTTCGGTTCCATTTTTGTATATCTTTTTGGAAAAAAAAATCTTCATATTTTATATGCTCTCCTCATACAAGATATTGTGGGGGAGGGGGAAAGGCAGAAGGGAGGGTGTTATGACCTCTCTCAAATGATAAGCTTTCCTCTCAGGGAAATCCCCTTACCCTCTCTGCTGAAGGGGTTTTCCTTGAGTGGGTATTTGCTGCCAAATGTAGGTTATATGGATGGGGTAGGTGGCAAGACTGTGGCCACAATTTAAGAGTGAGGGGGTTCAAGCAAGGCAAGAGGCTCTGTCTGCATAGTAAAAAAAAAAAAAAAAGCAAAACTAAAAAACCGTGCCAAAGAGGAAGCAGCAGAATGGTAATTAAGGATGGTCTACATGTGGGAGAGGAGGTAAAGAGGGGGATCAAAGATGATTTCATGGTTTCCAGCCTGGCAGATTGGGAAGGTAGTGTTAACACTAAGCATAGAGCAGGGTGGGGAAAGATATCTCAGCTTAATTTGAAATAAACTTTATTTTGGCTTTCTGGTTATCTATTTTTTCACTTCCTTGAACATGACTTATACTCTTAGAATCAACATACGAGATAAGTTTGATGGTCTGCAAGCCAATGACCAAGGAGATCCTCAGATGGGATGGGTGTGTTGATCACTAGCTTCATAAATTTCAGGATGGTAGCCTACCATAGTGGGAAAAACACCGGATTCATAGGCAGGAGACCAGAGTTAAGAGTCCCAGCTTCCATGCATTTACTACATGTGTGTCTATAAGGAAGACCTTTCCTCTTCTCTACAAACTTTAGTTTCTTGTTCTATAAAATGAACTCAGTGACCTTTAAGAGTCTGTCATGTGCAATTGTTTGGTGACCATCTATCAGAAACACTAAGATAGTCAGTTCGATCCTAAACTTTGGCAAATGAGTGGATACCCTAGAAATTCTATCTCAGCAGCCCAGCTAGCTCCCAAGAGCTTTCGCTACCAGGATAGGTGTTATTTGTGTTCCTTTGGCTGTGAAATATGGGGATTCACAAGTCAAGAAAACTCACTTTCTGTATTGGCACCATTTGGGTATGAGAAACACATTTCAACTTCCATTTTTTTTCCCTAGAATACTCTTAATGAAAGAAATTTGGTGGGAGGAGCAGTAATCTGGGACAACCCATCCCAGTTTAAGATTTAAGAGACTAGATTAGCTAGATAGATACTCAGAGGATAGAGGTTCTTAAATTTTGGGGGTCATGATTCCCTTTGTCATTCTGGTGAAGTCTGTGTACCCCTTCTCAAAATAAGATCTTTAGATGTATAAAGTAAGATACATTGAATTACAAAGGAAACTGATCATATTGAAATGTGGTTCTCACATTTTTTTAATGAGGCAGCTGGGATTAAGTGACTTTCCCAGGGTCACACAGCTAATAAGATTTGAATGTCCCAGGCCGGATTTGAACTCAGGTCCTGTGCTAAATCCACTGTGCCATCTAGCTGCCCCTTTCTCAAAATAATTTTTTTTTTAAAAGATAATGGATTACAGGTAAGGAACATTTGTCCTAAAGCCATCCTAAGAGGCAACAAGGTATGGTGGACAGAATGCTAAACTTGGTGTTAGAAAGTTCTGGGCTAGTTTGTGTATATTTGCCTGTGGTCTCCTCCATTAGATTATGAACCCCTTGAGGGCAGGGAGTATCCTTTGCCTCTCTATATTTGCTCTGCACTTAGCACAGCTCCTGGCACATAAAAAACACTTAATAAAAGCTATACTTAGTACTCTTTGTGAGACCTGGACAAGTCTCCTGTTCTCTCCTCTCTTCAGTTTTTCACCTTTAAATGAGGGGGTATACTCGGTGACCTCTAAGGTGCTTTCTAGCTCTCCATCTGTGGTCCTCCATTCTTTTTCTTTGACTGGGCTACTAGATCAATTTTCTGTCTGGGGAAGAAGGAAGCTTCTAGGCCACAAAGCTAACCAATGGGGCAATTCCACTGCCAAGGCCAGTGTTCCCTCCATCAGGGCCCTGGCCTCAACTCTCTCCTCCTTTTGGCTTGGTTAAGTCATCTTTGGGCCTTCCGACTGTCTTCTTGGCTCATTCTCTGGCTAGGGGAGGAGTGCATGGAGAGAAGCTTACTTTCAAGGCCCTACTCTCTCTGTTAGATGGTTTCTGTAGGTTCTTTTTAAAAACTGAAACAAATATGGTGAAGTGACCCTAGCCAGGGTCACACAGCTAGGAAGTGTCTGAGGCCAGATTTGAATTCAAGAAGAAGAATCTTCCTGATACCAGGCCCAGCACTGTATCTACTACAGCACCACCTAGCTGCCTGTTCAGTTTCTAATTGGATTCAGAATTGCAAAGATTTTGGGGCAAGTAGGAAACAACTTTGCAAGGGAGACTTGTCCTATGTCTGTTTTTTGGATTCTCATTCTGTCACTAATACCGAGTCCTACTTGGGTTCAAATCCCATCTCTGCTACTTGGATGACTCCCAGCAAGCTACCTAAACCTTTCTGTCCTCAGTTTCTTTCTGTGTGAAGTAAAGGAATTGGATTGGGTGACTTCTGAGTTCCCTTCAGTTCAAAATTCTCTGATCCTATCAGTGGCTTCACTGGGAGAGCCACCTAGAAGCCCCTCAGGGAGCCCTGATTAATCCAGTGGTCTGAGAGCCAGGTCTGTATTTATTTTTATTGTTTGGCAGATAACCATTGAGGAAAAGAAAGTTTCCCATTTAAGAAGAGGAGCCTAGTCAGGGAAATCGGAATGTAACCTACTCACTGGGCGGAAAATCGAGGAAAAGGCTCAAAGAAGGTGGCCTCTATCATGGCCCAAGGCCTCCCAAAGGCAGACAACCAGTGATTAAAACAACAGCTGGGAAGTTGCTAAATAAAGTGCCATCATGGGGTTTTTCAAGAGGAATGACCTTCAAGCTGGTGACAGAGGTGCCTTTCACACTGAATACCTCTGGGGCCTAAGAATATGCTGAGCCACAATGGGTCTGGTGCTTGGCTATTGTCTGACAGAGAACAAAGACAACTGCACAGAGGTCTGGCAACTCCAAGGAGAAGTTCTGCTCATTAAACATTATTTTTTAAAAAAGGAAGTTAAGGTAGTGCTATTATACCCAGGGCATTCTGCTGGTCCTGAGTTAGATAAGAGAGTCCCCCCAGTGGTCAGTGGTTCCTCTTTTGGAAAAATTATTCAAAACAAGTGATTTTGGTTTAGAAAAACACAGAGAGATTGGAATTATTTCTGGACTCATCCTTAGTAGCAATAATAGTAATAATAATAATAATAACAATAATAACTAGTATTTGTAGAATATGGTTTGCAAAGCACTTTATGTGTACTATATGGTTTGCAAAGCTAATTGTCATTAGCTCCTTATGACAATCCTAAGAGGCAGGTGCTATTATTATTCCAGTTTTACAGATGAGGAAACTGAGGCTGGGAGAGTTTAGGTGACTAGCTCAGGGTTGCACAATTGAGCGTCCAAGGCAAGATTTCCACTCAGAAATTCTGAGTCCAAATATTGACACTCATTGCTACTAATAGTCAAACTTTTTCTAGTCTCTCTTTTCAGTTTCTGGTTGGGTGGAAGATGTCACTGTGTCCCTGCCAATTCCTAAGGTCCCCTCTTTGGGAACAGCTGAGTATGATGACTCGAGGGCCCCACAGAACAGAAATGGGTGGCTTAGATTTTTGCTCTTCTCAGCTATCTTCTCCACCTCAAAATGGAGAGGAGGAATGACAGACATGGACAAAAGGGGGAGATACATTTCTACTTTTGGAGCCAACTGGACAGAAGCCAATGCCTTGTACCCGATAAGTTAGCCTTTCTCCTGACCTTGAGTCTAAATATCCAATAACAACAGTTGTCATTAGCTGTCGCTCTCTGGTGCGTCTTTGTGGCATGAAGAGCAGCCTGGACTCTTGAAGGCCATGCCAAAGGAGGGCAAGCTCAGGCAGGTCCTCCTAAGTTGGAAAGCTTTTGAGAATCTCTTGTCCAAGGCCCAGCCTGGCAAAATGCACAACACCCCAGCACCAAGTTGGCTACAGCGGGGAAAGCATTTTTTCCACTATTTGTCTTGAAGACTGGTTATAGGTGTGTAAGAAGGGCTAGGTAGTTGATCTGAGAGGTCAGGAGCAGTAATTGAAAGAGAGCCCTCACATGATGGTTCCCTGGGGGCTTGAAGCAAAGATTCCAGTGATGTAATGGAAAGAGAGCCAGTTTGGGACTCTGAGGATCTAAATTCAAATCTCAGCTCAGTGACATGCTGCTTGTATGTCCTTGTGCCTCAGCTTCCTCGTCTGTAAAATGGGAGTGAGTAGGGTTGGGGATGGGGAGTAGACTAGATGGCCTCTGAAACTCCTTTTAGATTTAGACTTTCTGAACCTATTATATACCTTAGGGATATATACCTCATATTCCTTATATACCTCTGAGCCACTTATCCTAGAAGTGTATGGCCAGTAGCTCCCAATCAAGAAAGGGCCCAAGTCTTCTTGAGGACTCTCCTCTCTTGCCACTACCATTGTGGGTGCCTGCTAAGAAGGGGTGGTTAGTTAGAGGACTCACCTAACTTCAGTTCTGATTACTCAGGGGACTCTGATGGGGTAGATTTCTCCAAGAACCAAAAGATGTCGTTAGCAGGCAATTGGCTCAGTAAGATCACTGGTTCCAAATCAGAAAGACCTGAGTCCTAGTCCCAGCTTTGTCACTGGTAAGTTGGTCAACCACTCTTCCTCTCCTTGGTTTCCTTAAATTGCACCAGCTACGGTCTGGTAGAAAGGTTGTTCGATTTGAAATCAGGAACACAAAGTTGGAATCCCCTTCCATTTTGGCTGCTTATTCTTTGTGTGACCTTCCAAAATTGGCTTCCCTTCCGTGTGACTAAAGTTCCCCATTTGTAAAAAATGAAAGCATTGGATTAGAAGAGCTCTACCGTCCCTTCCAGCTCAAATATTCAGTTCCCATGGCCATAAATGAGATGGCCCTATAGAATCAGGAAACTTTGAGAAGGGGAGCTTGAGGCTTGGAGTTCTGTCTCATGGTGGGGCCCAACCCCCCTGGTCTTCTATAGACCAAGCTGTGTGTTTGAGATAAAGAATGAAGTGGGGGAATACTAGACCCTTGCTTCATTTGTGCTCCCTCTATCTAGCGCCAAGGAGGATGATGAAGGCTTGAGGATCAACCAATCAGCTAGAGACCAATATGGCCAGTCTGTACAGAAGTGGGAGAACCTGATATGGCTACTCTGTAGGAAGCTCATCTTCCCATCAGAGAGCTTTTCCCTTTTGCTTTTCTCCAAGAACTTGGAGTTTGGGGGCAGCATTCTTGATCCTAGCTCTCAGAGCCTGTTCTCTGCAAAAGGCTCCAAGCCACAGAATCTCAGAAGTAACCTTGGTGTCTTGCAGATAGTAGATGCTTAATGAATGATTTGGGCGGGGGGGGGGGTTGAATTAGAAGAGCTGTCAGAGACCACCTAGTCCATCCCGTGTCTGAACAAGGATCCCCTTACATCATACCAACAAAGGTCATCCAGTCTTGGCTTGAAGCCTCGAAGGGAAGCCTCCCCCACTCCCAAATCTTTAGGCATCCTGATTCATGTTGGGACAGCTCTTTTTGTAAGAAGTTTTCTCGCACATCAAACCTGGATCTGCTTCTCTTCAGATCTCACTCATTGATCCCATTTCTGCTCTTGGGACCAAATGGAACAAGCCTGGTCCCTGTCCCACATGGCTGTCCTTCATCTATCTGAAGGCAGTTCTCATGTCTTCCCTCACCCCACCTCACTCCACCCAAGTCTTCGATTCTCCAGGCTAACCATCCCTGGCTCCTTCTACTAAGTCTTACATGGCCCAGGCTCAAGACCTTTCCCCTCCCTGATTGCCCTCTCTTGGATGCTCTCCAGAGTATCAACGTCCCTCCTAGGCTGTGGCGCCCAGAGTTGAAGCCAGCCCTCCAGCTGTGGTCTGCCTAGAGCAGGAGAAGACACCCGGACCATCAGCCTGGACACTGAGCCTCTGAATGTGGCCCAAGGGGGCATTAGCATTTTTGGCTGCCACCCTCACACTGTTGACTCAACAAGCCAGCCCCAGGCTGGCATCTGTTCCTCTGGGTGAATGTAAGGCCCTGTGTTTCCTCTCTTGGGGTATTTGCATTTCAAGGCTGTCTCATGGAATGAATGGCTTTGTCCCCAGGTAAAAAAAAAAATCAAGCCTTAGTGAACAGGTGGAGAGAGGCACGAGAGGGGGGAACAAGAGGGGCTTTGGGGCCCCTGAAATTCCACCAGGAGACAGCTGCCTGGTCTGCCTCATTCTCAAGCTGGCTCTTGGAGAAGAACACCAAAGACTACTTCCATTGTTAGAGTTTTTGCCCTGTCTCCCCTGCCTTTTTAGCTCCCAGCTCCAGCGCCCCAGCTCATTTCTTCCAACTCTGAGACCTGAAGTCAGAATGTAGGATTCTTCAGAACACTGGATGTGTCCTCAGGAGCTCTGGTTTCTAATCTCACCTCTTACTTTCTGCCTACTTACTTAGCTGATCCCGAGCAAATTACTTTACCTCTCAGAGCCTGGGTCTTCAGCTGTCAATTTTAGGTAGTTCACACAGGGCTTGAAGAGCTGGGAGGTGGCATCAGATGTGGTGAATAACTGTAAACTTGAGCAAGACCCTGAAAAAGACAGTGGTCTTCTGTCGGCATGAGTTTGTTATAACCTTCATTGTGATGGGTGTCAGTGTAGAGCCAAAATCACCTTGGAGAGAGGCACAGAAGACCTGGCTTTGAGCCCTAGCTCTTCCACCCACTACCCTTGTGAAATTGCAAACGTCATCACTCATTTTGTTCCTCTAGGAAATGGAAATGGAGTCTACCAGCTCCTCAAGATGGATAGAGAGAAACCGGGCTATCACTTGGCAAGTACTAAAGAAATACATGTTCACAGATCAAAATCCTCTACTTCCCCAGGTGAGGTAGCTGTATTGTGGCTCCACTGAACAGCAGATGAGTCCTATAACTCCAGGAGTGCAGGCCCCAGAAGGCCTGCAGAAAGGTAAAGCCTACCAACAGGGCTCGATTATCTTGGAAGCAAGTCTATTTTCTATAAGTGTGAAAGCTCATAACTTCTCCCCACCCCCAGAACCCCCTTCTTGTCCAAATGTTCCTGTCTGGCCCCAAACATAAAGCAAGCATTCAGGAGGGCCGAGGACAGGAAATATGTACACTTTCCCCACTGTAAACAGACCTTGTGATCTTTACATCAGCTTCTCCAAACTGAAAAGGCTGGAATCTTGAAACTTAAAAGGGGCAGACAAGGTGAGCTGTCCTCGAAGAAGAGAGTATTCATTACAAAATTTGGTGTGTATACAACACACACACACACACACACACACACACACACAAGTGCAATGGAGCAAGTCGTTGGGGTTTGAAAATATGGTGTGCCTTGACAAGCAAATATTTGGCTACCTTTCGTTTTAATCTATCTATCTCGCTGTCTTATACCGACCTTGGCACCTTTCCCTGGCATGCCAACGATGCAGAAAAAGAGGAGGAAAAAAATCGAGAAGCAAAGTAGTGGGATGGAGGGAGAAGCACTCTGTCCAGAGAGGCCCTGCTCCTACTTACTGGCTGTGGGGTTTTGAGCAAGTCCTACAGGCTCCCCTTTGTCAAGTTGGGGGGGGGCAGCCCTGAATAGTCTCAGAAGTAATGGCACCTTATCGATGGAACACAAGCCTCCAGTGTGGAAAACCACAGGTTCCAAGAGGCTGCTCAGCTCTACTGGACTGTTCCATCCCCCCAAAGTAGGAGGAGCCTTGCCACTGAGATCTTAGGAGAAGGTACTCCAGAAGCCACCTACTTCAACTTGTTTTGCAAATAGGGAAACTAAGGCACAGGGAGATTAAGCGACTACCCAAAGTCACCCAACTTGTAAGCATCAAAGGTGGGGTTTGAGCCTCAGCCTTCCAACCCTATAGTCGGTGTACTTTTCCCCTCTAGTCCAGTGCATGTTCAGGTGGCAGAGTTGAGTTTAGAGGTAATGCTAGAAAATAGTCTAAGCTGAGCCCTATCTAGTGATCTAGTGATGGGGGGGGTAAAGGCAGGGAGGGGCAGGGTCTATATAAGAGGAACCCTCACCATTCTCCTTCCCACTCTACCCCCTGCCTTTTTTAAGTTCTCCAGTCAACTTCTTGGGGGTGACTTTCCAGGAAAAGGAGCAGCTTATGGTCAGATTCATGTCAGTGTGCCAATTTCCAAGTCCCAGTGACTTCTGGTACCCAGCCATGGCAGCCTCCCCATTACCATTTGCTCTGCCATGATTGGAAAATATACTATCCTGCAAGGGTAAGGCTAGCCCAGTACCTCTTTGCCTAATAATGCCAGGCCCCAGGGATGACCTCGTCATGGGCTTCAAGTACAGTAAGGCCCATGACACCAAGTGGAGTGGCCAGATGTTTACTCTTTCTCTCCCTTAGGAGGAGGGAATGAGAGGAAATGGCTTTTGCCTGTAGCCAGTGGAATGTAGATTAGCCGCATGGAAGACCTTCCGGTCCCACAAGGGATGCCTTGACAATACTGTATTGTTTGACCTCCCACTTTTTTGTCCTCTTTCCATTGCTCCATGGGGCCCTAGAGGAGGTGTTAAAAATAATACTGGCTGGGAACCTGCTTAGATTTGACCATTGGCCCCCAGTTGGGAGGTTTGGGTCAAGAAAGGCAGCACAGACCTGTTTGAACAAACACTATGATGACCTCGTGAGCGGGGCAGAGCTGGTTAATTCCCAAGGAGGCATGGTCTGGTTAATTGCTTCCCAGGCTGTTTAGGCGCCATCCTGTACATACTGCCTCAGGGCTGTTTTAATTGCTGGAATGGGTTTCCAAGAAAAGATTGTGTGAGCTATCCCTCCCAGGGATTTTGAAAAGGGAAAAAAGCTGTGCCCTCCAATCTGTAGAGGTGGCCAAGGTTAACAGGCAGCTCTGTCTGAGGTCAAGGGTCAGGACTAAAAACTTTCAGAAGGTTTATTCTTGCTCTCAGATCGTGGGATTGCATAGAAGGTATAGTTTGGGGGATGAATGAAGGAGGTTGAATGCTAAGCCAGCAATGATCCTCTGGCCTTGCTGAGACATGTGATGGGTCTCTCACTCACAAATGGAAGAGTGACTTTGTTCAGCAAAGCTTTGAGGTGGATTATAGTTATTCCTGAGCTCCCCTTTCTCCCCCCCCGAAAGATCCCTGTGTTGTACTAATTCTTGGCTCAGTGAGGCATCAAACCTTCTTATCCAAGTGGTATTTCAACTTGATTCAGCAGAGAATCCATTTGGCATGTGCCGCAAAATTATTTTATTACCACGTCTCTTGATTGGCAAGAGGTGGAAATGAGGCAGACGGCATAAGTTACCCATTTCACTGGGTTTCAAGTCACACGGTGAACAGGTAAATGGTTAACTCTATTATAAACAGAGCCCTTTCCATGGAAAATTCTCACTCCTACTCCCACATCTTCACTTCTCCTCTTCAAAATATTCATAGTATGTCAAAGCTGGAAGAAACCTTGGGGGTCCCTTAGACCTTCTTTTACCACTGAAGGAAAACTGAGACTCAAAAAAGGGAAAAGACTTGCCCAAGGCCAAATGGGAAGTAACAAAGCTAGTATCCAAACCCAGGAACCATTGACAACGTGATATGTTTCAGAGGAAATTCTCTGTCAGGCTTGGGTTGGACTCAACTTCCATTGAGTTGCTGGAATTAGGGCCCTCCAAAGTCAGTGCTATCCCTCCTATATCACAGCTGTCTCCCTGTTAACTCTGAAGCAAGATGGAAAGCTTCTTTTGCTGTAAAGGAAGTCCCCTAAAGAAAAAGTTTCTCTTACCACTCCTACCACCTCAATGTAGCCTTAGTCCCATGTGGCATTTTTCCCTCTAATTTGGGGACATCATGCCAAGACTTTTAAGGAAAGAAAGCAAAACAAGAGGGAAGAGTTTGTCAAATGGTAGATTGTCACATGCTGGCAAATCCCAAAGTCTTTCTCAAGCGATCCCCAAGACAAATTCCCTTTCTGCCATATCAAGTTTTGCCATGATTCTCACGTCCAGGACAGGAACTCAGCCAACAAGACCCTCTAGTCCCTCACTCTTCTCAGAGCCTTTACTGACATTCTCTTTCTGATCACTCAAGATAATCTTAATCTCCTTAAGGGAAAGAAATGGTCCCATTTTTGTCCCTGTATCCCAGCACCTTGCTCAGTACCTGGGACCTAACGGTGTTTGATTGGAAAATGACTCAATGACCAAACACCTTTGTTTTTTCTTTCTTTACTCAAAATAAACATGTTTAAACTTCACAGTTATGAACAAACATTTCCATTTACAAAAGACTGAAAATGACTCAATACATGCAAATAAATGTACAGTTTGTTTCTTTTTTAAGCTTCTACATTTAACGTGGTAGTTCCAACACTGCCCTCCTTGTGCATGTACCTTTATGGATTTCTCTTTTGTTTATTTTGATAATGTTCCATTGACTCTCTTTTCTTCTTTTTCTTCTTTGTTTTTAGTATCTTTAGCACTAGATCCACTCCCCAAATATGTTTTTAAAGGTTTGGAAATCTCTTCAAATGAGTTTCTTGGTTTAACAGGTTGAGTGGATCCTTGCCCACTTCTTAGGATCATCTATTTGAGAGTAAAATTACAGGTATTAGGTGGTTTGTTCTCATTCACATTCAGTAACAGACTCTCATTAGAGTTTCATGCATTTAGAATTGGAAAGGATATCAAGTCCAGATGGTGAGATTGAGGAAAAGAGAAAGTGACCTTCCTCATGTCACATAGCTAGGGAGTGCCAAGATTTACACCTAGCCCTCCTCCCCCCCCCCAGTACCAAATGCAGTGCTCTTGATGTTGTAGCCTGGTACCCCCGAGAAACTAAATTGAGTCCCCAGATATGGGATCCAGGATTTTCCTGGGTTAGTTTGTCCAAGTGAATGAAGAATTGATCCAATTCTACTATTGATTGGCAAGGCTGCCCCTACTCAGGCAAAGTGAAGAGGGAAGCATGGAAGTTCTGACAGGGATGACTTTGGCACAGACAGCTAACCTGTTGGGATCGGGGTAAACAAGCCCTTTGCTTTTTCAAATCCAATAGGAGGATGGATGATTGTCCCAATGAGACAGAACTGCCATAGTATCTCAGAGCTGGATGGAATCTTCAAAGGTCATCGAATTGAAATCATAACCAAATTAGAACCTCCTCTACTACTCTTTATTGGCCTAGCCTTTCAAATCCTCCAATTCCGCCGCCATCTACCCATCCTTCAAGTCTTCTCTAGGCAAAACATCACTCCTTTGTGGCATGGTCTCAAGGCTCAAGCCCTTACATTTATTCTAAATAAATATCTTTGTTCATTTCATGAGGGTTGTGGGGGTCACCTCATTTGCTAACAGCTAGCCTCACAAATAACCAAAAGGTACATTAATGTTTAAGCCAACACATCTTATGTTGGCATGTGGGCATCACCTGTGCCCGAGTCCCTGCATCTATAAAACTCCAATATTAATGCCTACTTTCTGACTACCTTGCTGGGATCTTGTTGAAGGTCAAACAAAACCATTCATTTTAAGGCCCTTGGGGAAAAAAGTACTATTTGGAATTTAGGGATGAGGCTTCCTCCAAGCCCTTGTTGGGTATGAGGTAAAGAATGGTTGATGGGATTCCTGCCTTCCTCCACCAAAATATTTCTGCTCCCCACACCTAACTTGTTATGGGGCCTGAAAACCTGCCACTCAAGATATTCATGCCTGGATTAAGAATCTTTCAGACCCTATCAAAATGCAAATTTTTCCTCCCAAGGAAAACACCTTAACCAGTTAGGAACAAGGCTCTGAGGGAACCCTCAGTGGTATAATGGAAAACATTCCTAATTCTGGCTCCAAAGCCTGATGTTCAAAGCCCCTTGGCACTCAATTGCCGGGTCTCTAGAAAAGGAATGGGTTGAACCAGCGAGTTCCCACATCTTGTGGCTCTAAATCTATAACCCAGTGAATGGAAAGGCAGAAGTGGTATCTAAAGGTTTAGGGTAAGGAGAAAGGAGAAAGTAAAAGACAAGGATGAACTTGGCCAATTTTGCAGCTCTGATGAAGGGGGGCCCTGTTCCAGAAAAGCCCATCCTGATCCCCAAACCTCCTTGCTAAGACAGTAGAGGGAGGCTACCATAGACCAGGGGGAGAGGCGCCAAGCAGGGCAGAGTAGAATCAGTGCTGGACCTGGCTTCAGGAATAACATGGGTTCAAACCCCAGCTCTGACAGACAAGTCAGCCAATCCCCTTAAGCCTCAGTTTCTTCATAATTGAGGACCCTAGCAAAGGGCAAGCTTAACACCTGTGTCAGCCTGTCTCCGAGTTGCTATGAAGATCAAATGAGCTAATGCATATAAAGTGTCTTGCAATGCCTAAAGCCCTATGTAAATGTCAGCTATTATTATTGCTCAGCCTTTCTAATCAGAGCCATCTGTAGGGTATATCCAATTAGGGTCATGGGAGAGGGGCCGCTGTGGCTATTTCAGATAGCTAGGATGACTCCCAGAAGGAGGGAACTCTCCCAGCTGGTGCTAAAAATGATCCAAGCCTCTCATGCACACATTCAAGCCATATAGGGAGGAACTTGTCTCTTGGACTAGGGCAGAGTGCTAGGGATCTTAGGAACCAGCATTACTAGTCCTGACCTTGAACAAGTCAGTCAACCTCTCTGTCGCTCAGTGTCCCTATCTGGCCCTAGGACCCCCGAATTTCACCTCAAAGAATATCTAGCTTCCTCCAAAGCTCAGCTCAAAGGTCACCTCCTCAGGAACACCAGTTCTGATTCCCACAGTCATTAGTATCCTCTCCCTTCCAGTTGCTAACTAATTATCCAAAGACTGCTGAAAAGTACACAAGCATAGCTCAGAAAGCTCATTCCCTCCTTGATCGTCGGGGACATTAGGTATCCAGGGTGACAGATGGTGTCTTGGAACCAGGGTTTCCTCTGCTTTTTCAAATTAAGGGTTCCAGTGGCAGCCAGGAGCCCAGCTCTAGCCCTTGGGTTAATAATCCCATTGAAGCAGAGCATAAGTCAATTGAAGTTATACTTTAGAAGACTTAGGTGAAGAGATCGATAAATATTAATAATTAACAGTCATAACTGCTGACCACAGCTCAGTCTGAACCAGCTTCAGTCCTTGGGGGATTTCTCACCAGCTTGGCAGGCTGTGTTTTGGTCCATTTTTGTTTTAGTTGCAGAAGCAGCTTTGGATTTATGAGGGAAAACTCTGGAGAGCAAGGGGAAAAAAATGTGCCTCCCTGTTTGAATGGGGACACTTCCTTCAAGTCATTATCTCATTCAGGCTGAGTCCCTTACAATGTGGATGCTTTCCTGAGGAAGGAAAGTCTCAAAGAATAGTGGCCCGCCCTAGAAAAAGCCAGCTCCATAGTCTTTTGTCAGCCTTAAAGACAGATAAGGGACTGTTTACATTCATCCTAGCTCAGATGGTGAGGAGTGCCTAGAGTCATAGTTTTACTGTAAGTCCAAGTTTTCCTTGAAGTGAAAGGTTGGCCAGAAGGGTGGGAAGGCAGCATTTGAAGCAACAGATAGATCTCTTAAGAAAAAGCACTGGCTCTCATGTGTAGTTCTTGCAGTACTCCTGAAAAGAAGGGCTTATGTACATTTTGGGGGATACCCTTACTGTTAGCTTAGAGTCCCCACCCCAGGATGCGAAGACATCCCCTCGCCTTATAAGCACACACTTGACAATGTCAGGAGGAAATGGGAAGGTTTCATTCAAAGGGGGAAAGCAATGAGGAATTATGAGTTCCCAATATCTTAGTAAATTCTGAGAGCCCTTTCTCCCCCCAAAATCCTGTTCCCTTTGACTTGGGGCTGGGGAGGAGAGTTGGTACCGTCTCTCTGTCTCTCTGTTTCTATCTCTGTGTGTCTCTGTCTCTCTGTCTTTCTCTTCTCTGCCTGTCTCTCTGTCTCTCTGTCTCTGTCTCTCTGTCTCTGTCTTTGTCTCTCTCTGTCTCTGTCTCTCTTTCTCTCTGTCTCTCTGTCTCTCTGTCTCTCTGTCTCTCTGTCTCTCTCTCTCTCTCTCTCTCTCTCTCTTAAACCTCTTCAATTCAAATTTCACTCCTCATGTCTCTGTGGCCAAAAGATCCTCCAGTCTTTTGATGCCATCTCACTAGTTTAAGATAAGAGCAAAACTGCCGATGTCCTTTGTTTTTTCCCATCTTGTCACTGCTCGTTCCTCATAAACCTTTCCTGTTTTCTCTCTTGCTTCAGTCTTTTCCTATTACCAGTCTTTATGCAAATTTTTTTCACTTGGCATTTTATTTTCTCCAAATTACTTAAATGGGAAAAATGAGGGAGATAGACCACATATACAATTTAGCCCAAAAGACAGGTACAGGGAATGAGGGCTCCTGGTAAAGTTTTGAGGGTAGAAGGGATGGGACTGGGAAAGGGGAATGATAAGCATATATATATATATATATATATATATATATGCTTATCATTCCCCTTACATATATATAGTCACAGAAGGGGGATCCAGTCAGGGGATGTAGCTGAGAGTGCCACAAAGGAGAATGGATATGGAAGGAAGTTTGAGGTAGGGCAAAGCATGAGCAAAGAGAAAAGAGACAGGAACCATCAAGGTGTATCTTTGTGTCTCCAGTGCCTGGAATACTGCTTTAAACATAGTAAGTGCTTAATAAATATATTTAGTGAATGGTACCACCTGTTTCCGAAAAGGTAGGGGAGCTTAGTTTGCCTGAAGCAAAGTGGGAATGCGGAGTATAGTGGGATGTAGGGTTTCATTAGCTGGGTAGGGGCATATTATGAGAAGCCTTGAAAGTCAGGCCAGAGGGCTTGGTAGATTAAGCAAGAGGGAACAATCAGCTTTAGGGGGAATAGCAATTTGGAAGGGGGGGTTTGAGGAAGCTAAGTCCTTTGCGGGGGTGGGGGAGACTTAAAGATTTGTAGATGTGGGCCACCAAGGAGGTAGCAATTAAGAAGGTGACATTTTGAACAAAGAAACAAAGAAGATTAATGAAATGGAAAAGAACCTTTGGGAAGAACCAAGTGCCTAGAACCCAGCTCTATGAGTTAGGAGAGCCAGGTTCAAGTCCTATTATGTGACTGTGGGTAAATCACTTGTCCTCTCTAAACTTCAGGTCCCTCATTTGTAAAATGAGTAGATTGCAACCTTCCAGTTCTAATATTCTATACTTCTCCTGTGTTCCTCTTCCCCCAAACAGTCCTCACAATGATTTAATGTTTTGTTTTGTTTTCTATTTTCCTTGCAGTCCGCTTGTCATGCCTGGTTTCAAGCCTTAAAGGTTCCATGGAAATAGCCCCATAACCGTGACCTGGCCAAATTAATTTGCCCTGAATTGTGATGGACAGAGCCTTCTCCCATTTCCTCAAACCAGTATCCAATATGGTGTTTTTCTCCAGCAAGGTCACAAGCAACCAAGTTCTTTTAAGAAACTTGGGGGTCTTCCAGAGAGTCCTAAGAAAGCATTCCACCACCATGTCACATGATAATACCTGCCAAGAGATATCTGTCACCATGTGGAGCTTGGAAGAATCCTTATATGATACATTCAGGATCCTACAAAGAGGGAACCAACAGTTGTAATGTCTCATGAGGCCTTGCCACCATAGCAGCAAGAAGGGAGACTCATAGATGTCTGTCAGTGGCTCATACAGAGTACACTTTCATATCCATGAATACTGAATGCTAATCCAAGGCAAATGTCCACATAATTCTATGAAAAGCACCCAAATCATGTACAGGGGCTCAAGCAGAGGCAATGAAAGGAGAATATTATTCTATGACTTTAGATTTCCCAGCCCATCCATTATCTGTCACTGAAAAAGCTTTGCAGTTGGCAGTGGACTTACTTATTGACCAGAGAGAGTCTCTGGAGAGAAACATGAGTAGTAACAATTCATGTACCCTAGCAGATATAGCCAACACAGATTTTCGGTACTTTATTTATGCGGTCACGTACACAGTCATCCTGGTGCCTGGTCTCATAGGAAACATACTAGCTCTGTGGGTTTTCTATGGCTATATGAAAGAAACCAAGCGGGCTGTGATCTTCATGATCAACTTGGCCATTGCAGACTTATTACAAGTACTCTCTCTGCCTCTGAGGATCTTTTACTACCTGAATCACAACTGGCCTTTTGGGGAAGGCCTCTGTATGTTTTGCTTCTACCTGAAATATGTGAATATGTATGCCAGCATCTACTTCTTGGTGTGCATTAGTGTGCGGCGGTTCTGGTTCCTCATGTACCCCTTCCGCTTCACAGACTGCAAAAGGAAATGTGACCTGTACATCAGTGTAGCTGGCTGGCTCAGTATCTGCCTTGCCTGCCTCCTTTTCCCCTTTCTCCGGATCAACCATGAGAAGGCTATCAACCGAACCAAGTGCTTTGTGGATCTACCCACCAGGAACGTGAACTTGGCACAGTCCATTGTCATGGTGACAGTGGGGGAACTGGTGGGCTTCGTCACCCCTCTCATCATTGTTCTCTACTGTTCCTGGAAGACTGTGTTATCACTAAAAGAGAAGTACCCAGTGACTCAGGACCTTGGGGAAAAGAAGAAGGCTCTAAAAATGATCTTAACCTGTGCGGCGGTCTTCTTGATTTGCTTTGCACCCTATCATTTCAGCTTTCCTTTAGATTTTCTGGTCAAAGCCAACAAAATCCAAAGCTGCAGGGCCCAAAAGGTGATTCTGATATTCCACTCGGTGGCCTTGTGCCTCGCAAGCCTGAATTCCTGCCTGGACCCAGTCATCTACTACTTCACCACCAATGAGTTTCGGAGGCGGCTGTCCAGACAAGATTTGCAAGACAGCATTCAACTCCATAATAAAAATTACGTGGGCAGCCATGTCTCAACGGTGGGGTCAGGACTCTGTTGAAATTTGAATGCTTGAGCTGACTGCAAGCTCAGGGGTTAAGACAATTTTTCAACATCCCAACCAGGGAAACACATGAAGGCAACTGCACATGTGTGTCTTCCCTGGTTATGACCTAGCCCATCCATGGGGGTCTATGTAGATCTGAGTCTTGGTTCTCAGTCAGGACATCACCAGAGTTGGCTTGGTAACTGCTCATCATATTGCCCATCAAATCTCTACATCCGCTGGGCCGACGACAACAACCATTATTCAATGGCTTGCCGTTCATATCGGCATTGAAGAGTCAGCAGAGGGTGGCTGTGTCATGAACAGAATGAATTTTTTTAACATCGGAATTGTTTCAAAAACTTAATTCTGCCACATCATCCCATGAGGCCATTTGTATTCAAGTGTAGTACAATCGTCCAGTTATTCTACCAAATGCAGGGTTACGATATAGTCTTGGATTTGTGGGAAAAGCTGACCGAGTGCTGGCCTTGGAGACAAGATCCGAGTTCAAATCCGAACTCCGATACTTTGTGACACTGGGCAAGTAACTTGCCTTCTCGAAACCCTGGGCTATTTTCTGAGAATAACCTACTAAATTATAGACAGATTTCGAGCTTATTTGATCAAAATCACAGATGCTCAGCAATATACATATTTGTGCTATAGCCTAGAAATGAATTCTAACCTTTTCTTTTATCATTAACTCATTTGTCAACTCATCCAAATTTGGGAGCTTGGAGATCTTTGTTTTGCCCCTATAACCATTTGCTCCTAACCTGTGACCTCCTAGGTCAGAAGTTTCATATCGCTACTTTAGGAATATGAATCCTGGCCACTGTTTTGACTTCCTAGCACAGGAGCAATCACTGATCCCATTGGAACAGCCGGCCTCAGCCATGCCCCTTGGGGAACTAACTGTGTGCCTCATCTTTACCCTTAGTTACTGAAAAAGACAAAATGATCCCCATCCTCACCTCCTACTTCATGGGAAAAGTAAAGAAGATCTCTCTGGGAAGCTTGGAACCTCCTACAAGATCTTAATGAAGAAGATGATGATGATGAGATGATGACTCCCATTTCTATAACTTGAGAGTTTACAAAGCATTGTACCTACACTATGAGATAGGGGATATGTGAGAAGCAAACACAATCTGAGAACATAAGAGGCAGTGTGGGAAAAGAGCAGAGCCACACCCATGTTTGACTCCCATTGTTAACACTTCCCCAGGTGTGACCCTGCATGTACCTTGGAGTCAGCTCTCTGAAGCAGATCCCTCTCTGAGCTTCAGTTTCCTCATCTGTTAAATGGGGACAATACACTTATAGGACCAACCTCATAGGGTTTCTATGAGACTCAAATGAAATGCATGTGAGGTACATCCTTTGCAACCTTAAAGTCTATCTGTGTGTGAGCTCTTACTAGTTGATATGTTACTTTTCATGCCTTTAAAAAAAAAGAAAGAAATGTACATTTACGACATGGGGAAAATTACTTCTTGGACTCAGGAAAACTGGGTTCCCAACCTGTCTTTGACCCATCCTGGCTGTGTGACTTTGGACAAGTAATTTAACCTCTCACTAGCCTGTATCTGAGTTCCTCATCTGCGTCAATAGAGGGTAATTACACATGAAAATTTCCCTATACAAATGAAATCACAAGTCTGGACACACACACACACACACACACACACAGTATGTATGCTTATCCTCCAGAAAGACTGTGTAAAGTACCCAAGGGCTAGCTTTTATTGGCAGCACAGGGGCTTATTTGAGACATAAGAATCTGAACTTAATAAGTATCTTTGAAAAATAAAGTGAAATAGAAGGGAATTCAAGCATGAGACATGAGAGCTTTTCTTTAAGAAAAAAGTTTTAGGGATAACTTTTGTGCTTATATCACATTCATTACCACCCCTACCAATCAGACCTCCCCTTATACCTAAGATATATTTTTAAAAACAGTTTAGCAAAACCAACAGACATGTTGATGATATCTGACAACTTCAACAGTATTCTACACACATAGTCTACCACTTCTAAATGAAAAGGGGGGGTGCATCTGCTCATCCCTTTTCTGGGGCCACATTTTATCATTTTATTTATATAACATTCAGTTTTATTGTATTTTCTCCATTTCCATTATTGTAGTCATTGTGTATGCTGTTTGCTTGGGGTTGCTTACTTTGTTCTGTATCAGTTCATATTAGTCTTTTGATACTTCTTTGAATTCCTCATCTTTGTTATTTTTTTATAGTACAGGAATATTCCATAACATTTGTGTACCATAACTTGTGGCGCAGAAAGCATTATGTTTGTCACTGGGGAAGAGCCAAATTTAGCTAAGATATAGACACTGCTGTCATTTGGCTCCAAAGTAGTCTTTTGGGGGGATGAGCCATAAATGCAGATAACGCTAATACACAAAATTACATAGTAAATTAATGGGAAAGGTGCAAAGTACTGTATGAGGGCCTGAGGGAAAAATTAGTTACCAAATGAAGGGGCTGGGGAGTAGCACCAGAATAGGAAACGGAAGAGCTGGCTATTGAATTGCTCTACTTGAGAAGGAAGGCATTGCTATAGCTTTCCCCTTCTCTTTGAATCTTCTTCCTCATGGGATTTTGAAACCACAGAATGTTTAGTGCTAGAAGGTTTCTTTGAGGTCATTTAGTCCAACCTTATTTTACAGATGGGGAAACTGAAGCCCCAGAGATGGCAAATGATCATGTCAGCAGAGGGCAGAGGCAACAGCTACCCAGGACTCCAGATTCCCATTTATTCTTCCCTCAACTTATAATATTCCCCTGCATAATAGTGCTCTAATGCTCCTTACTTAGCATGGCTCTTGAGGCCTTCTACAACTTGGCCAATTTATTCTTAAAGAAATGTCCTGGCCTGGAGTTGGGAGAGACTTCTGCCTCGGATACTGACTAGCTGTGTGATTGGGTGAGTTCCTATCTCTGAATAACAACCCCAACAGTAATGCCTTCCTCCCAAGATTGTTGTGAGGATAAAGGAGGTAATGGTTATAAAGTGCTTTGCAAACTATAAAGCACTATTTTGATGCTAAGTTTTATTATTATTATCATTATTATTATTAACCTCAGTCTCCTCATCTGCAAAATAGGAATAATAATAATAATAATGATAGCAGATAACTCCCAGGGTGTTGTGAGGATCAAGTGAGATAATATGTTGGAAGTTATTAGAGGTCTCTAATTCTTAAGATGCTTTCTACCTATCATTCTCATTCTCTGATTCATTTGGAGTTCTCTTTCTTGGCCCCCTAGCAGCTTCTTAAGATTGGAGCGGTCTAAGTAGACCTCTTCATCTGTAGTAATGATCTCCGGCTTAGAAAGAAAGACCTTTTTCAAAGTCATTGCTTCGTTTCTGCTTCCTGAGCCCCAAGTCCGGATCCAAAGGTGGGAGACTGAAAGTGGGAAGACATGTCAACAGATTGTACTTTTCATATTTGGGGGTCAATGAGAAAATACATTTTGCTTACCATGAGTCTCTAAAGTGGAACCTCCTGTCCCAAGACAAGTTGGCCTAAATGGGGTTTCAGGGAATCTGGGGATGAGTGAATTTCCAGATCTGAGTTTTGATTTCTAGAAGCCAGTGTAGCCTTATGGCAAAAGTATTAGATTCGGAAGGACTTAGATTGAAATTTCACTGCCCAAGTGACCTTGCCTGAGTGACTTACGAAATCTGGAACCCAGTTTCCTCCTCTATATAATAAAAGAGATGACCTCTAAAATTGCATACAGCTCTAAATCCTATAGCTTTTTTCCCCATAAAGTACTGTGAAAATTTATTTTAGCATAATTTACTGCTATAATTTATAAAATGTATTTTTGTCTCAAAGAGACTCGTTGTGCTACTTATTACCTGTGGGACCTGGGGCAAATCACTTCCTCTCTCTGGGTCTTAGTTCCCTCAACTATAAAATAAGGAGGTTGGACTCAGTGGCCTCTTTTGTTCCTTCCAGCTCTAGGTTTGTGATGTGAGAGTAGTCATTGATACTATTTTGGCATCCAGAAGTCTTGAGTCCATAGATTCATGCCTTTACCAACTGAGAAACCCCTCCCCCCCAGGGTTGGGCTTCCCCTTTTTCCAATTGGTGTCTGAGGGCTCAACAGACCCTGTTATTTGCCAGAGAAAGCCCCTCTGTTCCCCTGCCCCTCCCAGAATGTTCACCTGCCATGCTTGGAATCACATACTCCCTTGGGACACATGGTCTAAGTTTGTTCTGACTTGTCTCCTCAGCAGAGCTATAACTAGCAATTTTGGGTCACAGGGACCACCGGTGCCTTCATTTCAGGTTGGTTTTTTTTATTAAAACAAATTCAGTTTTTTAGGGAGGGAGAAGAGATTGGGCCTCATGAAGAGAAGAAATTCAAAGTGACATACTGTGGAGGAGAAACAGCCCCTGGGACCTCTGAGCCTGTGAGTGAAGACCCTGGAACTGCAGGAGAGCGAGACTGTCTGAGAGAGGGGACCTGGCGGGGCCAAGCAGAGATGAGTCACCAGGGAGAAGAAGACCCCATGTGGTAGAACTCATATCTAAGAAACTCCCTAATCTCCAAGTTGCTGAGAATTTGCCAACCTGTCTTGGTAGAGAGTTTTCTCCCTCCAGGTCCTTTATGGCAGTGAAATCATAGGCCCACGCCCTCCCCATAGACTTGCAAAATGTTTGCTGAGTCCAGTTGTTTCTCTGGTACTTGAGGGGTGCAGAGGCAGAAGCCAAGCCCTGGCCTTGCTCTGCTCTGTAGCAGAGAGTAGGCTGATTCCCTCTACCCCCTGACTCCAAAGGGCTCCTGAGGTCTCTACTTGGCAGCCTGCTCTTTTGTATACAGACAGCCCAGAGGCAGAAAAACGAGTCAGCCTTGTTAGTGAGAGCAGAGACTAAGCAAAACTGCCAGACAGGAAGAAAAAAAGACCCATTTCCAGAAAACCATTTAATTACATGGAATGATACTCCGTTTTCTAATTGGCATCCGCTTCATTCTTTCCATCTCCTATAGTGGCTGAATCCCCCCTGCCTGGTGGTAGGACGGAGGTGGGCAACGTGCCCTTCTTGGGATACCTGGAGAATGGCCGGAGAGGAACCTGCCCCAAAAGGAGGCTGGAAAGACAGCCCGGCTTCCTGGCTTGGGAGGTTCTGATGCCCGGCCCTGGGCCAAATTGGGAAGTTGGGAAAATGTGTGTTTTTGTCCCCTTGCCTCCCCTTCCTGTGTGCTTTGCTGATTGATTTCTAACCTCCCTCTTTCCCTTCCTCTCATAGAGACCCTGGCCTGGGCTCTCTGGCTAGGATAATGTTGTTTGTACTAAAGTGTTGGTGCTTACCAGGCCACTAAGTCCCTTCTCAGCACTCCTTACATCCTGATCCATCTCCTGCCGAGCCCCATTCTGCTCTTGGTCCCTACTCATCATGAGCAGCCAGATGATCAGTGAGTTACTGCCCAGGGTAATGGTCAATCCAGTGCGGGGCTGGGGAGGGGGAGGAGGAGCTGGAAGCGACCTGGATTTTGTACTGAATGGACCACTGGCTCTGGTGGTTGAGAGAAGAATCTCAGTTTGTATTTTGGTCCCAGTAGGGCCCAAGAAGGCATCTGTTAGCCTCCCAGTCCCTGGTTTCTAGGCTTGGAAAGATTCTGAAATGCTCCTCCTCTTCTGGCCAGTGGCTCCTTGGCCTTGGTTTCCAACAGTTGGCATTGGATTAATTTCAAACCTGGAAGAGGAGGCTTCTGTGCCCACATAAGCCAGTGTGTTCTGAAGAAGCAGACCAGGGAAGGTACCCAGGATTATCATGATTTAGAGAAAGAGAAAGGATGGGCTTCCCCAGGGGAATCCTGATGAGGGACATTCCCAGGTTCATTCCTAAGTCCCCATTGGGTCAGCAAAGGGAGTCACTCACAAAACTACTTCCCCAAATTAATGGGGGAGTTCAGGTGGGAAGCTTTGGCTTCTTTCTCCAAGAGTGCTCATTCCGCTCCTCCGGCCCAACTTAGAATTAGTACACACCTTCCCTAATTTCTCTCTTAATAATAACCACAGAACCATAATGCCCATCACAACCCTGAGAAAACAGTGCAAGTACTATTTCTGTTCTTTTCCAGAGGAGGAAACTGAGGCCCATAGAGGTGAAATAACTTCTTCAAAGGCAGGAAAAAACTTCTTGAACAAAGTGAGGATTTGAACTGAGTTTCTTTAACCCTGAATCTAGGGTGCATTGGTGCTCAGGGTTTGGAGCCTGGTTGAGGGTGGGAAAATATTTACTTCCTTAAGGCCAAAGTAACAAAAAGAAATCCAAAGCATTGACACACAACACATTCAATCTAGAACCATGTGTCTTTGAATAAGCAGATGCCCACAGGTGCTGATGCTCTGGGTTCTAGCTTGAGCCTTGAGATATAGGCAGAGCCATAACTAGTCAGGTGACTGGATTTTGTCCCAAGGTGGGAAATTCAGAGGGCTTTTCATCATCTAGGGAAGAAGGTGAGAATGCAGCCCAGTGGTCAAGTGGAGTTGATGTGGGGCAGTGTAGTTGCAAGATGGTAAGAGCTGGTTCCATCTCATGGGGTTGTGTTAGTGAGGGGTAGGAAAGGCAAAGCCCTTGCCTGCTGTAACCTGAGCTTGGGCCTGGCCTAGGAAGTGGGAGAGATCATAGTATCCTAGGCTTAGAATGTTTAGTTGTACCATACGGCTCATTCAAGACTACCTCCATCATTTTATACATGATAGAGTTGGAGGTGCATTTAGGGTTCAAGTTGGAGGTGCATTTAGGATTTGAGTTGGAGGTTAGAGTCCTTTCCCTGCTCCATACTGGCTCAATTCCCACTTTGAATGAAAACCCATGAAATCTGTTCCCTTACAAATGATTGTGACAGCTCAGTTTCCTGAGCGACTAACAGGAAAGGGAAGAAAAGTGGTTGTAGTACCTGTGTCTGAGGTCTATAGTCCCAATCTATGCCATCATGTCCCATGTTTACTTATCCCAGGCTTCTGCTCTTCCTGAAGAAGACTGGGACCCCCGTACCTGATACAAGTGATCTTGAGGCCAGTATGTCTGGGAAAGACCAAGGAGCTCTATTCCCATTCAGCTGCACCAATTGTGCCATGAGATAGGGGCTGGTGCTCAGGATGCCTCAGAATGAGCCTTGACCACTTCAGAGAGGCCATGTTCAATAACTTGGCTGAGAGAATGCTAGACTGGTGTCATCTACAGAAGAGACGCCAGTGGCCAACTAGTCCAATTCATGCCTGAAAGGGATCTCCATCGTCACATAGCAGTCAAGTGGTCATGCAGCTCTGCTCAGAGACCTCCAAGGTTGGCAAACTCACCACCTCTCAGGGCAACCCATTCCATATTGAGACCACTGAAAGTATTAGGGTGGTTTTTGTTCTCCTTGACCTCAAGCTTCAAGTGGACTCTTTGCCCCCTCCATTGGTTACCCCTGGTTCTATCCTTCTGGGACCAAGCAGAACAAGTCTTCCGTGCAAATACATAAAGATAGCATGTGTCCCCTGAGTCTTCTCTTCTCCAGGCTACAGATACCCAGGCAAGAGATCTTGTGGGTTGCCGTTCCTGTTTTGATGTTAATTCTGATGTATTGTTACTTCCTTTACAAAATCAGAAGTTTAGATGGGGCTCAGTGAAGGTGACCCGCAAGATCAATTACATTTAGTGGTTTCTTCTTTCTCAACTTTCCTTATACAATAATTATTTATTGTACCTTCTTCTCCCCCTCCTTCCACCACCACTCCTTCTCATCCTAGATAATGAATCTCAAAATTGAAAAAAGCCTGGATTCAAGATCCATCTTTGACACATCCTGGCTGTGTGACCTTGGAAAAGTCATTCTTCTTAATTCTCTAGGCAGTTCTCTTAAGACGAGAAGGTACTGACCTGCGTTGGTAGAGTGAGTTTCCTCACCTGGACATTCTCCACACTGGTGAAATCACAGGTCTGGAAGACACAAAAATATTTATGTTTATGTTGTATCGTGATACAGTGGAAAGAGTGGAGTCAAAAGACCTGGGTTTAAATCTTGGTTCTTCCATTTGTTACCTGTTTGACCTTGGGGAGCTCATTTAACTTCTCTGAGCCTCAGTTTCTTCATCTGCAAAAGAGGGACCATAAGATCGGGGGATCTGAGATTAGAGCTGGAAGGGGCCTTAGAGGTCCAATTCTCTTCTTTTTACAGAAAAGGGCTGGACTAGATCAGAAGCATCTAACATGCAGACAGTGGCCATGGCATAGCCCATAACAACCCCAAGTGGAGACTGACCTAAATGAAAAGGTAATTGGGAAATATGTAACACAACAAAAATATCAATAGAATATTGTCCAAAATAACATCACTATGTTAGAATCAAGGTACAGTACATCTGAATGCAACTGATCATACCAAGATGGGCTGAGAATGCTTTGTCACAGGTCAGGCACAAATAGTCCACATGAACATTTTTTTTTGGGGGGGGGGCTTCTCTAACTGTGCATCTCACATTTCTGTTGAGCTACTGCAATTCTGCTTTGCACAACAGAACATAGATAATTTCAATAAGTGATTTTCTATGACAATATGTGCCTGCAAAGATCTTTATGTACCCTTTAGTGGCTCCTATTTATAATTGAGCTTGACGCCACTGGAGTACATGAATGACCTCTAAGCTTCCTTTCAAAGTCACTTTCACAAACAAGGACTTTGTAAGACATTTAAGTGGTTGGTGAATGGAACTAGTAAATTTAAAACTTAAATGACCATAAAAGCATGTAGGGGAGCATAAAACCCTCTCATTAGTTATTCATAGATTAGCTGGATATGAAATAGAAATAGGTACCAGGGACTAGAAGCTGACTATCCTACCATGTTCGTATCTCTTAATATGGAAATTATCCTTTCTTGCCCTACATGTAGTCTAGAGCAAAGTTTCTTAAACTGTGGTTCATGACCCCATATGGGGTTCTGAACCCAAATGTGGGAGTCATGAAATTTTGATTTATTATCAGTAAATGTTTGATTTGTATACTTATTTATCTATATAGCCAGGGCCACATAAATATTTTTCTGGAGAAAACGAATTGTGAGTAGAAAAAGTTCAAGAAGCCTTGCTCTAGAACCTCAACTCAACCTTTTTATGAGCAGGAGGGACTCAGGCAGAGTGAATGTTCTATAGGAGAAAGTGTCTCAGAATCAGCCCCTTCTGGTACCTGTGGTTATTGAAGGCATGATTGGGAATAAGGGCCCTGAGACAAATACAGTAGGCATAGGGAGGAGGGCAGTGGTGAGTGATGAGGAGAGGCAGAGGGAGATGGCAACAGACACCCTGAGGTCATTGCTAGCACAGTCACAAGAGCCCAGCAGGGATCAAGGATGTCCTTACAGTTCAGAATCTTGGGGCTGGCTAGAGCTAAGTCCAAACTCCTTTGAGGTCCTGCTGCTTGCTGTGAGCCACTTGGACAAGTGGCTTCCTCTCTCTGGGTCTTAGTTTCCTCCCCTAGACAACTTTCAAGACACCTTCCAGATTTAGAGCTATGACCCGATGATCTCTTCCAGCTCCGACACTCAGTGAGTGATTCGATGATTCTGTGTTACCTGCTGTATACAGAAGTGTTCCAAAGTAAGAAAGTAATCAATTATTCTAGAACTCCCCAACCTCCCCAACACCCAAAACAGCAATGATAACCAGGAATGCTATAATGAAGAGCTTTCCTTCCTCCAGCCCAGTGTGTCTCAAACACATTGGACTCTTCTATCATTCCAACTTTGATTCTCATTTCCTTCCAGTCCTTGACTTCTAAAAGAGAGACATACTATTCTTACTGTTGTTATTGGTAATAATAAATTAACAGTTCTTACCTTACTACCTTAATGCTTTATGGGGCCACAATTTCATCCATGCAACCATTGCCTTTGGTGCTAAGCATAACACAGCCACATCTCATCCAATGCACTCCTTGCCTCTCCTCTTCCATGTAGACTCCACAGAGGATTTCTACAATAAATGAAAAGCCTTCCTCTAGGTGTCTTGGCATTTTGTGGGTACCAGTACACACCACTGTCATCCCTCATTCTTCTCACCATGTTTGGACTACCTCCTTTTTTGATGATATGTTTTCCCTCTTAATGTTGAGGGCCCCACCATCTTCTCAGTCTTTGAGGCTCACAACCTGAGGAGTCATCCTTGACTCATCCTTCTTTCTCACCACTCCACATCTGATCCGCTGCCAAGGCTAGTTGTTTCTACCTTTGCAACATCTCTCATCCATACATCTAAAGTTCTTATGACATGCAACTTTGATGCTATGGGGAGCGTAATGATCTAAGAATCACAAGCACACAGAATCAGTGGGAAAATATTTACGTTGCAAGGATGGGTCTCTTTAAAAATTATTTTGGAACAAAATTTCATCAATTACAATATATACAGTTAAATGTTATTTATTATTAAATTATCAAATGTAAATTATTCACACTACATTTGTAAATACACAAATAATTGTATTAAATGACAAAGAACACATCTATACCACATTTAAGGATCTGTTTAGTGCTGGTGTCATGAGGAAAACAACCCTCCACAGTGATGTCTGTAACATAAATATTGTTTTCCCTTCTGCCACCTATTAACTGTGTGACCATGGCCAAGTTTCTTAAATCCTCTAGACTCCAATTCCTGTTCTGTAAAAAGAAGAGAATTGGACCTCTAAGGTCCCTTCCAGCTCTAATCTCAGATCCTATGATCTTATGATTCCTGTTTTAGAGATGTGTCTTGCCCCAGGCCACAAAACTTGGAAATACCTTCCAGAGCCAGGATTCCATGCCAAGGCTCCTTCTATTCCACCACCCATTAATCATCATTGGCATCATCCCCATTAATGGTGAATATCCATTAAGTGTCTGGATGAATTGGGGCCCTGGGCCAGCTACTACAGCCCCACTAGTCCCTGGCCTCAGGGAGTTAATGGCGTGGTGGGGAGAGAGGACATTGAAGAAGTTAAAGAATACTCCCAGACAGCACGTGCTCCATGGCCCCTGGGTAACCTATGTACAAGTAATATGAGAGTTATTCATTCCAGAGCGTGGTATTTAGTTTAGCTAATTATTTACACCTTATGAAGGGCATTGACATAGAACAAAGGGGAAAGAGAGGAAATGCAAAAGGGTTGGAAGGGCTGTCATGTGTGACTTGGAGTCCATTCTCTCTCCAGGAGTTCAGGAACTCAAAAGTTGAATGAGATCTTCAGGGGTCACAAAGGGAGGCTGGGTATTGCCAGGTTACAAGAGACCCAGAACAAGTAAGTGACTTGCCTCTGGTTACACAGTCAGTAATTGGTACAGGCAGGATTTGAACCCAGATTTTTGTGTATTCCAGAGCCCTGGGACTTTTTCAGTCATACCACCAGAATCACACTGAGGTTCTGGTTGCCTAATACAAACTCAAGTTGGCCCACAGGCCTCTAAATACAGAAAGATGGAATTGCATCCTGGATCGGAAATGAGACTCTTGGCTCCAGGAAGTCGCTTCTTCAGGCTCCTGCTTCATGGGGCTAATTTTTTTTGGGCCATTTATAGTTAGGGAGCCCACAAGGGGTAGACTTGGTATTGTTGCCAATATTAGAGTTGGGGTCAGGAGTCTAGAATTCAGATTTTAGGCATTATACTAACTAGACCATGGCCAAGACTCCTTACCTCTCAATGGATGAATGAAGGAAAAAGCATTTATTAAGCACTTACTGGATGCAAAGTTGTGTGCTAAGAGGTGGGCATGTGAATATAAAAGGACAGTCCCTGCACTGCAGGAATGCATATTCTATTTTTTTAATAATAGTTTTCCACTTTCAAAATACATGCATAGTTTTCAACATTCACCCTTGCAAAACCTTGTATTCCAAATTTTTCTCCCTCCCTTCCCCCTGAGCTCTCCCCTACATAGCAAGCAATTCAATATATATTAAACATGTACAATTTTTCTATACATATCTCTACAATTATCATGCTGCACAAGAAAAATCAGATCAAAAAGGAAAAAAAATGAGAAAGAAAAAAAGCAAGCAAACAACAACAAAGGTGAAAATACTATGCTGTGATTCACATTCAGGTCCCTTAGTCCTCTCTCTGGATGCAGATGGCTCTCTCCATCTCAAGTCTATTGGAATTGACTTGAATCACCTCATTGTTGAAAAGAGCCACGTCCATTGGAGTTGATCATCACATAATCTTCTTCTTGTGTATAATGTTCTATTGGTTCTACTCACTTCACTTAGCAACAGTCCCTGTAAGTCTCTCCAGGCCTCTCTGAAATCATCCTTCTTGATCGTTTCTTATAGAACAATGATATTCCATAAGACTCACATACCATAACTTATTCAGCTGTTCCCAAATGATGGGCATCCACTCAGTTTCCAGTTTCTAGCCACTTCAGAAAGGGCTGCCACAAACATTTTTTGCACATGTGGATCCTTCTCCCTCTTTTATGATCTTTTGGGGATATAGACCCAATAGAGACACTGCTGGATCAAAGGGTATGCACAGTTTGACAGCCCTTTGGGCATACTTCCAAATTGCTCTTCAGAATAGTTGGATCAATTCACAACCCTACCAACAATGTATTAGTGTCCCAGTTTTTCCACATCCTCTCCAACATTTATCGTTATCTTTTCCTGTCATCTTAGCCAATCCGAGAAGTGTAGTAGTACCTCAGAGTTGTCTTAATTTCCATTTCTCTGATCAGTCGTTATGGCTTGTATTCTTATACATTTGAGCCAATTCTCTATATATTTAAAAAATGAAGTGTATCAGAACCCTTGGCTGTAAAAAATTTCCCCAGTTTTCTGCTTCTTTTTAAATCTTGGCTGCATTGGTTATGTTTGTACAAACCCTTTTTAATTTAATAAAATCAAAATGATCCATTTTGCATTTCATAGTGTTTTCTAGTTCTTCTTTGTCCACAAATGCCTTCTTTTTCCATCTGTCTGAGAGGTAGATTATCCTTTGTTCTCCTAATTTGCTTATAATATCACCCTTTATGTCTAAATCATGAACTCATTTTGACCTTATCTTGGTATAGGATGTTAGGTGTCAGTCAATGCCTAGTTTCTGCCATACTGTTTCAGGAATACGTGTTCTAAATAAGGGAGATGGCAGCTATGGAAGGTTTCAGTTGCAAGTCAGATGGAAAGGCCCCACAGTCCTTAGGATATGTGGCAAAGCCAGTGGGAATATCTTCATTAATGTCATTTCCACTCATATATCAGTTTCTGATGTTGAACAATTTGACAGTAGCAAGGACTTTGGGAGTAAGAGTTCTCTTTTCTCACACACTCAATAGCTGTAATTTCAGCACCCATGGGAGCAGGTCTAGGCCACATCTCCACAGGGGATGGTAGTCAAGGGCTCTGGGCTGGAAGCATAGCTATCCCAAGAGTCTTGGGTTCAGGGTCCTGGGCTATCTCCATCAGGGTCTGAGGGAAGAGAGATGATGGTTAAGGTGGTGGTGGTGGTGATGGTTTGATTTACCTGGCACATATTGCCCTGATGCTTCAGAAAGGCTGGCTTACTTGCCCTGTAAATGGCAGTTGGTTATCAGTGAGTGGAGGTGGGAAATGGATGTACTTATTTCCTGGCCAATGGCCGTGTTCTGGAAGGTGCTACCATTGCCGGAATTCTTGTGCCCAACTCTCTGAGCTTTATTTCCACAGCAGTAAAATGAGAATAATAATACATAATACATATACACAGTATATAACAATATATAGCCCTTTCAGGGTTACTCTGAAGAAAATGCCTTGTACACTTTAAGATGCTATAGAAATCTGAGTTCATATTTGTTGGCAAGTAGGTTGATGGCCCTGATCAAGTAGCCTATTTCAGCAGATCAGTTTCTGTAACTATAGAAGGTTTACAAACTATCTCTGTGTGTATGTGTGTGTGTGTGAGAGAGAGAGTGCATGTGTGTATTTTTCTGTATGCCTTTTGCAATCCAGATCAGTCACTGCACTGATCAGATTTCCTACATTTTTGTGGTCACTATGTAAATTGACCTCTGGGTTTTACTTACCTCATTATCGGTTCCAAAGTTTCTCTGAATTTTATTAGTTGTTTCTTATAGTTCAGCTAAATTTAAATTTAAATCCATATCTTATGATTTATTCAGCCATATCCTAGTTGTTGGGGACCGCTTTATTTCTAGGTTTTCTCACCAGAAATACTTTTGTATATTTGAGACCTCCTTTTCCTCTCTCTTTGATGTCCCTGTGGTTATGTTGAATAATGCTATAACAATTCCTACTTATATAGTGTTTTAACCAAAGTATATCACCTCATTTAAGGTTCACAACAAGCCTGTGACATCATGGCACCATTGTTAGCTTCCTTGTCCAGAAGAAGAAACTGAGGCTGAAAGAGATTAAGTCACTTGCCAAGAATAAGTCACTTGCCAAGAATCACACAGCTAGAAAGAAGTCATGGGAGGAACCAATGCCAGTTGCTTATAGGAATCTAGTGTACAAATACTCTTGTCCAAGCAGGGTCCAGTTCTGTTATTTTTCTCTGCCTTTCTAAATTATCCAAATAAGTTCTTTCAGCCTGAATTTCTTCCAAGCAATCATTCTTGTTGTTTAATCGTGCTTATCACTGGCCTCTACCAGCAGGTGACTGCCCATTTGCATCATGAACAGATCTCTGCCAAAGTATCCTGACAGCTGAATGATTTTTTTTTTAACTCAGACAGGGCCAACTAACCCATTCCTCTCCATGATTTCCATATATGTACTGTACCCGCTAAGTTACCTCTAAGGGCCTGCAAAGGAAAAAAAAGGGGGGGTGCTTCTGACAATTGGACAGGCTGGTGAGATGTTGCCTGGGGGCAGCAGATGTTTTGGAATGCTGGGCCTGCGTTCAGGGAGCCCTAAACCAACTGATCTGCCCAAATTGGCAGGAAGAACCGAGAAAGAGACAATCTCTTCCTTTGTACTATATGGTCTCTAAGGTTTCTTTCAGCTCTGATATTCACTGGAGGAAAACATGACTAACAGTCATGGTATCATAGGATTTAGAGTTGGCAGGGACTTTTGAGATCATCTCATCCAGCTCCCTCATTTTACAGAGAAGGAAACTGAGGCCCACACCATGAGAGTGACTCACTCCCATGTAGGTAAAGAGCAGGGTCAGGGTGTAATCCAATCTATTCCAAAAAGCGCTCATTAAATGCCAACTTCCATGGGTTTCCATCGTGCCACAGTATTCTTCCTTGCCATATAGGAGAATAGTGAGACTCATACGTGCAGGGGGTGGGGACGGCAAGTGTAAATTCCATACAATTGGCAGGAGAGTGCCACATGCGCAATGAGATGGCACGGGTAAGGTCCATACCATTGGCTGGAGGCTCTCCTGCCAGGGGCTAGATAAGCCCCATCCAATTCCCAGGACACCAAGAGAAGTTAGGGCACAACCTGTGGCCTGCCGTGCACCAGGCACTAGAGACACAGAGAGCAAAAACCAGACAAGCCCCTGCCCTCAAAGAGCTTACATTTCATTGGAATTCTAGGAATGGGTGAGTGTGTTTTCAGTGTGTATTTATGAAGCCACAAAGTATAATCGTTTGGAAAAGACAGGGTTGGACTAGACAGTCTCAGAAGTCCCTTCCACCTCTAATTGTGTGATCTTGTGTGTGGGCCTTTGAGGAGGTGGCTTTACCACGCTGGGACTCTGTTTCCCCTTCTGTCAAATGAGAGGGTTGGGGTAACCGGTCTCCTAGGTCTCTTCTAGCTCTAGATCTAGCAGCTTAATATGATGAATCAAAAAATAAGCCTCTTCCATGTGGGTATGTGGCCCTGCTGGGAAACCCCCAGGAGGCCCTAAGCTCTTCTCCTCTGCTGGCTTTTACACTGGGTAGTGCTACCCCCAAAGAAAACAAGGTGGGAGGCATTTTGAGCCACACCAAGCACATTTTGTGTTCCTTTTCATAATCTCTCACTCAGCTAAAAAAGGTGAACTGAATCTCTGGACAACTCAGTCATTATTATCATTGCATTCTGCCTGCTGGCTGTTTCCTGGGGTTCTGGCCCTGATCCCAGCTTCCCCCCAAAGCCCCACCCCACCTTCACTCCAGCTTGTGCCATCAGTCCTATGCTGAGTGAGGTCAGGCCTTTTAATGGGTATGGAATTCAGTGTTTGGGACATATAAGGAAGACCCCCCCCCAGCTCTGTCCTCCTCCACTGCAGCACTCATTGGAGGCTAGCTAGACCCTTCCCTTGCAGCATCCTCCTAAAGTAGGCAAATCCCACTTTCCTACCCAACTTTGAAAAAAATATTTCTTTTTGATTCTTCACTTAAGTATCAACAAACACTCTAACCTTAACCCGAGTCCTGACTCTAACCCAAAACACCCATTTCCATAAACAAAGGATAGGAAAATTAGACTATATAGGAACGTCTTAGGTACAGCTTGAATTTTTTACAAGTATTATATTAGATAATTGGTAGTGCCAGTATCACCCTTCTTTCCCTGTGTCCTTTTGGAACATCCTTCTCTCTTCTACATATTTTTTAAATGGTTCAATTATGCTCTTTTCTCTTCCTTCTTTTTTTTCTTCCTTCCTTCTTTTCCCTTCTTTTTTGCTTTCCTTTTTCCTTTCTTTCATATTGTTATTACTAGTCTTTTAGTACTCCCCTGCCTCTGAAACAATATATATATATATATACATATATATATATATATATTGTTTCTCTCTTTTCACAAATCTGTACAGTCGAGCAAGAGTATATTCATTGATCTTGTATATAAAGTTGCATTTTATTCTATCTCTCTATCAAGAGATAGGAAATGCTTCTGCATTATTCTAAATGGAGTCATGATTGAGCATAGAAATAATCAAAGTTCTTAAATCCTAGTAGTTTTCCTTCCTTATTTGGTAGTCATAGAAATCGTCCTGGTTCTACTTGTTTTATTCTTCATTTCAGAGAAGTCCTTCTGGGTTTCTCAGAATAAATCCCTTTTGACATTTTTTACAGCTCAGTAATAATCCGTTTTATTCATTAAAAAGTATTGCTATAAATACTTTGTTGCATATAGGTCTACCCTTCTTTGTTTGATCTCTTTAGGGTATATGCTTAATGTTGGTTGCACTGGTTAGGCTTCAGTGTCAGCACAGTCTACTGACTTTTTGGGTGGAGCTCCAAATTACTTTCCAGAAAGATTGGATCAGTTTACAGGTCTAACAACAGGACATTGCCTGTCCTTCTTCCCTTCTACCAACTGTCCTTTTTCTTTATCATTTTTCTTTTTGCCAGTTTGAGGGGTGAGGCAGACTCTTAGAGTTGCTTTAATTTTCATTTCTTTGATTATTAATGATTGGGAGCATTTTTCTGTATGGTTGTTGATAGTTTGCCTTTCTTCTTTTGAGAACTGCTAGACTCATTTATCTATTAGGAGTGGGTCTTGTTCTTATATGTATGCATGAATTCCTGATAAGTCTTGGATATACTGCCTTTGTTGGAGAAAGTGCAAAGACCTTTTTCTTCAGTTAACTTCCCTTCTGCATCCAATTACATTAAATTTGTAAGTGTAACAAGCCCTTCAATTTCATGTAATCAAAAAAGTACCTTTTATCTCTGTAATTCTCCCTATGCCTTATTTAGCCAAGAATTCTTCCTTATCCATAGCTGTGAGAATTATCTCCTTCCCTATTCCTTTTATTTGTTTAGAATATCAGCCCTTCTGTGTAGGTCATGTATCTATTGGGAGCATGTTGGGGATTATGGGGTGAGATGTTGGTCTATGCCTAATTTCCACCAATCTGACTTCTAGTTCTTTAGTAACTCTTATTGAGTTTTTAACCCAGTAGTTGGAATCCTTTGTCTTATGAACACTTTGCTTCTCACTTCAGTGACTTCTGGGACTTGGTGACCCAACTATTCCTCTGATTAACATTCCTCTTTTTTAATCAGAACAAATCATTATGATGATTGCTGCTTTATAATATATACTTTGACATCTGGTACTCCTCCCTTGCCCCCTTTAGATTGTTGACCTTGGAACTTGGCTCTGTGCCCTCTTGTAGCCCTAATAGGTCTTAATCATGTATCAAAGATAGCTATGGACTCTGGATTCCTGAAAGTTTCCAAAGCTTGCAGGCTGCCCTGTCTCTTGCTTCAGGCCTCATGGGATGTCCCTAGCCCAGTCTCCTTCCTCAGGGAGTTGTTGGGGACTGACTCCATTTCCCTGTTGCTGCTCCAACAAACTAGGGCCCAGATCCTTCCGACTTCAGACTTCATTTCCTGGAGGTTTTGCTGCCTTCTGCTTCATTTTGTAGGTATTCTCTCTGAGTGCCTAAACGCTTCTGGTCATCATCGGGTATAGTCACGGACTGGGTAGAGGAGCTTACCCACTGGCAAGTTTCCATTTCACTTTCTTGATCATTGTTCCTTCTGGCACTGTTTAGGTCTTTGCTGGGCTGTTTGTGGGAGAGCTGGATGCCTTTAGGGACTTTCATGTCACTCTGTTAAGCAGAAGTCTCAGTGCTGCTTTGGGGATCCTGCCTCACCCACATAGAATCCTTCCCAGCACTATACATCCCTACTGCCCCACCCAAGTGTCAGTCCATCATACCTAGCTGCAAACTGGCATGTTCCAGGGTAGTGGAAAGAGCTAAAGATGAAAGTTAAGAGAAACTTGGTGGAAGCAGTTCAGACGGGGAAAGAGCCTAAGTGCAGAGGCCCTGGAGAGGAGGATCTGTACTCAAATCCTATGCTTGATATTTGGTACCTGGAGACTTGGGCAAGATGCTTGACCTCCCTCAGTCTCAGTTTCCTCATTTGTCAAATATGAGTAGTGGGCTAGATGATCTCAGAGATCTTTAAAGCATGAATCTTTTGGGCCACTTCTCAAAATCAGATTTCTAAATATGAGAAATAAAATACTGGGGATTAAAAAAGGAAACCAAGTCTATTAAAATATAGTTGCCCCAAAATAAAAACAAGACAAGACAATCCAGGATGAAAACCTGCTACCCTACAATTCCATTAGACTTGTGATGGAGCGAGCCATCCACATCCAGAGACAGAACTATGGAGACTGAATGTGGATCAGAGCATAGTATTTTCACCTGATTTTGTTATTTGCTTGCTTGGGGTTTTTTTTCTCTCATGTTTTTTTTCTTTCACCTTTTGACCTGATTTTTCTTGTGCAGGATGACAAATCTGGAAATATGTCTAGAATAAGTGCACATGTTTAACCTAGATTGGACTGCTTACTGTCTTTGGGGGGGAGGAGAAAAATTTGGTTTTGCAAGGGTGAATGTTGAAAATTATCTTTGCATATATTTGGAAAAATAAAATGCTGTCATAAAAAAGAAAGAAAAAGAAAAACTCCTGCTCTAGAGCTCTGGTCCTTCTGTTCTAGGTTCAATTGTAACACCAGCAGTGTGACCCTGAGCAAATCACTTCTCCAATGGGAACAATAGTAAGTGTGTTGCCTGCATGAGGTGGAGGAAGGGGGTGGGGGCTGAGCATTCTAAATGTTAGTTATTATCAACTGAACAAATATGAGTTATTACTATGAACTTTTGCCTGGGACCTCAAAACTGGGCTTTCAGCTTGATCACCTCCAGTGAAAGCGAGCTCCCTACCTCAGAAAGTAGCCTTTGATAACCCGGCAAGTCAGCAACATTCCCCCACTGGGGCCAGCTGGGGGCAGGGGCTAAGGGGTGGGAGTGGGAAAGAACTGGATCCTCCTGAGCTCTGAGGACAGGTGGGGGCTGGGGGTGGGAGTGGGGGAGAATTGGATCCTCCTCAGCCCTCAAAATAGACTATGTGTTCAGCCCTCTACTCTGTTCGACTCTAAAGGCGATTCTTTGCAACAGATCACAAAGTGACCTTGGGTGACAACCTTCTTCCTTCTAAACCTCAGAATCTCCCCCTGGAAAAGGAACCAGTTGGACTAAAAGCTTGAAAATGATTATCATAAAAATAAAAGAAAAAATGATTATCATGGATGTCCCCCAAATGCAAGGGAATAAGCATCTATTAAGCCCCCACTATGTGCTTGCTAAGGAGCCTCCTTCTACTCCGACTTTTCCCATGCTCTCCATCTTTAGAGTCTCTCCTTTCTCGAACTGTCATGTTCCAGTTGCAAGTGGCGCTCGTTGTCCTGCCCGGCGCCTAGCACAGTGGTACACAGTCGGCTTGTTGGGTGAAATTTGGATTAGATTGGTCTTCTGGACATTGCCTTTGAAGCACTCCCACCTGGGATGTTGGCAAGGGCTCCCCCCTCCCCCCGCAGGCTTGATGGATGATCTCAAGGCTTGATGAACATAGTATAGGGAGGAATAGCTCGAAGAGTTCTAGAACCCTCTTCGACCCCCCCCCTTGTCTCCCTGTGGGTTCCTGTACTTCTCCCATTAGCGATCCATTTCCCTTAGCTTAGCTTTTTAAACATTTTCAGTTTTTTTTTTTTTTTAAAGCCAATCAATTGCCACGGGAAGAGGTGGAATCCAAGTCCTGTGTGAGCCCCGGAAAGTCACCTGACCTCTCTCAGCCTCAGTCCCCACTTCTGTGAAAAAGGAGAGGGTGGGACTTGACACTTTCTCAGTATGTGCTCCCGTGCCCCCAGGCAAGTCCAGGATGTCTGGTGCACAGGGTGAAGGAGGGAAAAGGGCAGGAGGGAGCTGCCCCAGCTCGCCTCTCACACTTCTGCTGCCCACAGGCTGGCCCTGCCTAGGAAGCCCACCCCAGGGAAGACAAGAGGGCCCCTTTCCTTCACAATTGAATTCAGTTCTAGGGGCAGACCCCCCCACCCCAGTTCTCAGCCCACATTTGGAGAGTCAATCACATTCCCAGGGGATGGTGTAATCCCAAAGTCGAGGATTTCTTCCTCTTTTTTAATGGCTGTAGAATCAATTACACTCAGGGTGAGTGAGAAAGGGAAGCGTGCAAAGCTCTGCCTCCTCTCCAGAGAGGGCTCAGAGCTCGGGTCCATTTCCCAAAGGGCAGAGCTGTCCCAACGGGCAGGGTTAGGTTACCCTGGGCTGAGGGAAACAAAGCCACAGCAGGAAGCTGGAATGGCTGGCATGCAGGCCAACACATCTGCTGCATCTGTGGCGGCTCACCCCGGCCTCCCCGGCCAAAATGGATCAAAGGCAAGAAAGGCTTAAACCCCGTGAAAATCTCCCATTATGGATGGGGTGTCAGTTCCCTGCCTTAGTCTGGATGGCCGAGGCCACCTGTGTCTGCTTCCTCGAAGCCACTGAGCCTCTGCCCCCCCATGCTGACTTGGGGGGTGGGACGGGACCCTCGAAGGGCAGCATGGCTGTGCTGTGGAGGAGAGGGATGGCTCCAAAATCGGCCCTTACATTGACAGAGCCTAAAAGAGGACTCTGCAGAATGGTGTATTCAGAGGGTTGCCAGAGTGGCCATGGCACTTGCCAGTTCCAAAATATTCAGGGGGGTGTACGTGTCACCTACACAGTTATTCATTTCCAAATTCTCACCCAGGCATTCAAGGCCTTTTGCAAAGAGGCCCAAACATGCCTCCAATGGTATTCTTTCCAGAACACTCCAGGACAGTCTTCTGGGCTTTCTTTCTGCCTTACTCCTTTATTTCCTTCCGATGAGAATGGGTTTCCCACTGCTCCAAAACCCCCTGGAGCCTTCCAGGACTAATTTAAGCTTGAATTTCATTCAACCCCATGACCCTCAGGGCCTTCCATAAACAAGTTCTAATGGACCTTTACCAGATAAAAATCCCCAAAGGTTAACAGCTGTTCATGCTTGTGGAGATCAAGGAGGGTTTTTGTCTTTTATACTGTTGAATGGAAGAGCCTTTCCTGAGGCCATAGAAAGAATCAGGAAACTTGGGCTTGAGCTCTAGCTATGGGACACTGGGTACATCACAGCCTCTCTGAGCCTCAGTTTCCTCCTCAGGAGAATAGAGGCCAACACTTGAGTAACCCAAGGATGACACAAGCAGTATCTACCAGGGTTGTTGTGAGAAAAGCACTCTGCAAACCCATTACTGAGATATGGAGTTGTTTCTTTTGCATTATTACTTAGCCTTTTCTTGAACTGCTTCTTGGAGGGTGAACACAAGGCCCTCCTGCTTCTCCCTAGCACCAAGGGGAGCCCAAGGCTTCAGACACAGCAGGTGCTCATCGTTTGTTAACTAATGAGCAAAGGAGAGGTGGCCCAGCACTCACAAATGGCTTTCATTTGAAGGTTCTCCAAAGGCAGGTGAGAAGCTGCTGAAGGCACACATACCATGCCCTCCCCACCCCCCATAATACCTCGGGCAAGAACTGTGTGAGAGACAGAGGAGCAGGAGCAGCACGTGAGTTTCCCGAGCAGGTGGGGGCCCCTGGTGTGAGTCTTGTTATGTAGGCACCCTGCTAAGAATGTGGTTTGTACACATTAGCACAAGTATTTCTTTCTACAGGAAGCAGCATCTAAGGTTCCTTGTAGCTCCCATCCTTCTTAACCCAGAGAAGGTCTGGCAGAGCCTGCACAAAAATCCAAGCCTTTAGAAAAGCCTGCTGGGTATTTTGTTTTTTGAAACATGCTCAACTGTGTTGAATTAAGGGCTTTCAGCAGGGGGCTTCAGTTTAAATTTGGTCCCCCTCAAGCTTCACTTGGCAAAGGCTCTTTCTTTCTCTAGGGGAAAAAGAACTGGCTTGAGGGGAGAGGGGAGGTCTTAACCTTTTGTATGTCTTGGACCTTTCTGGTAGGCTGGTGGGGCCCATAGACCCTGTCTCAAAATAAAATGTTTAAATGTGAAAAACAAAATACATAGATTACAAAGGAAAGCAATTTTCTTGAAATACACTGTATTGCAGTGTATTAAAACAACAAAAAAAAGTCTACGTAAACTTCAGTTTAAGAACACTTAGATCAGGAGATCAGAAGATCTAGAGTCTGTTCCTGGCTTTGCCATTGCCTATCTTGGGAAAGCCATTTCTTCCAGAGGACAAATCAGTCCTTCATAAAATGTAAGTCACCTAGTCTTAGAGCCAGAAGATCTCTTGGAGATGCTTTAGTCCAAAGCTGAAAGTCATAGCAAATTGTAGATTCGGCACACCAGGGTTTTATTAGGATCATAAAACTGAAAGGAAATTTGGAGAAATGGTCAATTCAACCTCATTTTAAAGAGGATGATAGTGAGACCCAAAGAAGGACAAGTAGTTTACCTGAAATCACACAGGTAATAAGGAAAAGAAATAGAATCCACATCCTCTGACTCTACATCAGCTGAGGTTTTTACTAAGTGTTCAATTCAGCAATTTCATTTTTAAAAATTGAGATCTTTTTTAACATCTTTTTTGATATATTTTCATTTCTGAACATATTCCTCCTTGCTCTTTGATCCAGCCAATTTTTTTTTTTGCTTTTTGCTGAGGCTATTGGGGTTAAGTTACTTGCCCAGGGTCACACAGCTAGGGAATGTTAAGTGTCTGAGACCACATTTGAACTCAGGTCCTCCTGACTTCAGGGCTGAAGTCTATTCACTGTACCACCCAGCTGCCCCCAGGTAATTTTTTTTAAAGGAAAACAAAGTGTTTTTAGCAAAATTAACCAACATATCGATTGAGACTGATAAGTTCATACCCATAGTCCTCTACTTCTGCAAAGAAAAGAAAGAGGAGCAATTCCTCATCTATTCTTTGGAGCTAAGAATAAGTAAACCGAATTTAGTTTGTTTTTTGTTCTTTCCATTTACATTGTTGTAGTCATTATATATGTCTTTTTTCAAGGTTCTTTTCAACAATTAAATGTTATTAAAATACATTGTAACCTTATGTACAGGGATTCAAAGTCTAGGATTCTTATTGGGCATAAATACATAGATACATAGATTTAAATACATACACAGATACATATATAGATACATAGATACATAATAGACATATGTAGATACATAAATACATATATAGGCACATACACAGATATACATATACACACATAGACATGCCTAGATATAGACACATTTATAGATACATACACACATACATAGGTACATAGTAATATATAGTACATATATACTATAGTATAGAGTAATATATATTATATTCACATATATGAACAAGGGGATTAAGGGTAGGGTGATCTGCCTTGCTGAAGGTTCCACCTCTTTTTGGTTTTTTGTCCTCTTTTCCTCCTTCCTTTTGTTTGCATGGGAGACTCAAAGACCCTTAGGAGAACTGTGGAGATCCACAACCCTCAGGGGCTTCAGACACAAACAGACTTTGCCATTTTGTGGAAAAACCACCTCTGAAATGATTTTGAAGGGGTTCAAGTTAGCAAGTGGAAATTAAAAGATACTTTCTAACACTAAGTCAGAGGCTTGGCATGAAGACATAGCCACCATAAGCAAGAGAACGAGATTCAAAACCAAATGAAATGCTTGTGCTTCTTCCCCCCCCCCACTCACTTTCTGTTATATGTTTAGTGTGCGTTTGCTCCCAGAGTCTAAGACTCAGCTTATTTTTGAGGGGGGAGGGGAGTTAGAAAGAAAAATTGTATGGAACTAAGACTGAGTGTCCACAGGTGGTTCTTGTTAAGGAGAGAAAGCAGGTGAGGATTTCTTCTAAATTTGATGACTATTTAAGTGAAGGGTCTTCCTCCCTAACTGAAAGAATTAAAGGATTTAAGCTAAAAGAGAGTTAGTAGAATCTTAAGAAATAGTACCTCAACACAGAAACTAGTGGTCAACAGAAGCGTTACAGCCAATTTCCCAATAGAGACGCCCAGCATCACAAGACAGGGAAATGTTCACACCAAAGTAGCCAGGGAGCAACATCTTGAAGAGACCATACATCCCACAAAATGGTGAGCAGGCCCAGCAGGCTTTTCTCAAGAAGAGTGGTATGTGTGTGTGTCGTGGGGGGGGGGGAAGGGGGTTAAGTCCAGTAGGAACAGGATGATGTCACAGAAACCATAGGGTGCCCTATTTTGTGAGATACATCAATTGCCTTTCTATATTTATATCCTGGACACACATGTGCTCTATATGTATTCATTTCAGTTTTATATATCCTGCAATAGCAAGGTATACTCTCCCCATTTATGGCTTGTTTTTCCGGAAGACCCCAGGTTGAGAGGGGTATGGGAACGTCCTATTGACACTTTTCAAAAAAATCACATTATTCATTGAGTGTCTTTGCTTTGTGTCTTCTGACTGAATAGGTAAACACATTGGGGGGGGGGGGTTGTGAGTTATGATTGTAAGTGGCTGAGTATCCATAAAATACCTTGAACTCGATCCTGCATTTTAGAAGTAGGTTGTCTTCAGGTGCTATGTTTATTTACCCAGATGTTTTGAACTCAAACATGATAAGGGGAGAGTACGCTGACTTGAGTCCCTGGGTCAGGGAGGAAGTGGGTGGGATGTGGGGTAGAAGGCCACAGGAAGAGGAGGCAGGCATCACCACTCATCTTACCAGTTTAACAATTTGGCCCAGCCCCCAGCATCCCAGGTGCCGATAACCTAAGTAACAAAAGGGCATTTTCCCATATTTCTGGTGCCAATTTAGGGGTAAGCCCAGCCACTCTCCAGGCATCCCAAAGAAAGACAAGTTTTCTACCTCCTTCACTATGTGAGGTTAGAAAGTTAGCCCCTGTCTGTGGTGGAAAATGGGTCCCCTCTGCAGAGGGGGCCCTGAGGCTTGAGAGATGGGGAGACATAAGCCCAGGTCACCAATTGGCCTTTGAAGAGAGCAGTGAAGGTGGTCCCTGCTAGGCCAGGAGGGCTTGAGGTCATGAAAATGTTCCAAATGATTGGCAATTAAAAGGGTTTGAATGTGCCATGCTTGGAAAAATTGAATCCCCTCCTCTGTCATTAAAGAGTGGAGAGGAATGTGATATACACTAAAACAATTGGGGAACCTGGGTAGGAATCTCAGCCTCGGACAAACCACTGCTTATCTCTTAGCTTCAGTTTCCTCACTTGTCAGATCAGGAGGTTGAACAGGGTGGTTGCTAACACCTCTTCCACATCTAACACCCTATGAATTAGTTCCCTATCTTCACATCTATCTGCTTTTCTTAGTTTCATTTCTCACTAACAAAGTTAGTTTGTCTTTGTGTCTCTTCTGGAAATAACAACAAAAAAAGAGCAGGCCATCAGAGAAAAGCTTCAGGAAATGTTTATGCCGGGGAAGAGAAAATGATCAGCTGAGCAAACCCAAATCATCTGAACAGAAGGGAACCCACTGGGTGGGGTAAGGGGGAAGGAGAATCTTTTTGGCCATCAAGGGTCTGTCTCTGGTTACCAAATCCCTTAAGTGTCCCCTTCTTGGAGAAAAGGAAAAAGACCAATAGCATTTTTCTTTATATATTGAGGGCACAGACTCGGTACTCAATAATATCTCACTACTAATGGAGTCTCAATGAGTATAGTTTTCTGAAGGGAAAAAAAGGAGGGAGTAGTGAATGAGGAGGCAGCCAGATACACTAGAAAAAGCCCTGGATTTGGGAGTCAAAGGGCTTCTATTTGAATCCTTGTTCTACTTCAAAACCTCCATGACTTTGGGAAAGTGACCAAATAGAACAGATTTTCCAGTCTTTAAACTGTATTCTTCATCCAACACAGTCCAGCTTACCCCATTAACCCTTGAATTTTGGCCAGATAGTCATCAGAAGGTTAGGAGTTCCTTAAAGGGACTGTCTGGAGTTCTGTACTTGACTGTGACTGTTAGTATGATGTAGGGGAAAGGGAAAAGAATGAATATTTGTGTAATACCTACTATATACCAGGCATTGTGCTAAACAACACATACTATCTGGTTCACAACAATCCTGTGAAGGTAGGTATTTTTATTATCCCTGTTTTACACTTGAGGAAACTGAGGCAAATGGAGGTTAAGTGACTTGCACAGGATCACACAGCTAGTTGGTGCCTAAGACTTCATTTTAATTGGGTCTTCCTGACTCAAACCCTACTGCTCTATTCACTGAATCACCTAGCAGCCGAGTGTAGAAAATGGAATTTGAGAAAGAGATTTCGATTTCTGGCCAATGATTTCCAATATATGAATGATAGGCTTTTGGCCAGGAATGGAGTGCACCTTAAACAAACAAGAACCAGTAAGAATGTATGTACCCTGGTGACTTGCCAATCTAAGCAAAAGGATTTTAAACAGAAATGGCAGGAGGAGGAAGAAAACAGCTTTTGTTGATCTACCAGCTATGTGCCATAGAGAATATCTACACTGTAGGAATAGGAGTTGCAATAAAGCTAGCTAAAAGTTCACAGAAGATACAATCCAAGAGATTGGATTTTTAATTAATAAATTAATAAAACTCATGGTCTCCACTTTCTATACACAGATGCACATAGTATATATGATGAACAAGATGAACTAGAGATACTTATAGAGGGAGGAAAATTTGACCTCATACGTCACTGAGATTCAGTAGGATGAGATTGAGGACTCTAATATATCTAATATAACAATCAATGGAGGTGATATTTCCATTGGAACACACTACAGACAATCTAGTCAGAAGGAAGGGATAGAAGAGTTCAAGCTAGGCACAGAGGCAAGATATAATGTAATTATGGGGGGCTTTATTGTCCCGACATCGCATTTCTCTTGCAGTTCCAAGAAGAGTGGCTATAATCATTTCTTGACTTGGCAAAATGTTATCCTTTTATCCTTGTTGAAGAATCAACAAGAGGAACGTCTATTCTAGATCTTATTCTCTCCAGTAAGGAGAAGCTAGATGCTGCATTTAAATGATGAAACACAGGGAGGCAAATGGCCACTCCATCTTAGAATTTGTGATAGAATAGACAAGAAAAAGTAAATGGATGTAGTCTGACATGCACTCTGGGAGAACAAATTAAAAGTCATCAGAAAAATGATTCCTTGGACTACAGTTTTTCAGGGGAAATCATCTCAGTGAGGGATGCTAGGCTCTCAGGAACGAAAGCTTGAAAACCCAATTAAACAATTTTGATGAAAGACAGAGTTGTCAAAGCATATGGATGTGGATGCACAGGAAACTCATTGACCAACTTGGGTCGTTTTTTTTTTTTTTTTAATACTTCTGAAAGATGGGAGCAAGAGCAGATAAGAAAAGATGAACATAGCAAATTATATCGTCTTATAAGAATAGTGTCAGGAAGGTTAAAGCTCAGAAAGTTGGAGACTGATGAAGAAAGGCAAGGATAATAAAATGGATTTTTAGGTTTTTTTTTTTAAGAGTCAAAGAATAGATAATTGCCCAGAATGGATGGTAATACTGTACAGTGGAAAAGAGAACAGCTTGTCCAGTGTTCACTAAGTTGTCTCTGCCAAAGATTACAGAGGATAACCTCAAAATGGCTATTAAGGAATTATAACCTACATGAGTAGGGAGATAGAAAGGAAGCATCTAGCTATCTTTGAGTTTGGGCAACAAACATTTATTTAGCACCTACTATGTGCCCAGCACTGTGTTAAGGACTAGGAATACAAAGAAAGATGACAGTTGAAGTCACCAAGCTGATATGAATTCATGAAAGGACTGGCAGCTGCAATCCACAAACCACTCTTAGCAATTCTTATGTAGGTTCTAGAAAGGAGTCCCAAGATTGATGGAAGGTAATTGTGCTGATTATCCAAATGAAGTAATGAGAGCAATAGAGCAGAGTCTACAAACTACAAGCCGATCAGTGAGCTTTACTTTTATTCTTGGTAAAATTCTCAAGTGTAACATTAGAGTGAATTTCTAGGGGGGAAAAAGCAGTGAAAGAGCCTGGCTCCCCCCACCCCTGCCCCAGCATGTCTTTTTTAAGAGTAGGTTGTGCTAGGGTAACATTTCCTTTTGCAATGGGGCTATTGGACCAGTCAGTCACGGGAATGTTGTAGATACAATTTACCTGGACTTTTAACCCAACATTTGACAAGCAATTCATGCTATATTTCTGTGGTTTAGATGAAAAGATAAGGACTAGACAATAGTATAATTAGATGGATTTGGAACTGGTTTGTTGGTCAGATCCAGTGGTTTGATGTCACCTTGGAAGATGTCTCCAGTGGTCCCCACAGACCTGTACTTGACCCTGTGCCCCACGTTTTATCCATGACTTGCTTAAATTGCAAACTTAGAAAATTTGCAGATGATAAAAAACTATGAGCGATATTTAATTTATTTGGTGACCAACAGGTTCCAAATAGGTTTCAACAGTCTATAAATTCCGGCCTGGATGTAATATGATGACAACAAATAAGAATAAATGTAAAGTCATGTCCTTGGGTTTAAAAATTTTTATTTCCCAAGTGTAACATGTGGCAGGCCTGGCTACACAGCAATTCATCTGAAAAAGTGCTGGGATTTGTAGCAGATTATAAATGCAATATGATTCATCAGTGTAATGTGAGAGTAAAAAACAAACCAAAAAATGATGCAATCTGAGATACATGGAAACTCATAATGTCCCAGACTAAGAAGTGAGAGTCTCATTGTGCCGTACCATGGTCAAAACAAATCCAACATATCACTAATTTCTTAATTGCTAAATCCAATGATCTTTTTTCAATCATTATCCTTCTGGACCTATCAGCTGCATTTGATGCCCTTGACTTTCCAGAAATTCCCTTGCCCCACCTTGCTAGGTTTCCATAATATGGAGCTTTCTCTTTCCTCTCCCCTTTTCCTTTTCTCTCCCCTCCCCACTCTTTCTCTCTCATCAATCCCCATGGGCTCAACTATCATCTTTATGCAGATAGGTATATCTAGACCTAGCCTCTACCAGGCTCCAAGCCCCCATCACCCACTGACTAATGGACAATTCCAAGTGATTATCTTGTATGGGCATCTTAAACTCAACATATTCAAATTAGAATTCCTTATCTTTCCCTCTAAGCCTTCCCCTCTCTCTACGTTGCCCATTTCTTTTGAGAGTTCTACCACAGCTGCAGTCATCCAGTTTGGCAAAGTCAGTCTTTATCAACTTTTCCCTCTCCTTCACATCAAATTAGTTGGCAGATCTTATCAGTTCCCAAGAGAATAGAGCCATCTTGAGAACAGGCACTTTTTCCCTCTTGTTTCTGTATCTGTAGGACCTAGCACAGTGCTTAGACAATATCTGACATGTAATAAATGTGTGTTAAGTTACTAAGTATTGCATTCATCTCTGGACACTGTATTTTAGGAAGGACCTTAAACTGCAGGATCCATCTTGAAGAGGACCATAGAATGCAAAGGGACTCCGGATTTGTGGCATATGAAGGCAGGTTGAAGGGATGTCCAGCCTGGAGAAGAGATGATTTAAGGGGGACATGATAATAGCGATCGAGTAGTTGAAGGGCTGCCACATGGAAGATTTTTTTTCCTTCTTTCCTGGGCTTAAAACTAAGGGCAAAGAGAAGTACCAAAAATGAACCAAAGGATCCAAACAAAAAAAATGTAGATTGGTGCTCTAAGTGATTTGAACTTGTCCAGAGGTTGAATGAACTACCTTGGGAAATAGCAGATTCACCCTCATCAGAGGTCTTTGACCAAAGGTAGGGTATGTTACATTGTAGATTCTAATTGTGGTCTAAGTTGAACTTGAGAGCGACCGAGGTTCTGTGATTCTGTAATGGAAGTGCATCAAACCTAGCCTCAGACTGTTTGTACTGAAATCTTTGTTGTTCTACTTACTATAGTTGAGAATAGGAATATAAATGCTTTGGCCACATTTTCCCCTTCTGTAAAATAAGGAGCTTCCTTTCCAGTTTTAAATCTGATAAATGCACTGACTTCCAGGAAGAGCAAATGTTTGCAGGCTCTTGTGGAGAACAGGTTTTGCTGAACACAAGGGCACCCAGCCCTCATTTTCCCTACTAATCATTTTCTAAGAACATTAAATAGTGACAAAGGGCTTGCCCAACTGTCTTCTTCCTGTTGTCCTCTGGAAGGCTCGATGTCATTTAGCAATTGAAGGCAGAGAAAGTCCCGGGTATCGAGGGTCTTGCCCATGATAACTCTCCAAGTGCTTTCTTCCTGATCTTATCTTGAGGCCAGAAATCTCCAATCCTAAAATGCTCTCAAAGTCTGTTACCCTAACTTGGCCATATATGATTGCCTCTCATTTTGGGAAAAGTTAGAGAAGATTCTGGCTCAGCAGGTTTGTTTCAATCTCAACAACATCAAAAACTGCTTTCTTTAGCTTCCCCTCATAGGTCACCACCCTGATTACAAAGGGAAGATGGCTGCAGAAAGATGTTAATCAAATCTCTTTCAGACCTGTTATCTTCATGTGCTCTGCCAACAGAATACTGCTCCACCCTCCCAGCTGCATTGCATAACATTTTAGAATACAGCTGCCTCCATACAAGGCCAAAGCTTAGCTAGAAGAAACAGGAACAATTCCGTCAATCACTTGGATGCTTTAGCCCCATGACACCCAACACCTGGATACTTATAAACATTAAGAGATTGAATGTACTGCTTTCTATCCAGATGTTGAGTGCCACATAGACTTGCTGCCTGTGGCCAACAGTATCTGTAATAGAACTAATTATATGACATTAATTTAACATTTAATGTTCTTTCCATGCCTGCTGTTCTGTAAATAAGAGTTAGCATAAAATATTAATGAGCAGTTTCCATGATTCATGTTCTTTTCAGGCGTTCACATATACACATACACACAAAGTATCATCAGGGGATATGAGAGAATTTCCTAGGTAACTAAAACTGGCTCATTAAGTGCCAAAACTTTTTTATGCTTTAAGCATTTTGATGGAAATCTTGCCTGCTTCTTAAAACTAGTAAAGGTCAGAGGAAGCCTGGTGTAGTGGCAAGAGGGCTAGATAGAACATCAGGAAGACCTAAGTTCAAATCCTGTCTCTTAAAGTGATTGCATGGTGCCAGGTAAATGAATTAATTTCACTGAGTCTCAGCTTCCTTATCTGAAAAATGGGCATAGTATACTGGACCTACCTCCCACACTTCTAAGGTTAAAAGGAGATAATATATATGTAAAATGCTTTGTAATTTTTGAAGAGTTGTAAATAAATAAAGCATACTAATACGCTGTATCTTTTGATCAGTAGTATCATTGTTATTAATCCTAGTTATTTTTGTATCAGTAATCCGTAAAGGGGGTTGCTGCCTTAGTGGGAATTTAGACTAGTAACCTCTGATCCCTTCCAACACTGAGATGCTATGATTCTGGGATCTCATGCTTGAATTAATTTGGATTGTTGAGTTTTTAATTTAACTTTGGATTTTCAGGCTGAGGTTACTGATTGCCATGTATTATGGATCCATAATTTAAAAATATTATTTAAAACCACTTCCAAATTGGCAGACGGGATAAATGCACCTATGGAGAAGAATGTGATTTGGGGATTTTAAAAAGTTCTATTGATATTTAAAGCACAAGTTTAAAATGAGTAAGATTTTAAAAACCAATTAAAAATCTTAACTTTATTAACAGTGAATTGAAAACAATGAAGAATTTGACCTAATCGTCCATACCGGAAAGGTCAAGTGCTTGAATAATGTCTGTTGTCCAAATTAAACTCTAGAGGTTGTCTTTTTAACTGCATATCCTATCTATCAGTGGAAATATTGGATAGATAATACAAATGGGCAGTGAGGCAGGCCCAGAATTAAACAGGAAGACAGAGGGCCAGGTTGTGCCCCCATGATTCTCCCTGAAATGAGGGCCCATCCTCCTAATATCAATATTCTAACAGGGTTGTCATATTTCTTTGTGTCAGATCACTGTAGTCTATGCAGAATTAAAAATGTCTCACTCAGAAGTCAGTGGAAAGGGAATTGAAGAGTTATGAAGTAGAGTAAAGGATGTCACAAAAGAAAGGCATGATTGTAAAAGATGAACTGGGCACACGCACAAGCCAAAGACTGCCAGTGTACAGCTTCTGTGTTATGCTGGTATCCTAGCAACGCCAAGAGAATGGGGAAAGTGTTGAGAGGGCAACCTTTAGTGACTCTATGGGAGGGAATGAATAAGGGTGGCATGATATTGGCAGGAATGGATGGGTTGTGATATACATCATTGAAACAAACACCCTAGTGTTGGGACGATGTTTTATGAAGGACATTAATGAACTAGAGCCATCTCAGAGGAGGATGGTCAGATGGTCATGCCACATGAAGACCAAATGAGGAAATTGGAGATGCCCTGCTTAGAGCAGATTGGGGGGGTGGTGGCTGTGTTCAGGTATTTGAAGGGTTGTCATGTGGAAGACAGCTTAGATTTGTTCTGTTTAGCTTCCAAGAGCAAAACTAGAATCAAATCACAGAGAGGCATATTTAGCTCTATGTAAGGAAAAATGTCTTAACCCCTGGAGGAATTTCCAAATGGATTGGATTGTCTTGTCAGGTAATGATTTCACCTGGAGGGGGGTCTTTAAGTAAAGGTGTCTGGGGATTTCTATTTAAATGTGAGTGGGCCTAGAGAGTCTCTATGGTCTCTCTTGAATCTAAGATTCATTGCTTCATCCTGGTGGGGCTCAGTGAGTCAATCAAAGAGATTGCTGCCCCCAGACCTAGAAAACTCTAGCCATCCTCACTGATTTGTTCCAGTTGTGTCACTAAGCATGTGACCTTGGAAAAATCTCAGTGTCTCTCTTGTTCTTCAGTCTCCCCATCTGTGAAATGGGGATTGTACAAATATCCTGATGGTGTGAGTGTTGCTGGTAGGTTACAGGGGAGATACTTAATACATGGAAAAAAGTCTGAAAAGTATAACAAGTACCATCCAGTCAAATATAAGACCTTATTAGTCAACTCTATCCTCTAAGTTGTGGGCTGGCAATTTGGCAGTTGTGAATCTTTGGCAGGAAGCCCTCCCTCCCCAGGTTTGTGTGGGGGTGGTGAACTCAACTCAGCATTATGCTCTCCAACACTCCTGAGGCTGCCTCTGTTGGAAACATGAGGTCATTTATTGTCTCTGGAGTGCTCTGAACCCTCCAGACGCAACTGAGCTACCCCCATGGGCCTTTGAAAGTAGCCCACCTTCTCAGCAAAATAGGGAGCATGGCTTTGTGGGCTGCCGCTGAACATATGGGGAAGCTTGCTGTCAGCCTCCATCTTGGAATGGTAATACTTAGAAACCTTTTCTTTTGTCCCCCAAGGGAATCTTTCCAAAGGTCAGAAGCAGTGGCAAATGTGTAAAAATGTGGTATGTTCTAGGGCCTTCTCAAGAGGTATGGCATGCTGCCTCTGTCACCCACTGGGTAGCAGGAAAGTAATGGGTAAGAGGTGGTGATGTTGAGGAAAGAAATCCCATCCCTGGAGTTGGCACAGAAGGGCCCTACAATGACCTGGGGGCAGCCTCTTGAAAATGATCAGTGGTTTTCAGTATGCTGTGGTTCAGCAGTAAAATTCACCACAAAACCTACTATCACTGTGTCAAAGGTGGCAATGGGGAATACAGAAGAAAAAAAATAGATTTAATTATACCTTAGCACTTCCAAGGCTCAGAACATGAGAATGTTGATGTTGATTGCCATCAGTTTGAACTAGGTTCAAACCCTTCCCAGTTCTAGATCTATGGTTCTGTGATTCTAGTGATCCCACTAGTTCTTCATCCTCCATGCCTTATCCCTGATCATATATGTTCCCCCAGGCTCTTCTCTTCTCTCTCTATATACCCTCTATGTGATCTAAACATCTCCCATGAATTTAGTCATCTCCATGAATATGTCTCCCCGATGTAGACCTCTAGCCCCAGCCTTTTTCCTAAGTTCTGTACCACATCATCAGCTGCCTGTTGGACATTGCCTACTTATTCCATAAAGATCTCAAACTCAATATGTCCAAAATAAAACTTCTCTTTTGCCACACCCCATAAATCGGTTTCTTCTTGAAACTCCCCCGTCCTTGACTGTTTATTTGGTCTCTATCCCCAGCACCTGACAGAGTTCCTTGCACATAGTTATTTGACTGTTGTGTGTTTATGATAATTAGATTTCATTAGAGACATCAATAAAGCCAAAGCAGACCGATAGGCCCAAACTCTTTTGCCGGAGTCAGAACAAGCATTCAGTAATGAGTATCTCATTTTTGGATGGATGTTGAGTAGTTGGAGGATATCTGGAGGAGGGCAACAGAATGATGGAAAGACTGGTATTAGATTGGAAGCTCCTTGATGCCAGGGACTATCTTGTGCCTCTTCTTCCATACCCCCAGTACTTAGAATAGTATCTCATACACAGTAGGCACTTAATAAATGTTTATTGACTGATTGATATCAGCATTATTTGAAGAAATTCAGCATGTTTAGTCTAGACAAGAGAGAACTTGGGAGAGGAGACCTTTTATTTTAAGGGAATATTTGTTCTGCTTGACCCCAGTGGGTAGAAAGAATACTGAATTCTATAGTCTGAAGCAAAAAACATGAAAAGCATCTCATACTACAATTCTGTGTGGTGGAATGCTGGCACATGCTCAGTAAGCAGAGGGAGGCCTAGCCTGTCCCTTGTGCTAGACCTTTTATGGAAAAGAGCCAGGATTTGTCCCATCTGGCAATGGATGGTGAATCCTTTCTTGAAAGATATCACCTTTTTGTGGGGTCTAAGAAACAGGATGGGGGAATCACAGATGAAAATTCACAGAAAGGACTTAAATCCACAAACATTTATTAGGCTTCTACTATGTTCCAGGTACCACAGTAGGAAGTAGGGAGACATAGTTTCAAACAAAATGGTTCCTGCTTTCAAGAAACTTACATTTCATAGAGGGGAAATATTATACATGTAAGTGAATGTTAAATATGTACAAATTGTTTTGGGGAGGATGGGAGAGCATGAACAACTGGGACCAAGGGTCTCAGAGAAGAGGCCTCATGAGCCACTGTTACTTTACTCACTAAATAGACAGAAGGAAAGTAGGCACCCATCCCCTTTTAGAGTTTTCCTGGCAACCTTCAGGGGCAAGGTATCAGCCCAGACTACCAACTTCTGAAGAGAGTCATTGCAGGAAGCCCCCCCACCCCTGTATCTTCAAAAAGACTTTAAAAATTACTGATATCTCTTCTTCTCAGAATGTGATTGCCACTGTATCATACATATACTTAGAGTGTGCTGATAGAACATATGTTCTTTTTTTTGCATAACATATGTATGGGTGGCACATATGTTCTTAACGAGTCTAGAAACAACTGAGCTTAGCATCTATGTAACATTAGGATGGGAAACTTCCAGGTGAGGAAACTCCATCTACCAAAGTAGGTCTGTACTTTCTCTATAATTAGGAGTTTTAGAGAGCTACCTATATAACACCTGAGAAGTTAAGTGGCTCACCCAGTGTCTCCCAAGCAGATGTCATAGGGATGACTTGACTCCAAGTCTTCTTGACCTCAACCCCAGCTCTGTAGCTACTGTGATAGTCTGACTTTTGTAGCAAGAATAAAAGTTAAAATAGGAAGCTTCCAGATGGTTTACTTCTTCTGGCTGTTGCCCCCCACCTCTACCCCTTCCCATCCACACCCCAGTTGTACCCCTTCAGAGCAGCAGTGTTCCTTCCCTTTTTCCATAACAGCTTTACCTTCTCTTCCCCTTGGGACCTTGTGTCCCAGGTCTTCCCTCCACCCCCACCTGCATGTACCATAAAGAGTTGATCCAGGATCAGTTTCATGCTGCTTGCCTGGGCATCATCAATGCTAGTTAAAACTCTTGAAATCCTCAGGTTTCAGGGATAGGATTGTTTTCTTCCTCAGGAAGCAAGGTCTCCCTGTATTCCTCAGTAACCATAAAACCTTAGGATTAAGAGCTGTGAAGGAAGCTTTAGCAATAGTATGGAGCAGGATGGGACACAGACAGCCACTGAGTACTTCCAGAAGGGACCTTGAATCTGGCCAGTGGGAGGCTTTAGCCCCAAGGCTGACCACCTACTCCAGGGGCAGTGGGTGTGTGTGTGCGGGTGCTGTGGCCGGCGGGTGAGATTTGGAAGGGACTCATGGGGCCCTGATTCCCATTAGGCAAGACCCGGGGGGGGGGGGGAGCATCTGTCATCACTCTTGGAGACAAGGGGTTGGCCTTCTCTCTTTACAAGGCGGTTTCTATATGTCTCACCTCACAAATATTCCGGTGACTGTTTCCATAGACACCCACACTAGTTTCCCAGCTTAACCACACTCACTCAAGAGCTTAGGCATTGGTTACAGCAGCTGTGAACTCTCTCCCCCGTGTCTAACAGGTCCTGATTATCTGTTTTCCTCTGGGTGCAATAAGGCAGGGGCTTATGAAAAAAGGGGGGAAAAGTAGACATGTAACATACCTACCAAGGGCCTGGCACCATCGTAACTAGAGTACATATGTAACATAGAATATAATCGGTTCCCTAGAAGGATGGAGGGAGAAAGGAAAGACTCCTGGGTGTAGCCCTGTGCAGCTCAGTTGGTGGGGAGACCCTAGGTGTTAGCTGCATCTGAGCAGTTTCACAAGTTTCAAAAGAAAGCCACTGCTCTATGTCAGAAACTGAACTGTGGGTCCCAAAGAGCACGTGGTCAGCCAGCAAGGGAAAGTGGGGTACGGGAGGCTTGTGTGGGCTCTGGGAGAAACCTTTTTAAAAAAACCTTGTGAAATTCACAGCCCACTAGGCTAAATCTAATTTCATCCTTGTGCTCAAAGCGTAAAAAGTGGGTCAAATAAAAACCAGCTGGATTCTGAAAAGATGAGGATAGATCAGACAGGAGAAGTAGTACAGTGGAAAGCGGACTAGCGTTGGAGTACCATGACCTGGATTCAAGTCCTGCCTTCACACATACTAAGAGTGGAACTTTAGGCAAATCGGTTAACATCCTATACTAGGTTGCCTCATTGATCTAAGGAGTGTTAGAACTAGGCAACTTTTAAGGTTCTGTCTTACTCTGCTCCTGGTCTTTACAGAGAAGGAAATAATGATGAGAATAAAATTGTACATGGATATAATATGGCTTACGGTTGAGTACTTTGGTATCATTCATCTCCTTTGATGCTTAGGCCAATCCTGTGGAGATAGGTGGCACTAGTATCGGCCCAGTTTCACAGCAAAAGAAATAGAGATGCATGGGACTACAGAGCTAGCCCTGCTTTAAGCTAGTATGCACGGGCACACAGAAAGCCACCTTAGACTTCAGTGTAAGCAAGCAGGCTTCTATTCTGAAATGGCCAGAGTCATATTACTATAAAGAAATTGTTAGAAATCACCAGCTTGAGCAATCAGGGCTATAGAGGAAGGGGATAAAGGCCACCCTTTGGGTAGTAAATTAGAAAATGAAAAGAAAGTTTAGAAACTCAGTAACAGATTGATAGCATTCATACAGCTCCCTTCTTTCCCCTGGACCTTACAGGAGGAGGGGATTGGTATTTTGTTGGGGTTGTTTGGGGTACTGGAGGGTTCAAGAGCATGTGGGCCCTGGCTGTTGGAATGCCCCTGGCCAAAAGTCTTAATCTCTCTGGGTTTAGCTTCCTCATCTGTGCAATGTTGAACAAGATGATCTTGAAGGTCCGTTCTAGCTCTGACCCTCATAAGCTCATAAAGGGTATTAATGGAGGAAACAAAGAATAACTTTGAGAAAATTCATAATTGTGGCCCCCTACTTCCAATGCAAAGAGCATATTCTCAGGTACTTTACTCAACTGGCTGTTCTGTGGCCGCAGACTAGAGAAAACACTTGTTGTAGAGGATGATTTGTTGTAAAGATTTCATTGTGACTAGACCAACAAGCTGCTTTTGCTATGGGCCTTGCACTAAACCTTGGAACCAGCTTAGTTATCAGGGCCCCATTCTTGGTAATGGGATATGTTATAATGGGACTTTTGTCTGTAATGTCAATGTTTGGGGGATGGCCAATCAGTTCATTATCATTTGGTGTGGGCAGATTAAGCCACCCTTGATGTAATCAGTCTGGTTCCTTCCTCTCCCAAGCACAAAGACAGCTGTTCCCAGCTGGCTGAGCCCAGGCAGCGGTTCACATCATCCTCTTTATCATAAAACTCTGCTATTGCCAATGGTTGGCCAACCAGAATTCCTTCCCGCCAGGTGCCATGTGGCAAACAGTAGGGCTGCTCTGAGCCAGTGGAAAGGTGGTTTGCATTAAAAGAAGTCAAAGAGTATGACTTGAAATTCACTGGAGATACTCTACTCGCTACCCACTTGTAGGACAATTGGAAGTCAAATGGCACCCAGAGTGGTGAGATCAAGGGTTTTAAATTAGGTAGTCAGGAGATCTGGACTCTGGTCAGAGCATTTAACTTCATGTACAGCCTTGGACAAAAAAGCGATCCAATTCCATGCTTTTCTTTGCCTCCATTTCCTGTTCCGTAAAATGAGGGAGTTGTATGAAATGATTTCTGCAGTCCCTTCTATTCCTATGATCCTATTATTCAATAATCTCATGGTACCATGGCAACTGTCTATGTGAATTGTTGCTCTTTCATTCGCTGGTAAGTCTCAGTAGGGAACACAGAGGAAGCAAGGAGCTCAGTATGAGGAAGAACTTCTTTACAATTAGATTCAGTCAGAAGTGGAATTGGTAGTCTCTGAAGGTAGTGAGTTCCCTTAACCTGGAAGTCATTTCATCTCATCAGTGTGGGTACTTCCTCTAATGATTCAGATAACAACTCATCTTTGGTGAATCTTGTCCACTCCTAAATCCTCCACTGGGGGGTATGTCCAACATGGTAAGATTCTTCCTCTATGCCATTTTTGGGTGTTATAGATGCCTTTTCAGAATGATATTTTGTTATTTGCATTGATAATTGAAAGAAATGCTAAATTTCAGTTAGAGACTAGGGTAAATAAAGCTGTAATTATTTGCCCTTCCAAGTTCATGGATTCTACGCAATCCAGTCCGTGGACTTTAGGTTAAGAGCTCTTGACCTAAGTTTCCTAGCAGTGGGCACCAAAGGAGCAGAGAGTATGTTATTCTCTCCATTCTTATATATTCATATTTTTTCCTTCTCTCTCTCTCTTTCTCTGTGTCTTCCCCCTTTCCTCTCTGTGTCTCTTCCCTCCCCCCCCCTCGATTCTCGGCTTATGTCTCTTTTTCTTCCAGATACTACTCCCAGATGATACCTTTTAATAATATTTCAATGTGCATTTATTAAATGTTTACTCTGAGTATAGTACTGTGCTAGGTATTGAGAATTCAGAGAAAATGCCAAAATCCATCCAGGCCTTCAAGGAGCTTGTATTTTAATGAGGGGAAACATGTAGCTAAATAAGATACTTTCTGTCCACGCAGAATGTAAGCTGAGAGGGGAAGGACACTAATAGTTGGTGAGACTGAGAAAAGCTTCCACCTGATGGTGGAATTTTAATCTGAATCTTGAATGGAGCCCAGGGATTCTGAGAGTTAGAAGTGAGGAGAGAGTGCACTGAAGGAGGGACAGCCAGTGCAAAGGCACATAGACTAGAGATGAAGTCTCACATTTAAGGATTAGTAAGAAAGCCAGTTTGGCTGGAACTGTGTAGTATGTGAAACATAGTAGTATATGATATGTCTTGGAAAGAAAGTATGGAAACTATACCCAGTAACTACTGGGCTTCTTCCAGAACCAAGTTCACCTAGGATCACACAGCTAATATGTGTAGCATTTCTTCTGGGGGGCTATCTTCTCAACTCTCACCCACATTGGCAGGCCAGATCCCCAGAGGGTAGCTAAATACTCCCATTCAGGGATCTAGAGATAATTCTGGAAAGACTGGATATCTAGAGCTGTTGCTCAGGAGCCCCTATTGGTGTGTGTTCCTTTGATGATAAACCAATAGCCTGTTATCTTTTATTAAAGGTATTTATTTTACTTGATTCTGCATATTTGTTTTAATTTTTTTTATTGGTGGAGAGTAGAGAAAATTTATTTGTTCTCATTGGAAAAAAATTAAACAGATTGAGTACAGGTTGATGAATTTTCCTTTAATTCAGAAAGACCCTTAACTGAGGAGTATGACAGTTGAGAACAGTTGCAAACTACATTGGGGAAGGGAAGACATAAATGAACTAAATCATATATCCCTGAAATACACAAAAGTAGATTATTATTTTTTCATATTATTCTTTAAATATAATTATCAGTATATTTCAATCATATTTTATACTTGGATTACATTTGTCAGCTTAAGAAAATGCTGTGATCGAATTTTAGATATTAAATTTAGGTTTTGTAAAAATTCAAACATACATGCGAAATTAAAATCAAGTTACATTCATTTACTCATAGAATTATTGGTCTAGAATTGAAAGGAACCTTAGCTATTACATAGTCCAGCTCTCGCTCTTTCTTCTTTAAATAATAACTTTTTTATTTTCAAAATATATGCAATGAGTTTTCAACATTCACCCTTGCAAAACCTTGTGCTCCAAATTTTTCTCCCTCCCTTCCCCTCATCCCTTCTCTAGACAGCAAGTAATTCAATATATGTTAAGCATGTGTAATTCTTCTATACATATTTCCACAATTATCATGTTGCAGAAGAAAAATCGGATCAAATATAGAGAATTGTCTCATATTTATAAGAATTCAAGCCATTCTCCAATTGATAAATGGTCAAAGGATATGAATAGACAATTTTCAGATGATGAAATTAAAACCATTTCTAGTCATATGAAAAGGTGCTCCAAATCACTATTGATCAGAGAAATGCAAATTAAGACAATTCTGAGGTACCACTATACACACCTGTCAGATTGGCTAAAATGACAGGAAAAGATAACGATGAATGTTGGAGGGGATGTGGGAAGACTGGGACACTGATGCATTGTTGGTGGAGCTGTGAACGATTCCAACCATTCTGGAGAGCAACTGGGAGCTATGCTCAAAAAGTTATCAAACTATGCATACCCTTTCACCCAGCAGTGTTTCTATTGGGCTTATATCCCACAGAAATCATAAAAGAAGGAAAGGGCCCCACGTGTGCAAGAATGTTTGTGGCAGCTCTTTTTGTTCTGGCTAGAAACTGGAAACTGAATGGATGCCCATCAATTGGAGAGTGGCTGAATAAATTATGGTATATGAATGTTATGGAATATTATTGCTCTGTAAGAAACGACCAGCAGGACGATTTCAGAGAGGCCTGGAGAGACTTGCATGAACTGATGCTGAGTGAAATCAGCAGAACCAGGAGATCATTATTCACAGCAACAACAATACTATATGAGGATCAGTTCTAAAGGACATGACTCTCTTCAACAATGAAATGCTTCAAACCAATTCCAATTGTTCAGTGAAGAGAGCCATATACACCCAAAGAGAGGCATGTGAAATATGGACCACAACATAACATTTTCATGTTCTCTATTGATGTTTGCTTGCATTGTATTTCCTTTATCGGATTATTCTTTCTTGTAGATATGATTTCTCCTGCACAAAAAATGTGTGGCAATAACTATACACATGTGCGATTTCTTAAGTATTCTAACATAATTATCATGTAGTGGATATCCTGCCATCTAGGGGAGGGGTGGGGAGTAGGGGGGAAAAATTTGTTTAAGAAAGCTTTGTAAGGGTTAATGTTTAGGAATTACCCATACATATGTTTTGCAAATAAAACGCATTAATAAATTAAAAAAAAAAGAAAAATCAGATCAAAAAGGCAAAAAAAAAAAAACAATGAGAGAAAAGAAAAGGTGAAAATACTATATTATGATCCACATTCAGTCCCCATAGTCTTCTCTCTGGATGTAGATGGCTCTCTCCATCACAAGTCTATTGGAATTGTACAAGGGTCTCCCAGTTCTACCCACTTCCCTCAGCATCAGTTCACGCAAATCTCTCCAGGCCTCTGTGAAATCATCCTGCTGGTCTTTTCTTACAGAACAATCATATTCCATACTTATTCAGCCATTTCCCAATAGATGGGTATCCACTCAGTTTCTAGTTCCTTACCACTACAAAAAGGGCTGCTACAAACATTTTTACATATGTGGGTCCTTTTGCCTTTTTTATTATGTCTTTGGGATACAGGCCTGGTAGAGATACTGTTGGATCAAAGGGTATGCACAGTTTGACAGCCCTTTGGGAATGGTTCTAAATTACAGTATCCCAGTTTTCCCACATCCTCTACAACATTTATCATTATCTTTTCCTGTCATCTTAGCCAATCGGAGAGGTATGTGGTGGTATCTCAGAATCATCTTAATTTGCATGTCTCTGATTAATAGTGATTTAGAGTAAAGAAAAAGGCGTTTATTAAAATGTATAATAATAAAAGCTGGTACAAAACTTTCCCCTACATGTACTTTTTCCCTGGGGAGAGTGGGCTCAAACTTATAGCACAGTGGTGGTGAGATATACATGTATGGCACATTTAAAATAGTTCCTGGTTTCTAGTAAGCACACAGTAAATGTTTGCTGATTGATTTATAAAAGGTAACCGTGAGATAGGAAAGCCCATATTATGTGGTGCAACAGGGGAAGAAAGAATTGAAACATTATATACACTGATTACACTATATAAAAAGTCATGACAGCATGTGGATGCTCATGTTTGTTAATAAGTTTCTGATTCATAATAAAAATAATGATCATAAGTTCATAGATGAAAAAAGATTGGAAGGGAATACAGGGAAAAACAGTTATCTGTTGCAATTATTTTTAAAACAATATTTTTCCTTTATCAGTTGAAATTATTTTGGTTTTACTTGGATTTTTATTTCTCATTTTGTTTTTATAATGGAGATTATCATTAGATTAACAGTAAAAAATGATATTAAAAAGAAGTATATAGGATCACAACTTAACTCAAAAGTGTTTTAAAGTGCATCTAGTCCAATACAATCATTATACCAAACAGAGACCCAGAGCTAAATAACTCCTCGAAAGTCACACGGATATTGTGTGTCTGGCCTGGCTATGACTTGAAGCATATTGCTCTTCCTATGGGTCTTAGTACCTGTCCTCATTACTTGCAGTTTGGTTAGGGAGATGAGACTAGCACATATGAAAATAAAAACTTGAGAATGATGATACATGTGAGACCCAATGTTTGGGAGAAAAAATCCCTTCTATGGGTTGTCTAGAAAGGGCACTACAACATTGGGTAGAGATGGAGAAGGCTTCATAGAGGATGTCATGGTTTATCTCAGCTTGAAAATGACAGACCCACCTTAGTGGAATAGAGAGGGTACCATGCTGATCACATGGGAATGATAGGACCCAGGTCAGAAGCAAACTCAAGGTCTGGGAACCAGGAGATCAAGGGAGAAACCAATTATTCCCAGGGTTTGTACTATGCCTCTTAAAGAATAGCAGAAAGTTTCTTGGGGGGGATGATGTAGATCACGTAATGGTTGGAAATGAGTTTTGAAGTGATGAAAGGAAGAAATGTTTGAAAGTTGGAAAGGCAGGGAACATAGAGGCTGGATCAGGGGAGCTTGGGAAATGTAGAGAGGGAGAAAAATCAGTGTGTGTAGGAGAGAATGCGTGGGGTGGGAACTTCTATGGCAAGTGGAGAAATGTTTATTGAACTGAGCCTGATCTGAGGACTGTACGTGGGAGTCTAGGCCCTAATGCCATCTAGCTCCATATACCATACAGCTTGGAAGAACAGTGATGAGAGGCTGTTAACCAGATTTTGTAACCCAGTGTGTAACTAAACAGATCATTTTCTGAGCTTTTCTTCAGCTGTTCAGGGAAGAGAGTGCCTGAAAAAGCAAAGGATAATTTGCAGTATGGAACTGTGAATGATGGTTTGAGACAGGTAGTCTTCCAAATTCCTCTGAAATCCCACTATATAGGTAGCATCCCATTTCACCCATAGGAAGCGTGATTTAACTCAAATGTAGCATCCCTATAATTTATTAGTCTTGGGTTTGACAAACTGAATCATGGGACTCAACCAGACCCAAGCTGATAACAATTCCTGCTTTGTCCTTTCAATTTCCAAAGAGAGCTTTTTGTAGACTCAGAGTAAGCTCATGGTATCCTGAGGCCAGGCTGTTCCAACAAGAGAAAAGAGACCTTTGCTCTGTACGTTTTTGGTCCCACTTTGTAAGTCATGAAAATCGAAAATCTGTGGCTTAATTAACCTGAAGACAAAAGAGAAACCATGTATAGTAATATTGTTTGTGAGTAACTTTTTGTTGATGACATCAAGGTCCTAGAACATTGTAGATCCTCCTAAATGAAATGCACAATCATGCAAAAGTTGAACTTTACTATACACGCAGGAAAAATCAAGTGGATGAACAATCCTAATTGTTTAGGCAATGGTATGCAGTTGAAGAATAATACAACCCAGAGAACTTGGGCTGATAATGAGCTGAGCAGAGAGCTAGACAGAAGGAGGAGAAAGGGTCAAATTGCCTTTGGAAAGTTGTGCATCACTTGGTGCATCAAGCTTCTCCTGACAAAGGCACATCTTTTTAACACGAGTAACTTCTGGTGATATTTGTTATATGGCTGCAAATTATGTAATACTACAGTCTTCCAAGAATTGAAGTTAAGTATTACTCAGAGACACATGGTGGGTACAAGGAGGCTGTAATGCATAATAGATGTTATCAGGTGGGGATGGGGCTCGTTAATAAGTTTAGACTGTTGTATGGTCTACATATTGAAGAATGGTTCAAAAGAAGCAGATAAGTGTGTGATCAAAAGAGATGGTCTTAATATAACCAATAGCCCACATTTTCCATTGACAGATTTATGATGTCAGAAAAAAGCCAGGAAAACCTCCATAGATCCAGTAGACCACCAGAGGCAAATTTATGGGAATACGTAAACAAAAATTGCACAGGATGGACAGGCATAAATGGCTTACAATTTTTCTTGTTGGAGGCAATAACTCACGAAACGAGATCACAGATTCCTTGGAGGTTTGGAATTTAGTGATGTTTTCACATGGCTTCTTTGGCTGGGTTGTTTAGAGGCTGGGCTTTCATAAACATCAAAGAGCTCCCTGGACCATTGTGTTCCATAACCTAAAGGTAGTTAGGTGAAACAGTAGATAGCATAATGGGCCTGAAGTCAGGAAGACTCCAGATCAGATGTGATCTCAGCTACCTAGTAGCTTTTGAATAAGTGTGTTTAGTGCTATCTTAGTTTTACTTATTCAAATATATTTTTAGCTTTCAATTGTATCAATCTCTTCTTGGACTTTCAGGATTTCTATTTTGGTGTTTAATTGGAGGTGTTAAGTTTATTTTTTTATAATTATTTTTAGTTACATGCCCAATTCATTGATCTGCACTTTTATTGATATAAGCATTTAGACATATGTAATATTCATCTGAGTACTGCTTTGGCTTTATCTCACAAATTTTGACATGTTGACTCACTATTGTCATTTTTTTATTAAAGCTTTTTATTTGTATAACATATATATGGGTAGTTCCCCAACATTGATCTTTACAAAGCTTTCCATTACAAATTTTACTCCTAGTCCCCTCCCCTCCCCTAGATGGCAGGAAGTCCACTACATGTTAATAATGTTGAAATGCTTGAGAAGTTATGCAAGAAAAACCCTATCTACAAGAAAAAAAAGAATCAGAGAAAGGCAACACAATGCAAGCAAATATCAATAGAGATCATGAAAATGTTACGTTGTGGTCCATATTTCATATCTCTATGGTTTTCTTCAATGAACAATTGGAACTGGTTTGAGACAATTCTTTGTTGCAGAGAGCCATGTCCATCAGAATTGATCATCATGTAATACTGTTGTTGCTGTGTATGATGATCTCCTGGTTCTGCTCATTTCACTCAGCATCAGTTCATGCAAGTCTCTCCAGGCCTCACTGAAATCGTCCCACTGGTCGTTTCTTACAGAGCAATAATATTCCATAACATTCATACCATGATTTATTCAGCCACTCTCCAATTGATGGGAATCCATTCAGTTTCCAGTTTCTAGCCAGTACAAAAAGAGCTGCCACAAACATTCTTGCACATGTGGGGCCCTTTCCTTCTCCTATGATTTCTTTGGGATATAAGCCCAATAGAAACACTGCTGGGTCAAAGGGTATGCATAGTTTGATAACTTTTTGAGCATAGCTCCAATTTGCTCTCCAGAATGGCTGGATCCGTTCACAGTTCCACCAACAATGCATCAGTGTCCCAGCCCTCCCACATCCCCTCCAAAATTCATCTTTATCTCTTCCTGTCATTTTCGCCAATCTGACAGGTGTGTAGTGGTACCTCAGAGTTGTCTTAATTTGCATTTCTCTCATCAATAGTGATTTGAAGCACCTTTTCATATGATTATAAATAGTTTTAATTTCATCCTCTGAAAATTGTTCATATCCTTTGACCATTTATCAATTAGAGAATGGCTTGAATTCTTATAAATATGAGACAATTCTCTATATATTTTAGAAATGAGACCTTTATCAGAACCCTTAAATGTAAAGATGATTTCCCAATTTGATGCTTCCCTCCTAATCTTGTCTGCATTAGTTTCGTTTGTACAGAAACTTTTTAACTTAATATAATCAAAATTATCTATCTGGTGTTCAATTAAGCGTTCCAGATCTTCTTTGGACATAAATTTATTCCATCTCCACAGGTCTGAGAGGTAAACTATCCCATGTTCCTCTAATTTGGTTATAATATCACTCTTTATATCTAGATCATGAACCCTTTTAGATCTTATCTTGGTGTGTGGTGTTAGGTGTGGGTCCAGCTTTAATTTCTTCCACACTAGTTTCCAATTTTCCCAGCAGTTTTTGCCGAATAGTGAGTACTTATCCCAAAAGCTGGAGTCTTTGGTTTTATCAAACACTAAATTGCTAATGTTATTACCTAGCTTGTCCTGATATCCTATTCTATGCCACTGATCGACTGCTCTATTTCTCAGCCAGTACCAAATGGTTTTGAGGACCGCTGCTTTATAATATAGTTTTAGATCTGGTACAGCAAGGCCACCTTCATCTGCCTTTTTTTTTTCATTAATCCCCTTGAAATCCTTGACATTTTGTTCTTCCAAATGAACTTTGCTACTATTTTTTCTAGATCTGTAAAATAATTTCTTGGGAGTTTGATTGGTATGGTACTAAATAGGTAGATTAGTTTGGGTAGTATTGTCATTTTTATTATATTTGCTCTGCCTATCCATGAGCACTTAATGTTTTTCCAATTGACTAGGTCTGATTTTATTTGTGTGGAAAGTGTTTTGTAGTTTAGTTCATATAGTTCATGACTATCCCTTGGCAGATAGATTCCCAAATATTTTATGCTATCATCCATTATTCTGAATGGAATTTCTTTTTGTATCTCTTGCTGCTGAACTTTGTTGGTAATATATAAAAATGCTGATGATTTATGTGGATTGATTTTGAATCCTGCAACTTTGCTAAAGTTGTGAATTGTTTCTAGTAGTTTTTTTAGTAGAGTCTCTAGGCTTCTCTAAGTATACCATCATGTCATCTGCAAAGAGTGATAATTTGGTTTCTTCATTACCTACTCTGATTCCTTTTATCTCTTTTTCTTCTCTTATTGCTAAAGCTAACATTTCTAATACAATATTAAATAGTAATGGTGACAGTGGGCAGCCTTGTTTCCCTCCTGATCTTATTGGGAATGGTTTTAGTTTGTCTCCATTACATAACTATTGTCATTTTCTTTAATGAAATTATGATTTCCATATATTCTACAATTTGTTCTTTGACACTCATTTTAAAGATTGGATGACCTGGTTTCTGATTAATCTTTAGTCTATATGTCCAAAGTTTCTTTTTTTTATTAAGCATAATTTTTATCATATTATCATCTGAAAAGGATACATTTTATATGTCTGTGTTTTTGTATTTGATTGTGTGGTTTTATGACCTAACATATGAACAATTTTTGTGAAAGTGACATAAAAAAACTGAAAAGAAAGTCTTCATTTCTATTTCCAGTGAAATTTCTCCAGAAGTCTATTACATTTAACTTTTCCAAAATTCTATCCCTCTCTTTAACTTCTTATCTATTTTATGGTTAGATTTATCTAATTTTGAGAGGGATAAATTGAGGCCGCCCACTAGTATATTTCTATTGTCTATTTCCTCCTGTAACTCGTTTAATTTTTCCATTAAGGATTTGGATGCCATTACATTTAATATATAAATCTTTAATATAGACATTACTTCATTGTGTGTGGTACCTTTCAGCAAAACATAGCTTCCCTGCATATCTCTTAATTATATTTATTTTTGATTTTGCTTTATCTGATATCATGTTTGCTACCTTGTGCTTTTTACCTCAGTTGAAGCATAACATACAGTGTTTCAGTCCTTTATATTTAACTATATGTATATTTCTTTTTCAAGTGTGTTTCTTGTAAGCAACAAAATGTTGGATTCTGGTTTCCTAGTCATTGTGCCATCTACTTTCTGCCCACTCTCCTTCCATTTTCCCATTTATTTTGGAAACACTTCCTGGCATGACTCTTACGTCAGATGATTTTTTCTTTCCTTCTTTTCCCATCCCCCTTTTCCTTTAGATCCATCTTTCTCAGCCTTCCGTTTTTCTTTTGCGATCATCCCAGCATAATAAACTCATAGCCATGCCTTCTTTTTTTATTTTAAATAAAAGCTTTTTATTTGCAAAACATATGCATGGGTAATTTTTCAACATTGACCCTTGCAAAACTCTTTCCACATTTTTCCATCCTTCCCCCTCCTCTTCCCCTAGATGGCAAGTAGTCCAATATATGTTAACTATGTTAAAATATATGACAAAACTTATATATGTATACCTATTTATATAGTTATTGCTGCACAAGAAAAATCAGATCTAGAAAGGAAAAAAATACCTGAGAAGGAAAACAAAATGCAAGCAAACATCAACAGAAAGCATGAAGATGCTATGTTGTCATCCACACTCAGTTCCCACAGTCCTCTTTCTGGGTGTATATGGCTTTCTTCATTACTTAACAATTGGAACTGGTTTGAATCATCTCATCGTTGAAGAGAGCCATGTCCGTCAGAATTGATCATCGTATAGTCTTGTTGTTGCCGTGTATAATGATCTGGTTCTGCTCACTTCATTTAGCATGAGTTCATGCAAGTCTCTCCAGGCCTCTCTGAAATCATCCTGTTGGTCACTTCTTACGGAACAATAATATTCCATAACATTCATATACCATAATTTATTTAGCCATTCTCCAATTGATGGGCTTCCACTCAATTTCCAGTTCCTTGCCACTACAAAAAGGGCTGCCACAAATATTTTTGTGCACGTGGGACCCTTTCCCTCCTTTAAGATGTCTTTGGGATATTGGCCCAGTAGAAACACTGCTGGGCCAAAGCATACCCATGCCTTCTAAGTACACTCCTTTTCACTTCCCTAATGACGATAAAGTTCTTAGGGTTATATATACCATCTTCCCATTTGGAAATATAAAGAGTCTAACCTTATTAAGTTCTTCATTTCTTATTCATGTTTATCTTTTTATGCCTCTTTCAACTCATGTTTGAATGCTGAATTTTTGTGTTTGCTTCTGTTTTTTTTTCATCAGTGATGACTGGAAGTCCTCTATTTCACTAAATTTACATTTTTCTCTGAAGAAATTTTTACTCAGTTTTGGGGGTAGGCTATTCTTGGTTGTAATCCCAGCTTCTTTGCCTTCTGTAATATATTCTAAGCCTTCTGCTCTTTTATAGTGAAGCTGCTAAATCTTGATTGTGGCTCCATTTGTTTCTTTCTGGCTGCTTATATTTTTTCTTGACCTGGAAACTGTGGAACTTGGCTATAATGTTCTTGGAAATTTTCATTTTGACATCTCATTCAGGAGTTGATCAATAGATTTTTTTAATTGCTATTTTGCCCTCTAATTCTAAGATATTTGGGCAGTTTTCTTTTGTAATTTCTTGAAATGTATCTAGGCTCTTTTATGAAGTATGGCTTTCAGATAGCCATATAATTCTTAAATGGATTCTCTTTGACCTATTTTCTAGTAAGTTTTTTTCAATAAGTTATTTCATATTTTGTTCCATTTTTTTTATTCTTTTCATTTTGTTCTATTGTTTTTTGATGTCTCAACAAGTCATTAGCTTCCACGTGACTGATTCTGATTTTTTTAAGGAATCATTTTCTTCAGTGAGGTATTGTATCCCTTTTATCATTTGGACAATTTTGTTTTTAAGGAGTTTTTTTTTAAGAAGAAAATTCAATGCTTCTGTGCCTCTTACTAAGCTGCTAATTCTCCTTTCATAAGTTTCTTTCATTGCTCTAAGTTCTTTCCCATTTTTTCTTTATCATTCTTATTTGATTTTTGTTTTTTTTTTTTAAAGAATCTTTCTTTAGCTTTTTGAGCTTACTGGTTTTGTGTCCAAACTGAATTTTTCTTTGAAGCTTTCCTTATAGATGTTTCCATGTCATTGTACTATAGTAGCTTTTCTGTGGTCAGATTATTTGTTGTTATTTACTCATTTTTAGTATATTTCTGGACTTTTAATTTTCTATTAGAGTTGATCTCTGCTCCCCTGGGAAGAAGGGACATCCAGTATCCCAAACTAAGGGTTTTTTGTCCTGATGGTTTTTTACACCTAGTTCTGGGGTCCTGCAAGTTTTTGGTGTTTCCCAGGTTGTGTGATCTGGACAAAGGTGTGGTCACTGCTGTCCTACTTACCCCACTATGCCCACTACTATCATGCCTCTCCTCCAACTTGCTAACTAGAACCTACCTTCTGCTGGAGTGCCTTTCCCATGTCCTTTCCTCCTCTTATAAATACTATAGTGTGTGTATGATCCTATCAATTAAGCTTTTCCCATGATAACCCTTCTGATGTCTACTTATTCTGGGCTATTCAGGTCCATGTCCTCCAATAACATTATTACAGGGGAGTCTACCCAAATGTACTTGGACTTTTTCACTGTCTTCTAGTGTTGTGAGAATACCCTTCACACTGTCCATTATTTATTCCTTACTCTTACCTCATAACTAACCTAGATTCCTTTTAACCATACAAAGACATCCTTTGCAGGAGTTATTCTTCATGCTGCCTTATGTTTTATGGTAACAGCCTGTCCCTGCCCACCATATGCACTAGAGTGCCTTCTGAGTGAGGTTCATTTTTCATTCTTCAGAGACCATAGTGTTTTATAAGTCAGAGCCATACAACAATAATGTGTTTGTTTTAGGGAGAAGGTTGGGGTCATTAAAGAGGGTCTGCTGTTTCTAAAGACAGTCCTGCCATTTTGCCTCCTCCTTTAAAATTCTTGGCTCAATTTTCCATCCATTTGCAAGTCAAGTCAAAAAGCATTTATAAAGCACTTATGTGCTTATATACATATTATATATATATATATATATATATATATATATAATACATATAATATATGTATTATGCTAAGTGCTCAACTGTCTATCAAAGATATATAGAGAAATAGATAAATAATGTGTAGTATATATAATATTTATGTATAGATCTGTTTTATGTTCTTTGTACCCTAGTGGCTATTCCCAAGGTAACAGCTAATTAATCTGACACACTTGCCTGAAGTTTTTAAAAGAGATTACTATTAATGTTACCACTCCCAGGTAATAGGTGTGTGTGTGTGTGTGTGTGTGTGTGTGTATCAATAGGACTACTTTGGATAAGATAGTGGGGTTTTCATAAACATAGGCAAATGAAATCTTTTAGGACAGGTGAACAATCCCATATATCTCAAGTTTTACCACATCAAGACATTGCTTGTATAATTGATAAAGCACTTCTATTTGTATTGTCTCATTTGATCCCCATAATTACCCTGTGAAGTCATTAGAGCAGCAATTATTATCCTCATTTGACAGATGAGGAAACTGAGACCCAGAGAGTTTAGATGCTAATTTTAAGCTATTTGGCAAGTTACAAAATTTGGAAGTATCAAAAAGAAACATAAGAAATTAATTAATGGTCCTGATTTTATGGCTAATAATATATCCGTTATACTTGTGAATCTTTGGAATATCTTCACTCAGTGAGCAAATCGCCCCCTCTGGGTTGCAGTTGCCTCATATGTAAAAGCAAGAAGCTATACATTATGTTTTCCTTCTCAGGTTTCTTTTCCTGTACAGCAAGGTAACTGTATAAATATATATACATATTTTGGATCTGTCAAATATTTTAACATAATTAACATGTATTAGACTACCTGCCATCTAGGGGAGGGAGTAGGAGGTAGGAGGTAGGAGGGAAAAATTGGTAACAGAAAGCTTTGCAAAGGTCAGTGTTGAAAAGTTACCCATGCATATGTTTTGCAAATAAAAAGCTTTATAAAAGCAAAAACAAAAACAAAAACAAACAAACAAAAAAAGCAGGAAGCTAGATTGTGTGTTCTCGCTCTAATGTGTATGGTCCTTGTTGTTGGTCAGTCATTTTTCAGTAATGGGGCTTTCTTGGCAAAGATACTAGAATGGTTTTCCATTTCCTTCTTTAGTTCATTTTACAGATAAGGAAATTGAGGCAAACGGGGTGAAGTGTAAACTCATAGCTAGTGAGTATCTGAGTCCAGTTTGAACTCGGGTTTACCTTAGTTTGGGCTGCCCATGTATAGTCCTAAGTGCTTTATTTACACAAATTGGCCTAGAAAAAGGTAAGCTGGAGTACACATAGAGGGGAGGGTACCCAGTTTAGTGCAGGCTCTCTAGTTGATGTCACATGATGATCATTTGAAGGAACTAGCAGTGTTTAGCCTGGAGAAGAGAAGGCCCAGGGAAGACATGATGGTAGCCTTCAAGCATCTGAATAGTTGTCATGGTGGTCATCAAAGGTTGTCGATGACTTCAGTTTAGTCCCAGAGAACAAAATCAGGAGTAGTGGGTTGAAGTTTCAAAGAAACAAGTTTAGACTTGATATCAGCAACAATGATTATGTTTAGCATTGACACAGTACTTTAAAAATGGCAAACATGCTTTACAGTTATCTCACTTGATCCTCACAACAGCTCTGTGGGCATGGGTGCTATTATTATCATCCCCATTTTACAGAGGAAGAAACTGAGGCAAAAATAGGTTAAGTGACTTGCTCAAGGGTCACACAATCAAAAAATGTCTAAGATTGAATTTGAACTCTGGGCTTCCTGGTTCTAGGCATTTTTGCTACAAGGAAAAGCCAAAGAAAGCTTTTTTCCCCAATAGTATTTTATTTTTCCAAATACATATAAAGATAGTTTTCAATATCCGTTTCTGTAGAACTGTGTTCCAAATTTTTCTCTCTCCCTCCCTTACCTCTGCCCTCTCCAAGACAGCAAACAATCTGAGATGTTAAATACATACAACCCTTTTAAACATATATTCATATTTGTCATGTTGGGCAAGAAAAATTAAACCAAAGGGAAAAAACAACAAACAACAAGCAAAAAGGTGAAAATAGTATGTTTGATCCATATTTAGTCTCCATAGTTCTTTCTCTGGATGTTATTGATATTTTCCATCCCAAGTTCAATTGGAATTGTCCTAGAAAAGCTTCTTAACAAATCAAACTACTGCAAAATAGAATAGACTGCTCTTAGAGGTAGTATGCTTCCTGTCATTGGAGTGCTTCAAGTCCAGGCTATATCATACTGAGAATTCTTTTCTCAGGTTGAAATATATGGTTGCTGAGTTTCTTCCAACACTAAAATTTCATGATTCTGGGGCTCAGACATTCCCAAATATATCCCTGTTGACTGTGATTTCCAAAGTTTGGGGGTTTGCAGTATTCATTTATCCATTCATTTGACAGACATTTTGCTTTATTTTATCTTATGTTTTATTTTATTTATATTTATTTGGGACCCAGGATGCCCCAAAAGTCTTTGATCAGTTTTAGTAGCTTAAAACTGTGCTCAGACTTTTTAGTGACACCCCATATGCAAAAGGCATTGTGGATGACACCAAGACAAATCAATCAGGACCTCCTTCACTCAGGAAGTTGACAATATAGTAAGTCCTTACAGTTGAGTACATTTTAATATATAAATTTTAGTGTGGTTGGTTCGTTGGTTGTTTTTAGAAGCTTCCAGCCAATTGTGATAACTATTTATCAATTAATTCTCTAAAAATGCATAGCCAACACTTTAAAGATGAATTTTTGTTATTGAAATTTTCTCCATTACTTTTTGAAGTCTAGAAAATCAATAAAACACCAAATTAGGCTTTGATTTGTAGCATTTGTCAGTTTATGGGTATATAAATGTCCACATTAAAAAACAGGTTCCAATATACCCCCGATTTTAGCTCTCGATTCCAGATTCTATGATCCCATGACCTCATTGCCAGTTCTCAAACATGTCCGACAAAAAAGAAAGCGATGACTTAATGGTGATCCACTCATAGTTTGCAAGAATGTCAAAGATGAAAAGACAAGGGTTCTGGAGATTACAGATCAAGTACAGATTAGGAGCCTTTGAGTGTGGTCTCAATCCAAGCCAGAGCACTGTGATTTCTTGAGACTATGAAACCACGGGGGGGGGGGGCAGTGAATCAAAGGAGGAAAAAATTGTTCAAAAGAGAGTTGCATCTTTAAAGGCTGACTGTGTCCTATGAAATATAACATCAGGAGCCAAGATGAAGCTGCTTATGTTGATGAACCAGCTACTCAAAAAAAGCAGAAAGCCGTTTTCAAACTCTGCAAATAGTCCTGCATCTGACTATTCTAGCTACAACAGAGAAATTTATGATGAGTGAATGAGGACAGCAATGTGGACATTCTAGAAATGGGTTTCTCCAAAAGCCATCCTGAAGACCTAAGGCTCCCCAAAAGTCCCCCAAAGGAGCCCTTCAAAACTGAAGAATTAAATTCTGGGACCCAGGCAAAAGTCCAAGAACAACCTTCCCTCCAGCTAAGCAAATTGGCTGTGCCCTGGGGAAGTTGTAGGAATGTAACCTTTCAATATAGTGGCTGCATGGGTCGTTTTTATATCTATGCTAGAAATACACTTGCCTGAAAATTTATCTGCCTTTTGTAGGATTTCTCACCACGACATTCTTCCAATGGCCCTTTTAATGTGTCCTTGGGCCTTTATCACTCCAGAGGCAGGCTACAAGGAACCACCAATAAGCCCTGAACTGGATGGCGTCAGAGCTGCGTTCTAACATCACAGTATATTTTCAAGAGCCTTACATTTGTAATGGCAGGATTTTAGTTCAAATCCCAGCTTTGTGGCCCTGGACACACCATTTAATGTCTCTGAATGTCAGTATAAGATGAGGGAGGGGAATTTAAAGCTGATCGAAGTTCTTTCTAAATCCAAATAAATCTGGGATGTTAGAGTCCTGGCTCCAAATCAGGGGTTCTTAATCTTGGGGTATGCAAACTTAAAAAAAATTTTTGATAACTATATTTTAGTAGGATTGGTTTTCTTTGTAATCCTGTATATTTTATGTCTTTAAAATCATGATTCTAAAAAGGAGTTGACTGCACTTACCCCCAAAGCTTCATGACCCAAATTGCTTTACCTTGTATTTAACTTTGCACTGTGGAACTCTGGGAAGTCACTTAATTTGTCTGTTCCTCAGTTTCTTCCTTCATAAAATGAGGTGGTTGAACCAGATGATCTATCTCAAAGGCCCCTTACAGCTATCAAGTTAGACGATTCCTGTCAGTCACTTAGTGGGCATCTGCTGAGTGCAAATTCTGCCCAACCTACCAGGCTTTGGGTTTACAGTGACTTTTCCTCCAGTCACAGATGCCCAAAGATAGTCTCATACTGGGGGCCACTTTCAACAGGTTCCCATTAGTGACATGCACATCTGAAAATATTTACTTGATCCTAGCCTAACAAAGCTAGCGTACAGTACTAGACCATTGGCACTTATTTCAGCTGTCAATGACATTTCTGGTGTCAACCTCAGTGTGTCCATGTGGACCATGAACTTGTCTTCAGAGCCTCCTCCTGTGGCTTTAAGGCCTTTGGAGGACTGTGTGCTTATTTCCCAGGCATTTCCGAGCAGAGCAATATCAACAGATGGTTAAAACAAAACAAAACCAAAAACAACAGGGGGAAAAAAGGAAAAGCTTTTCATCTGAGAACAGAGCAGTTCTGACTGAGGAAAGGACTCATAGGGCTGTGGGAACATGAACCCTTCCCTGCCTTGAAAATGAGGCTTCTGAGCCTCAGTTTCCCTAGTGAAAAATCGGCATGAGAGGAATCATGGGGGGTAGTAGAAGGTGTGGGCCTTGGGGCCAGAGAGACTTGGGTTCCAATCCTACCCAAACAAACCATTTCACTTCTTGGTGTCCCTTAGCAATTCTCCAAGTCTATCAACTACAGAGAAAGTGTTGATCTGCAATGGGAAAGGGAGTTTTCATACTGGGAGATGCCCCAACACTACTGAAATCACAGATCTAGACAAGAAGAGAAAATCCTTGTATTACCTCTGAGTTGTGCGGAAAACTTTTTTTTTTCTCTAAATAATAGCTTTTTATTTTTCCAAGATAGTTTTCAACATTCACTCCCGCAAAACCTTGTTCCATATTTTCTTCTCTTTCTCTTCTCCCCTCTCCCCTAGACACCAAGTAATCCAATATAGGTTAAACGTGTGCAATTCTTCTAAATATTTCCACTATTATCATGCTGTACAAGAAACATCAGATCAAAAAGGAAAAAAAATGACAGGGAGGGGAGAGAGAAGAGAAACAGGAAAGCAACAACAATACAACAGGTGAAAATACTATGTTGTGATCCACACTCAGTTCCCACAGTCCCCTCTGTAAATGCAAGTGGATCTCTCCATTACAAGACCATTGGAAGTGGCCTGTGAATGACTCATTATTGAAAAGAGCCCAGAACTGATCATCACATAATCTTGTTGTTGTTATATACAATGTTCTCTTGGTTCTGCCCACTTCACTCAGCATCAGTTCATGTAAATGTCTCCAGACCTTGAGGAAAGCGGTTAAGTATTTAAGACCTTTAGAAATAGGAACTATGATGATGATCAAACTTTCAGCCTGAATCAAAACAGTGGGAAAATGGACTGGGGGGAGAAGGAGAAGAAAGCCATAGAAATTGAAGAACATTTAGAGGTTATCTAAGCCAACTCCCTGATTTTACAGACCAGGAAACTGAGGCTCAGAGGAGAACAATGACTCACCCAGGGGCACAGAGTTATTTGGGTATTCTAGATGAATGGGTACCTGCTTTGCCCCATGGAAACAAAGCCTGCATCCAGTGACCCAGGGTACTGTTTTGACCTCAAAAGGTCAAGGACCTAAGATTCCTGTCCAGTTTAACAAATACTTTTTCACTCTGAAGTCTTGATAAGTTGCTACATAGACTTGGATGGTCCTAAAGCAAGGTGATCTCAAAGGCTTATAAAACCCTAATTACCCAGTACTCTTATCTCATGATCTTTTTCTCTGGCAAATCAGAAGAACACAGATTCTAAATGGAGGTATAACCAAAGGAACAGATTTTAAGGTGGTTATCATTATGTTAAAGATGATCTAATTGGAAAACTCTCAGTAACATATTCTGGTGGCATTTTGGAGCATTTTATCCTGGAGGCAATAAGGAGCCAGAGAGTAGTCTAGAACAAGGGAGATAGAGGTCAGGCTTGTGCCTTAAGAAGATTATTTTTGCATTCTCATAGTAGTAGATGGATGGAAGAACCTGAGGCTGATTAGGAAGCTAAAGGAATATGCTAATTAAAGGGGGTTAAAGGTCTGCCCTGGGGTGCTGGCCTTGCAGGTGAAGAAATGGAGAGGTTCTGAGAGAGATGGGGGAACTGCTTTGGGAGCCATAAGACAGCAGAAAAGTAGGCGCCCCTCTTAATGGGAACTGGGAAAAAATATGTGCCTCTTAAGAAATAAGAGAAATACTAAATGAGAAGAGAGAAGAAGGAAAAAAGGGTTAATTTACAGAAACTTTGCTTCCTTCTAAGATAAAACAGTAAGACTGTGGTTGGTTGAAGGTTACTCAATTTCAAGCTATTTCTCTTAGCAGAGGGAAGGTGAACAGCAAATGAGGTTTATTTTTGTAAACTTTGATCATTTAGTCCCCAGGGAAGTGCTTGGACAGGAACGGAAAACTCCCTAAGGATTGTTTTTTTTTTTTTTTCTAGTCAACAAATCTCCCAATTCAGCATTGGAAACTGGTTGGTAATGTGGAGAGAGCAGCAGGTTTCCCCCTCCCTCTTTTCCCTTCCCCCACCTTGGAGAAATATTTTGCTTCTGAGTTTTCTGCTGCAAGGGCTCATGAAGATAGACTTGATGGTTGCTGGTGATAACAGCTTGTTGCATGAGCCCTCCTATCTCCTCTAATCAGAAGGAACAGAACCACCAAACCCAGCCAGGCTTAGAGATACTTCAGTTGAATCTTCTCATTTGGATAAGATAGGACCCCTGTAGCCATAGGAAAAGTTTACCATCTCCCTGCAGTTCAGGGCCTAGAAACTGGGGTAGAGCCATAGAAGGATTGCTACTTTGACCTGAGTGAGGGCTCCATCTTGAAAGATCAGGTTTTTCTGATTCAAAAAGCCAAGTGTGATTTGGAATCCAGCAATGGCCAAATGATAATAAACCGCAATCTGTCTTGCAACAGCTGAACATGACACGGAGTAGCAGTGTGGCCTAAAAATGAATCTGCCTATGAATCGAGAACTAGGGGCCTGGAGCCCACTTTACCATTAATTCAAATGTGTGACCTTGGCTATGGCATCATTCTCTCAAGGTCTTTATCACATCATTGGGAAAGTGGGAGGATTGGGCTGGGTTCAGTTCAATTCATTAAGTGGTTAGGGTCTTGTTCTTTCTGATGAAGGACAACATAATCTCTGCCCTAAGGGAGGTTACAGTCCAATAGGGTGTGGAAGCAAATAACTATAACCCATGAAGTCAGAGTAGTTGGAGACAGTCAAGGAGGAAAGACACACTTCTGGCTGGATGGTTCAGAGAAGGCATCATGGAGGGATAAAGAAGGATATCAGTGGGTAGAAATAGGAAGTAGGGAGAGTTCATTCTTGGCATGTATGTAAAACTTCAGAGGTGGGAGAAGGCAAGATTAAGTCAGGTAACAGCCATTAGTCTAGTTTGGAAAGAATGAGTAAAGCAGAATAATGTGGAATAAAGTAAAAAAAAAAAAAAAGATACTGAAAACCAATTCAGACCATTATTACGATAATCAGGCAGAGGTAATGGTTGTCACGTGACTTAGAAGATGGAACAATTGTGTTGGTGAAATTAGCAGAGCTTAATGATTTATTGGATGATGGGAGAGCTAAAAAGTTGAGGAGAGTTCTCTGATCTCTCCAGTCAGGGTAACTGGGACAATAAAAAGTGAAGTCACGAAGAGGAGCAAATTTGGGGGTAGAGAGGTGGGAAGGAGGTCATCCAATGGAATAGAAAGAACCCTAGCTCTGCTAGTAACTAGCATTGTGAGCTTGGCTTGTCCTTTCCCCTCTCTGAACCTCAGTTTCTTCATCTATAAAATGAAGGGGTTAGATTAGATGATTTTATAAGGTCCCTTTCAGCTTGAAACCTATGTCTCCAAATTCAGTGTTCTTTCTGCTGTCTCATGCCAAGGTCACATGATTAATCAACAGTAAGATCAAAAACAGGTTTTTGGGTTCCCAATCCAACATGACATGATTGCCCTGGTCCTCTGTATGAGAGATATCAGAACCGTCCTTAACATATTGGTGATTCCCAGAGAGAGAGATATGAAATGTGGACCCCAACATAACATTTTCATGCTCTCTATTGATGTTTCCTTACACTGTGTTTCCTTTATCTGATTTTTCTTTCTTGTAGATCAATTTTTCTTGCACAAAAATGATAAGTGTGGAAATATGTATACATATATTCAATTTGTCAAGTATTTTAACACAATTAACATGTAGTGGCTTTCCTGCCATCTAGGGGAGGAGTGGGGGGAGTAGGGGGAAAATTTGTAACAGAAAGCTTTGTAAGGGTTAATGTTGAAGAATTACCCATACATATGTTTTGCAAATAAAAAGCTTTAATAATAAAGAAAGAAAGAAAGAAAACATATTGGTGATTTTCCACAATCATGAGATAGAGGAGAATCTTAGATAACTGCAATCCACAGTTAAACCAGTCTTCCTACTAGATAAAAACACTTCCTTTTCGTTCTCTTCCCTCTACCCTGCAAATATTTTAGGAAAGGTGCAGAGGAATAGCAAAACATTGGCATTCCTTTTATCAAAAAATTATTTACCCAAGGTCCCCACATGTAGCAAAAATATTTTATGTGAGTAGATAGTAAGATTGTTGAACATGGCAACCAAGTCAATATAGGGGTATGAAGTGAGTCAGCATAGGCCCAATATGTATCTTACGAGTGACTCTTTGTTGAATTGTCGCTTCATCTTCCTCATTTGTTACATCTGTAAAATAAAAAAAATTGTAATCATTTTTGGTAGTGACTATCCTGCAGGCTTGTTGTAAGATCCAAATGAGCCAATGTGGGCAAGCCGTGTGTAGAGTTGAAAGTACTCTATAAATGTTAGCTTATTGTACATCTCAGTAAAAGTCAATTGGAAAGTGGTTAGAGAGCTTTAACCCCAGTCCTAAACCTCAATATCTGCTTATACTCCAAACTTGACTTCTAGGCAGGGAACTTTTTTTTTCTTTTCAATAGAAATAGCAAGGCCTGAAACTTGGGTTTGCTATCTTCGGAGGAAGTGTTTCCTGTAACTGCTTAAACAGGAACACCCAATAATTATTTGAAAACAGTAATAATGTGGTTTCATCATTGTGTGTCTGCACCGCGGAAAGGTCTAGCTGGCAGCCCCAGAGGGCTTCCAAAGGTTTGAGTGCCCCCTTCTGACTTGTTGCACAAAAGGGAGCAAGTCTCAGAAGTTGGGAGCTGCCCAATGATATTTTCTCTTGGTGCTCCATTCAAGTCAAGGAGCGTTAATTAAGCACCCACTCTGTACCAGACCCTCTGTAAGGATAGAAAGACCAATATGAAACAGTCCCTATCCTTGAAGAGCTTATATCTGTTGCACTTTATTCTCCAAGTATTTTAGACTTCAATCAAGAAGCATTTGTAAAGATCTTACTACTAAATCTTAAAGGAAGGAAAGGGCCCCACATGTGCAAGAATGTTTGTGGCAGCCCTTTTTGTAGTGGCTAGAAACTGGAAACTGGATGCCCGTGAATTGGAGAATGGTTGAATAAATTATGGTATATGAATGTCATGGAATATTATTGTTCTGTGAGAAACGACCAGCAGGATGATTTCAGAGAGGCCTGGAGAGACTTGAATGAACTGATGCTGAGTAAAATGAGCAGAACCAGGAGATCATTATACACGGCAACAACAAGACTATATGATGATCAATTCTGATGGACTTGGCTCTCTTTAACAATGAAACGTTTCAAACCAGTTCCATTTGTTCAGTGAAGAAAGCCATATACATACACCCGGAAAGAGGGATATGAAATGTGGACCATAACATAACACTTTCATGTTCTCTATTGATGTTTGCTTCCACTGTGTTTCCTTTATCTGATTTTTCTTTCTTGTAGATACGATTTTTCTTGCACAACAATAAGTGTGGAAATATGTATACATATATTCGACTTAAGTATTTTAACATAATTAACATGTAGTGGATATCCTGCCCTCTAGGGGAGGGGTGGGGACTGGGGGGAAAATTTGTAACAGAAAGCTTTGTAAGGGTCAATGTTGAAGAATTACCCATACATATGTTTTGCAAATAAAAAGTTTTAATTAAAAAAAAATCTTACTACTGTCTGCCAGGAATCATCCTAAGTCCTGAGGATACAACCAAAAAAGCAAAACAAACAAAAAATATAACATAGGAAAGGTCATTGCCCTCAAGGAGCTTATAGCCTAATGAGAGAAAGGACATGTTTTTAAATACAAGATCAAACAGAGTAGATAGAAGGTAACCTTAGAGAGAAGGCACTCATAGATGGGAAGGACCAGGAGAGGCCTCCTCAAGAAGATGGTGCATGAACTGAGTATTGAAAGGATTCTAAGTAGTTGAGATGAGGAGGGAGATCATTCCTGGAATGTGGGGGACAGCCAGAACTAAGGCATGGTGACTGTAGCTGGAATGTCATATGTGAGGAATTAGACCAGGTAGAGTGAATGCCAGGGAGCAATATGCAAAAAGAGAGAAGAGAAAGAAAAAAAAATCTAGAAAAGGGCCAGGTTGTAAAGAGATGTGGATACCAGAGTTTAGATTTGATCCTAGCAATAAGTCATTGGAGTTTATTTGAGGCTAACCTAGTCAGATCTGAACTGTTGGAAAAATCACTTTTTCAGCTAAGTGGAAGATAGATTGAAATAGGGAGAAACCTGAGACAAGGTAACCATTTAGGAGACTATTGTAAAGTGAGGTGATGTGATGACCTGGATTAGTGTAACATCCATGTGAGTAGAGAAAGGGGACACATACAGAAGTTGTGGAGGAAGAAACAAGATTGGCGGTAGGTTGAATATATATATATATATATAGTCAAAGTAAAGGAGTTGAAGATGACTTGAAGGTTGTGACACCCTGGGCAACTGGAAGGAAAGTAGTTATTTCCATGTTAGTAGTAAGTTTCTGAAGAGGTGTGTTGTTGTTTTTGTTTAACTGATCATTCATATCTGACTCTGTCTCTATTTGGAGTTTTCTTGACAAAAATACTGGAGTGGTTTTCCATTTCCTTCTCCAGCTAGTAAGTGCCTGAATCTAGATTTGCACTCAGGTCTTCCAAATACCAGGTTGTGCACTTTATCTGGTAATACCACCTAGCTACCAGAAAAGGGGTGACTTTTGGGTAAAAGATTATGAGTTTAGTTTTAGACACGTTGAGTTTGAGGTGCCCATGGAATATCCAGATTAAAATGTCTGATAAATGGTTGGTGATGGCAGACTTAAAGATCAAGAGAAAATGTAGCGTTACATAAATAGATCTAGAATCATCTGTTTACAGATAAGAATTGAAACCATGGGAGCTGATGAGATCACCAAGAGATAGAACAGAGAGAGAAAAGAAGAAAAAGTCCAGGAGAGTTCCTTAGAGGACACCAATGGTTAGTGGGCATGTTGCTGATGAAGGAACGACAAAAGAGACCGAAGAGTGGTCAGATAGGTAGGAGAACCAGGAGAGATTAATATCAAGAAAACCTAGAGAGGAGGGAGTATCAGGAGGAGAAGGCTGTCAGTGGCAAAGGCTGCATGTAGGTCAGGAAGCATGAAGATTGAAGAAAGGCCATAAGATTTGGCAATTGATGAAATTGTCAATAGCATTAGAAAGAGAAGTTTCAGCTGAATGATGAAATCAGAAGCCAGATTACAGTACAAATAGCAGTTATCCAGATTTCCAAAACAAATAGACTCTTCTGTTCCCCAGTGTCCTGTGGACAGGTATGTCTTATTTTGTGGAATAGATTGATGTTTCTGAAAAATCCAAGCAGTCCAATACCTGCAGTGTATACAGTAAGTGCTAAATAAATGCTTGTTGATTGATCACTCAAATGCATCCTGGTAGATGGTAAGTTTTTGCAGCCTACAATATTGTGTTGCCAAGTTTCTAGCCTTTCTTTGAATAGTCTACCTTGATTGCTAAGTCTGGTGATGATAAACTGTTCTTGAATTGCCATCATAAATCTGTTTCTACAAAAAAAAAAAAAAAAAACCAAAAAAAAAACACCTCAGTCCTTTGTTCAATGAAGGAACTGCTTAATGTATTTTGCCCTGGGGCCAAATAGCTTGGTGGCATTCGTGTACATTTCATTTACTAAAGAAAAATTGTTTTTATTCAACTCCCTATTTGATTTTAAAAGTCTTATTTACTGATATTTGGGAGAAGTGACCATGGATTTAAAGCTGGGCAGAGCCATAATTATTTTAAACTGTCTTCTTGAAAAGAAAATGCCATGTTGTCCATCAATTTTTTTTGACATGATTACGTTGGTGGCATGTTTTAAATAAAGAATTGTTTCCCTTGTAGACATCAGATATTCTAGCATTCTCCCTATACTTATGCCTTTTTAATATATACATATATATGTATGCATATGTATTTGCAGAACTTGAAAAATCCATGAGTGAGGAACTGAGTCAAAGGCATGTTGACAATCACCAAAGGTACCTAATCATATTATAGCATTTTGTGAAAGCTTTTCTAATTATTATTGCAGAAATTATAAGTTGATGTTTCCACCAGAGGGATTTTCTGGCATCCTCTTTTTGCTCCTCAGCCAACATATTGTTTTCTTGGAAGTATTTATGTGATATTCTTTTTAAGTGATACAAATGGAATGCTAAGTATGAGTTACATGGCTGTGACCTCTATTTGGAGGGGTTGCTGGTGTCCCCACCTTCTGAAGTGATAATTCATTGTCTTCTGTTAAGAAAGGTGGGATCAGTTTTGTGTCTGAGAGAAAGCTGCTTTGGCTAAGCACATAGCTAGGAATTCATATGCAACTGAAGTATTCGAGCCAATATTATGCGTTTTCTTCATAGTAACCACCTTGTAACCACTTTCCATTTTTCCAGAGAAACAAGTTTGTTCCCTCTTTTGACAGAACCATTCTGTTATTAGTTATATTAATTCTATGTGAGCTTTGTTTTTCACTTGATCAAATTTATTTTTTGTACCCATAAGGCCATGGAGACAACCAGAATTTTTTTCTATTTCTTTTTGGGGTTTTATCTCTTTGAAACAATTTCTCAAGTCTTTGTAGTAAAGTTGTTGAGTGATGTTGAATTGTTAACTTTGTTCTTAGTGCTTTTTTATCTCTAATACCTTAACCTTGTGATTTTTGTTTTCAGTTGTTGATTAAGAGAACCTAATGTTTTATATACTTTTGCTTTCTGTTTTCCTTTCCATGTGTTTATTGTTGTTGTATTTAACTGAATAATTTGGCATTCACATACTTTTGCATCAATAACTAGTTCATACATGTGGTAATCTAATGCCTTTCTGAACTTCAGTAGCTCTTTTATGTTGTCTTTACCACAGTAATATTTGATATCCACCCTTAGGGAATATTCCTTGATACTTGCACTTTTCCTCCTTTGCTTCTTACCTCATCCATGCCTGTTACATATACTGAATACTGGTCCTAAAATATTTTTACACTTTTTTTTCCAAATCCTATGGGAGTATGCATTTATTCATGATGGCTATAGAAGAAAAAAAACCAGTCATTCAAAATTACTCTGTTTGAGTGTAATGATTCTGCTACTGGTTTCATCATGTCAAACTTTAAAATTTCAAAAAAATATTCCGGTCTAAGTATTCCCATCTCCTTTTCAAAAGTTTTTCAAATATTAAGACTGTTTTTGTTGCCTGTTTTATGAAAGAGTTCAGATAGAAAAAATCCTGGGACAAGTAGTTGTCCTATTGTTATTAGTGGTTTACATTTAATGTTCAATGAACTATTGCAGAGATGGATACAATACCTGTTTTTGTAACTCAGTAAAAGTATTGGGAGTAGGGAGATGATGAATAGGATTTTGGATTGGTCTGGATTTGTGATTTCACAAGTGTAGGAATTCTCATTGTATGTGGAAACTTGTTGGCCCAGGCAGATCTGGTGGTTAGTGTTGCCTAAGGCACTGAAAAGTTAAGAGACTTGCTGTCAGAAGCTAACTGGGCTGACTTCCTGTATCCAAGACTGGCCCTCTATCCATTTTGCTAAAATGCCTCTTACTTTTATTATCATCACCCCTAGTTTACTCATGATTTGTGAATGGAAATGGATCCTTTGGTATTGCTAAAACAAGTTAGTGACCTGAATTCTTATAAGAGCCTATGAAGCTATTTTCCTGGCAGCTTTTAGTCATTCGCTTCTTATAGAATGTAAGCTACTTGAGGGCAGGGACTGATTGATTTTTGTTTTTCTATTCCCAACATCTTGCATGGTCTCATGGAAATTAATTATATTGAATCTGATAAGATTAAAACTATCAAATGATGGCTTTATTTGATGTAAGTTATTTGTATTTGCTGCAAGAGCCACCTCCTGGTGGAATTTTGCATTGGAGCCAAATGAAAGATTTAACACAGCAATTTTGTAAGATTAGCTGGGATTTTCAGCTTTAGTTTTTGATACATAATACAAAGGAAAACAAATTTACTATTAGGAAACCACTTCTGAGCCTTTAGGACTACAACAATGCAATCGCTTTCTTCCCTGTTATATACTCATGCCATCCAGGTTGGATCAAGTTCATTACCCCAAGTTTGAGGAAAGTCTGGACGCTTAGAAGAGGGTCCTTTTTCTCATACTCTTTGACTATTTATATTCCATAACCAGGGGTAAACTTGCTTAAGGTTTAGGTTCAGGGTCTAGGGTCTTTCCAAAGGGAAAGGGGGAATGGAAAATAGAAACTTATTCAACATAAATTATGAATCAGATATGGGACAGATATTTATTTACTGTAGGTCACAGAATGCTGAAAGACTCAAAGCTTGCGTTGACAGAATAACTTGAAACAGGATTCAATAACTTAATTTATAACTACTGTTTAATAGCTTGAGAGACTGATGAACTTGATCAGAACAAACAACAGTTTGTGAGCAAACTGTTGGTCAACATTTCACATCTCGAACACATTTCACCTCACTTCTGCACTATCCCAAACAATTCCTGGTCATTCTCCTAGATAATTTTCAGTGATGAAGAAACTTCCATTGATGGCAATTAGCTGGACCCAATGATCCTCCAGGACCTCTTGAAACTCACAAGTTGGTCTCCAAGCCTTGAGAAATGATGTTGGGTTACCTACCTAAGAAAGGAGAAACAGAACAAGAAAGGCAGGCTGCCCAGATACAAGCTTTACTAGTTGAGTCTGTGCTCCATGAGGGAGCAGCTACAGGTTGGAGAAGAGCACTGCTCATCTCCACCCCCTTGTGGAAAACCTACTTGCCACATGGAAGTCAAAGAAAAAAAGTCAGAAGTGAATCTCTTTTTAATTGATATAACACTCCATCCTCCACCACTGGTCAGGGACAGGGAGAGGAAAGGGATCTCCTAGGGTTTGCCATTTGAGTCCTTTCAGTGCTAAGTCCTAACATGGTTGGAAGCAATCACAGAATTTGGTCACTTGAAAAATGCCCAAATGTTGAGGCACTTATGATCAGCTAGAATGGCAACTTGGCGATTGTCCCTGGGATGGAACCAAGAATTCAAAAATCAACACTAATAAGAAGGTTGATGACCAATGCTTACTGAAGTTTAGACAAGATTGAATTCCTGCTCACATAAATCATGTAGTTCAGTAGGGGATGGATATAAGCCTCAAGGAAAGATCTCACAAGTTACCTTTGGGTTCTAACAAAGCCAGTCTCCCCTTCTGCCTCCTGTAACTGGGCAAACTCTTTCCTAAGCTTAGATTTCCTTTTTCGGACCATTCCAAAAGAGAATCAGCCAACTGGTGATCTCTAAAGTGGGAAATGACAATCTAGGAATGACATGCTTACCCTGTGTGTTAGGTGCAAAGCCCCAGGGTCCCTGAGGCTACAGCTGTCTTTACCAAGGAACATGCAAGGGAAGTTCTATAATAAGGGAGCATATTGACCCCAAAAGGTTGGATTTAATTAATGAACAGAGCCAAAAGTGCCAGTTAAATTGGGGAAATGGAGGCATTATGTGAGGGACAATTTGCTTATCAGAATGTATTGGTAAGATTGCTATGCATTTTAATTTTTAAAAGAAATCTCATCTCTGAAAAACTCCTTCCTTATGTATAGGATCATCCCTGCATCCATTCCCTGCAAGTGCTTCTAAGAGAGTTTTGCAGCAACCTGAAAGTTGGTGTCCAGCTTCTGGGCAGTAAAGATACTGTGTTGACTTATGGGGTATTTGGAAACAACATCAAGCCACAGCATTACCGATATTTGCATCTCTTTCTCAAGTGAGCACTGTCTCAAGTGAAAGTTCACTTTAAGATTCTTTTGATGGTAAAGCTACATTAAAAAAGAGAGTCCGTTGGCAAAATAAGGCAAAGTACTGTGTAAAATGGCCAGAGGAGTCGGTAATTTTTTTCTGAGAACACTCAGTACTCTTTGCATCTGAACACTCTTATAATGTTCTTTCATGTCCCTGTTATTTGCAACTGGTAAGTGCCTACAAGGACAGAACTGTGTCTGTTTCAAGTTGTTTTGTTCGATATCTATTTGTGGATGATATATGATGGTTTGTTTCGGAGAAAGAAGCAAAACAAATTTTTAAAGTTATGTAATAGATGATTTTAACAAAGGTACAAAATGGCAGCTGAACATTTCCATGTATCATTCCCCCCCAAGAGAACAAATGGTATAAAAAGTATTCACAGTAATGATTAGAGATATATTAAATAGCTTGGAATTAATCTACCAAGCTACAGGGCTTATATAAAGATAATTATGAAGCATTTTTATGGAAATGAAAAAGAAGTAAACAATTGGAGAGAAATCCAATGTGCGTGATTCTATCCAATTAATATAGTCAAGATGACAATTAACTGAAACAATCTATGGGTTTGATGCTGTATTGAGCAAAATACCATAGAACTAGATAAAACAATAATAAAATTCATATGTTAAGAACAAATTGTCAAGAATTTTAAAGGAAGATTTTAAAGGAGAGTTTGCACTCCCAGAGTGTCAACTTATTCAATAAAGCATTAAGTACCTAAACTTTCCAGGACTAGATTAAAATGTAGATAATTAGATTATATTAAGTGAGAACCTCATACAGTATACTCACACATATGTTTACGTATATATGTGTGCACACACACACATATACATATATATGAGTGAGGCAGCAAAATAAGTCAAATACTATTTAAAATGGATTGATGGAAGTATTCCTGTGTCTCTCTGTCTGTCTGTGTGTTGTATGCCTCTGTCTCTCTCCCTTCCTCACCCCCTCTCCTAGACAACAAGTAATCCTACATAAGTCAAACATGTGCAATTCTTCTATACGTATTTCCATATTTATCATGCTGTACAAGAAAAATCAGATCAAAAATTTTAAAAATGAGAAAAAAGCAAGCAAATAGCAACAAAAAGTGAAAATACTGTGTTGTGATCCACATTCAGTCCCCACAGTCTTCTCTCTGCCATCTCAAATCTATTGGAATTGCCCCGAATCATCTTGTTGCTGAAAGGAGCCAAGTCCATCACAGTTGATTATCACATAATCTTGTTGCTGTGTACAATGATATCCTGGTTCTGCTCACTTCACTTAGCATCAGTTCACATAAGTCTCTCTGGAACTCTCTGAAATCATACTATTGATTGTTTCTTATAGAAAAATAATATTCCTTAACATTCATATACCATAACTTATTTAGCCATTCCCCAATTCATGAGCATCCACTCAGTTTGCCACTACAAAAAAGGCTGCCACAAACATTTTTGCACATGTGTCCTTTTCCCTCTTTTACGATCTCTTCCAAATACAGACCCAGTAAAGAACACTGCTGGATCAAAGGTTTGATAGCTCTTTGGGCATAGTTCCAAACTGGTCTCCATAGTGGTTGGATGCTCCACCAAATAATGTTCTACCAGCAATGCATTAGTGTCCAAGTTTTTCCGCATCCCCACTGACGTTTATCATTATCTTTTCCTATCATCTTGACCAATCTGAGGAGTGTTTAGTGGTTCCTCAGAGTTGTCTTAATTTGCATTTCTCTGATCAATAATGATTTTGAGCATTTTTTTCTTGTGACTAGAAATGGTTTTAATGTCTTCATCTGAAAATTGCTTGTTCATATTCTCTGACCATTTATTTATCAATTGGAGAATGGCTTGTGTTCTTAAAAATTTGAGTCAATTCTCTAAATATTTTTTAAAATGAGGCCTTAACAATTCCAATTGACTTGTGATGGACAGAGCCATCTGCATTCAGAAAACAGACTGTTGGGATTGAATGTGGATCACAACATAGTATTTTCACCTTTTCTGGCTTCTTTGTTTGCTTTTTATTTTCTTTCTCACTTTCTTTTCCTTTTTGATATGAAGAATTGCACATGTTTAACATATATTAGATTACTTGCTGTCTAGGGGAGGGAGAAAAATTTGGAACACAAGGTTTATCAACACAATGTTGAAAACTTTCTTTGTATATATTTTTAAAATAAAAAGCTATTATTAAAAAAGAAGAAATGAAGCCTTTATCAGAACACGTGGATATTAAAATTCCCCCCCTCAGTTTTCTGCTTCCTTTCTAATCATTGGTTTTGTTTGTGCAAAACCTTTTTAATTTGAATTAATCAAGATTATCCCTTTTGCCTTTGAGAATGTTCTCTAGTTCTTCTTTGGCCACAAATTCCTTCCTTCTACACAGATCTGAAGGTAGACCATCCCTTGTTCTCCTGTTTTGCTTATGGTGTCCCCTTTTATGTCTAAATCATAAATCCATTTCAAACAGTATCTTGTTATGGATTATTAGGTGTTGATCAATGTCTAGTTTCTGCCATATTATTTTCCAATTTTCCCGGTAATTTTTGTCAAATAGAGAGTTCTTATCCCAAAAGCTGGAGCCTTTGGGTTTATAAAACACTAGATTACTATAGTGATTGTTGTATCTTTTGAGCCTAACCTATTCTTTCTTAGCTAGTATCAAATGGTTTTGATGACCACTGCTTTATGATATAGTTTTAGGGTTGATACAAAATTTTAAGACTAAAAGCCATTTTCCAATAGAAAACAGTTCTCAAAGATACAAAAATTATCAAGCACATAAAAATGTTTAAAATCTCTAATAATTTGGAAGAAGAGGGTATGTTAGGGATAGAGAAAAGAAGAAAAGGAAAGAAAGAAGAGAAGAAACAGATTATCAGAATAGTTTTGAAAGTTACTATTTACTTTTAAAAAAATGCAAACTCTGATTGGCAATGTCATGTATAATCCCCTCCTATTCTGCCATGTCTATGGAAATATATATTTTGTTGGATATTGGTAAAATTTAGAATAAAAAAAGAATAAAATCTCTAATTACAGAAATACACAATTTGAAAATCAGAGTTTTTCTTCCTATACTCATCAAATTGGCAAATATAATGACAAAATTCATTGTTGGTGTGGCTATAATAAAAGAGGTACAGTAATGTGCTACTGGTAAAGATGTGAGTTGGTTCAACCTTTTAAAAAAATAATGTAGAATTATATCAATTACAAAGATATTCATAAACTTTTACCCAGTGGTATCACTACTAAGATTGTACCCTAAGATGATTATTGCCAGGGAACAACAGACTTCTTTAAAAATTCATAGCAGTACAATTTGTAATAGCAAAACACTGGAAACAAGCCAGGTATCTACTTGGGGAATAGCTGGACAAATTATGGCACAAGAATAATAATGGAATATTACTTAAATGGAATGACAATGTAATATTATTCTCTCATAAGAGAGTGCATCTAAAATTCAAAAAATATGGTAAGATCTATGAAGTGACACAGAATGAAGAAAACAGAAGGAAAAAGAACAATATTAACAAGGCTACAGTTACATAATTAAAGGCAACAGTAACAGTAGCAACAAATGCATATTAAATACATTGACAAGAAGTTCAAAGGGAATCTTGGAAACAGTCATTTCTAGACAATACAATCATTTATGTTTTTTTTTAAATTCAGGACCATAACATTGATTATAATTTGTTACATAAGTTCAACTGATGTAAATCAACTGTGGTAACAAGGAGTCCAAAAGAGCCTAAAGAGTGTCTTAGCCAGCAAACATTTGACTTACTTGCAAAGCTGAAGATATGGCAGCCAAGGGGAACAGTGGCTTAGAACATAAACTTGTATGTAAAATCCTGGACAAGGAGAGTGGAAGATTATGAGCAGTATCACCTCATAAAACAGAGAGAAGCAGTGAAGGGTAAAGCCAGTTTAAAGAAAGCTTGGCAAGAGACCCAACTAAGTAAAAGTTATCCTGGGGCAGTTAAGGTTGCATCTGGAAGGAAGACAACAACCAGACAAGGGGGGGGGAAGATCTCCAAAGATTTCTGTGGCAAACTCTTGGTATTATCTAGGGTGGTATAGCTATCATGATGAGACTTTGTCATGGCAGTCATGAATGTGCTTGTAAGAAATAGAAATAGTACTAGAAAGATGAGGGAAAGCAGCTGACTAGATCAAATAATGGACTGAGGAAGTCTGTGATATGAAGCATTAAGAGATCACTTTTAAGGCATCAAAACAAGGAGGGAAAGATAGCAAGGAGAGGGGAAAATCTGGAGTGGTATTAATACCAAGAAATGTTGACATGAGAAAACATCAACAGTTATGCATTTATTTGCTGATTCTTCCATCTATAGAATTTTAAAGAGAATAATCCTTTCTATGGGGAAGGTATTAGAAGGGTAGAGGTAAGCTTTGGCAAGCAATGTTACCAAGTAGAATGCATAGTTGATAGAAAAATGTAGGAAATGTAAGCTCCCACTGTAGTCATCATTTGATGACTTTAAAAAAAGGTTCCTGAGATGGGTTGGTACGGCTGGGCTATGAGCTGCTTGGTTGTAGGGAATGCTCACATTGATTAGGTCACAGAACAATTTAAGCTGGTTTTGTTATCTTTTTTTTCTCATATTATTCTTCCTATACTTGCCAACCTGCCAGACATTCATATTTTAAAATTAAAGTTCTCATTCAAAAGCTCACATTACAATTTGGCAGAAATAGAGGCATATTTGGTCATTGACCCAGCATTGGAGAATGGAAATAACATAGACCACAAATTGGAAGACTTTTGTTTCTGTCCATACTTTTATACTGCCTCACTGCCTTTATCCAAGTCATGTTCACCTGCTCTCAGTTTTCTTCACTGTGAAATGAAGGAACTAGATGAGATTCTTAAGTTCCCTTCCATATAATACAAAAAGATATTTTACAAAGAAGGTAACTTTTGATTCTTTGGAATTGGTAAGGAGCCCATTCCTGGTTAGCTTTTGGCTGTTTTCCCTTCTTCTTCATTGCTGGTCCTTGGGTTGTCCCCCCCCCCCCCAATCATCAGCACTTCCGCCAGATGGCAGGCATGAGCAAAACATGAAACTGTCTACAAAATAGTAGTTGTGTAGAATCCTTAGAGACTCCCTAGTCCAACTCATTTTACAGAGAAGGCATTTGAGTCCCAGAGGAAGGAAATGAGTTTTTGAACGTCAACTAGTAAGTAGAAGACTTGAGATTGGGAAATGAATCCAATTTCAAAGATTCCAAACTTAATGCTCATTTTTCCATATTTTTCTGCTCCTACCAGACATTCCCATGAGACTTATAAAATGGTCAGTCTAAATGCATCCCTTCCCACCCCTCACCAAATACCTAGATGCTAGGATTCGGGCAGAAAAAAATTATATAAACAGTAGGGTGGATTTTTTTTTTACATCCAAACATTTTGAGCATCATATAGACACAAGAGAAGTGAAGCAAGTCAGATAATTTTGCTAGTTATTGGCAGTTATAAAAATGCTTAATGGGAGATTTGGGGATTTCAATTATCCATGCCATCCAACTGACCATCCATTGGCCACAGCTGACCAATAGTCAACTTTGCCTTTAAGTTACAAAGAAACTCATAAGAACTGATAAGGATTATAGCGTTAGTGTAACTGAAGCATTGTACAGGGGAAACAGATGCTTCCAAAAATTCCTCCAAATTACAAATCTGTTACCTTTTTCAGCGTTCCACAGATATTTAAAGAGAAACGAATGATGGGTCTCTAACTTCTTAGATAATTGGTTTTACAAAGTCTTTTGGGGAGAATATATCGGATTTAAATCATTTTTGTTTTTATTAGAAAAGCCTTGTGATGAAGTTGCAGACAGAGAGTGGCATGGAGACATGAAGGACCTGCTTTTGAGTCCTGCTTGTGATATATCCACCATTCCAAAACAAGTATGAGTAGCTTCGTTTGTCAGTGCTGCAGACCAGGGCTTCTTAAACTTTTTTCCCCCACTTGCTTTTCACCTAGGAAACTTTTACATGACCCCCCCTCTGGCATTTAAGTACATAAAATAGGAATACAAATCAAGCATGATACAAAATCAAACTGATATAAATCATAATTCTGTGACACCCCCCCCCCCCGACATTCAGTTATAAGACCTCATGTGAGGTCACAACCCACAGTTTAAGAAGCTTTGTTCCACACTTCATTTTGCTTCAAATTACAGACAGGCTCCAATCTTTATTGAAGGGTGCTCCTACATTAGTATTGTACACTATTGCAATCATAGTTCTAGACCAGCCAAAAATAAAGGAGCGAGCAAATCGAGATATGAGGCTTAATAACAAAAGTGGAAGATAATGTCATATAATTCCAATAGGCTTTGGATAATGTTCTATAAAATATGCCCCATAATCAGCTTGCTCTCATTCTTTGGCACACATGTAAATGTCTGTGTTGTAGCATATCCTATGCTGAATTCCTCCTCTGATGCTTTTGTATGGAATGGATGTGACTTGAGTTCTTGAAGGCTATAATAGTGGAATTCAAATTCTGACAGGGTGTACCAAGCTGGGAAGAGTAGCAGTGCTTGGGAATGGGCTGTCATCTGAGTATCAAGCTAAATTTGGAGAGGTTCATCACCAGAAGGTTGGCCACCAGATGATGCTTTTTTTTTGGCCACAGGAATGTGGTCAGGCGTAGACGGAGCCCAACAGACGGGCAGACGGATAGCGACAGATGGGCAAAGATGTAGACAGGCAGACAGAGCATGACAGATGGGCAGAAGGACACAGACAAACAGCCTGATACAGCTATGCAAATTTAATAATGGTGGGATGCCTTCCTCGAGGGGCTCAGATTATGAAATGGTTTCCCTTGTACCTAAAGCAAACTGATAGTTGAATTCTAACTTAGTGAAGGTACTTGGGTTATTGGGGGGAGAGACATAGGGTATACCCATAGGAATGGCATACATGGCAATTTGTATAGAAGAGGAGCCAGAATTGCAGTAGGTAGGGACACCCTTATTTGTTATATGATGCTGGTCAGGAAGAACTGGTCTTTACTAGGTACCTGTGCTATAGAGGTACCCTCTAAAAGTTGGCCAGGACTCAACCTTACAGAGAAGAGGAGAAGGATGCCATCATTTCCAGGGACTTCTTTAGGTACTCTAATGTTTTTAGCCATTTCAGTGAGCTAAATTCTAAGTCTAGAAAATAGAGTATTTGTTCATATGGATAGGGAATAGACTTGGTTTTACTGATGAAAGGATCTCCTGGATGAATATACTACTACCAGTAAAACTCTGTACTCTTCTTTCACTTTATAATTTTATAGAGCTGCCTAGAGCATTAAGAGGTAAGAGACTTGCTCAGAGTCGCACAGCCGGAAAGGGGTAGATTCAGGACTTGAACCTAAACTTAGGTGTTTACGTAACATCCTAGATTAGTTTTTGTTTCTTTCTTTCTGCATTTGGGGTTAAGCGACTTGCCCGTGGTCGCACAGCTAAGCATATATCTGAGGGTCAGATTTGAGCTCTGGTCTTCCTGTCTCCAGGACTGGTGCTCTAGCCTCCATAGTATCATCTAGCTGTTCCTCAATGTCTATCTGTCTAAAATGAAGGGTTAGATTAGACCTTCAAGGTCCCGCCTAGCTCTAAATCTGTAATCCTAGCAAACACGAATAGATGTTGCCATTGTTCAAAGCATGTTTGGAAGCCCTCCATTGAAATTATCTTCAGAGCCAGTTTATTATTTTGTATATTTTCATTTTACTTAAAATTTTTTTTCATTATGAATGAAACATCAACAAACATGAACATTCCATATACAAAGAACAGAGAAAGGATTGTATATGAAACCATGATTCTCTATTCTGTGCTGCTTGTTTTTTTAAGTATATATTAAAGTTAACACAATAGTAACAACACTTATTTGCTTGTCTGTGTCCTTTGTGGAACTTCCTTCTGCTCTTTTCTGTGTATTTTTTTTAATGTTGCATTAATGTTTTTTTTGTACCACTATACTCCCTCAACAATTCTTTACACCCTACTCCCCCCAAAAAAGCCTTCCTTTTTTTAAACAAAGAAGTATAGTAATCAAAACAAATTCGTACATTGGTCACGTCTGAAAATATGTATTATTCGGCAGCTATAGTCCATTACCTCTCTACCAAGAAGTGGGAAGCATGCTCTGTCATCAATCTTTTAGACTCATGATGGTCATTGCATTGGTCAAAGTTGTTACGTCTTTCAAAGTTATTTAATATTGTTTTATTTATTTAATATTGTTGTTACTGTATTGACCATTTTCCTGCTTCTGTTCATTCTGTATCAATTCATGTATGACCTCTTAGATTTTATCCTTTGAAAATCTTGATCTTTATTGCCAAAAATAATAATAGCAATAATAATTGCCAATAATAATCATGATGATGGTGATGGTTTTGTTGAGGTCTATCAGATGACCTGTTGGTTGTTTGGTATGGCACTGAATCTGTAAATTATTTTTGAGTACTTTTTTATTACATTGGTGTGACCTAACCATAAGCAATTAATATCTTGTCAATTATTTATGTCTACCTTTACTCCCCTAAAGTGTTCTGTAGTTGTGTTCTTGTAATTCATATGTGTTTTGGTAGGTTAGTTCCCAAGTATTTTATACATTCAGGATATATTTTGATAGCAATTTATTTTTTTATATTCTGTTGCTGGTAATTTTGTTGATAATATCCAGGAATTGATGATTTTGTACATTTGTTTTATTTCATACTATTTTATTGAAGTTATTGTTTTAATTAATTTTAGTTGTCTCTCTAGAGTTCTCTTAATGTTATCATTCTGCATAAAAAATACTTTTGGGGCAGCTAAGTGGCACAGTGGATAAAGCACCAGCCCTGAAGTCAGGAGGACCTGAGTTCAAATTTGGTCTCAGACACTTAACATTCCCTAGCTGTGTGACCCTGGGCAAGTCACTTAACCTCAATTGCCTCAGCAAAAAAAACAAAAAAAAAATACTTTTGAATCTTCTTTACAAGTGCATTTTTTTTCCAATTTCTTACTCTTATCTTATTGTTCTATCTAGGATTTCTAAAACTATTTCAAATTCTAGTGGCAGTAGTAGATATACTAGTTTTTCCTGGAAATGAAGGTTAGATCAGGATCTTCTAGTATTCCTGCATTACAACTTTTGGTTTTAAATAAATACCATTTCCCAAATTAAGGAAAGGTCACTTATTCCTCTTTTTTTCATTTTTATAACAAAAATGAATGTTGTATTTCATTAAACACCTACACCTCTTGATAAAATCATGTGGTTTGTATTGTTTTATTATGTTTATAATTAAACCAATCCTACATTCCTGCTATAAACTACCAACCTGGTCATAGTACATTATCTTTTTCCTTTTATTTTGTAGCCTCTTTGCTAATATATTTTTCAATATTCATAAAAGATATTGGTCTTTAGCTTTCTTTCTCTGCTTTATCTCTCCCTGGTTTAGGTATCTGGACCATATCTGTCTCATTGAAGGAGTCTGGTAGGATACCTTCTTTATTTTTACACACAATTTGCATGATGTTGTCACTGATTGTTCTTTGAATGTTGCATATAATTCTGTTGTCAATTCATCCCATTTTCCTTTTTCCTTTTGAGTGTTCATTTATGGATTATGCAACTGATTTTTTTCTGACACTGGGTTCTTTAAATTCTTTACTTATGATTCGGTTTACCTAGGGCTTGTAGGTTTTTCTACATTTGTGATCCATTTTATTGGTATTTAATTGGGCAAAAAGATTTTTAATAATATTCTTTATTTCTCTTTATTGTTGTGAATTCTTTTTCTTCTAAAGTATGTATTTTGAGTATTTGAGGGTTTCCCCCCATTTTTAGACATTTTTTTTGAATTGTTAGTCTCCAATTACTTTTAATGTTTTTTTGAAGGCTTTTTATTGATTGTAATTTTATTCTTTTGTAATTAGTAAGGCATATGTTTAATAGTTCTGTGTTTCTGCATTTGCTTATGTGGTTTTTTTGTCTTAGTACATGGTGAATTGTTGTAAAAGGCACCCTATACATCTGAGAGAAGTATATTTTCTGGGTTTTTTTAATGAATGAACAATTGCCAGAGATCTATCATTTTTGAACTTTTCTAAATTTATACTCTGGTCCCTAACTTATTTTTAAAAATATTTTTATTAATAAATGTCTAGGTCACAAAATGCACATTTGGTTTCCTAATTCATAGGCAGTTTACAATATATCCCACAATAGCAGTGCTACTTGACAGTTATACCTCCTTTGAGGCAAAAGTTGAATTAACCAAAATATTCAACTAATCCAAAAGAGCGAATTCTGCATGGTCTTCAAGAGTGGATATTATTTTTAGAATTGGTCAGAAATCAAAGATTTAGTCCTTCAGAAGATTCAAAAGACCAGGCATAAAGTTATTCTACAAGAGTTTTGAAAGTACTCTGAACAATAGCATCTTTTTTAGAACAAATGGATGGCCTCCCTAGGTGATTATTTTGAAGGTTAGTGACACTCATTTGGTTATGTTCTGATGTATGCATGTTAAAGAACAAATCAGCCTTATTAACTCATGTATTCAACTAGAAATATCATGTAGATATTTCTTGGAGATATCTTCCATGTATGATTATCTTGCCTAGTAATAAAAGAAAAAATCTGTACCGTTTAAAACCTGTGCTCAGTTATGATTGATGGTTTTCTTAAATGAAAATATTTTTTTAAAAAGCTGATTTAATGTAATTATGCAGGCAACAGTATTAGTAAATACCTAGTCAAAACTGAAGTAGAGAGCTCTATATAGGAAGACTTGTTTGAACTGATGTAAAGTGAAGTAGACAGGACCAAGATGACCACATATACAAATGACATTGTAAACAGGAAGAACAATTTTAAAAAAATGCTTTCTCATTATTGTGATGAAATTCAGCAATGGAAAAGAGAGGAGGTAAAAAATTTCCCTTCTTTCTTAAAGAGGTAGGAAACAAAGGATGTAGAACATTGCATAAGCTATCAGAATCTGTTGATCTATTGGTTAATTTTGCTGAGCTGATTGAAGAGATGAATCTCTGGGGTAGGGAAGGAAAGGGACATATCTGGGAATGAAGGTGATATAAAAAGAGATCAATAAAACTTTAATAAAATATAGGACTTGAATGTTCACAAAGGGCTTTTATTGTAACATCTCTGTAAGGCAGAGGATGTTCACTTGACCCAGAGAGAGGGGAAAAATGTAAGAACCAATGAAAGAACTCAGATTAATCAGACTAATGACTGTTTCCCACCCTACATTATTCTCACATTTTCCCTTCCTGCTATTTAAAACACATCCTGTGGGAAAATACCTACTAAATAGGTAGCTGCAGTTGTCTTTAATGGATGGTTAACTTGGTCTGGATTTCTTGGTGAACAAAACAAAAAAGGGAAAGAATGCTTATCCACTCATATATGATTGACACAATCAATTTATTAAATAGTGCTGTTCTTCTGAAAGTGACAAATCAGGGTAAAACACTGTACTTGCATTTTATAAATAATTTGAAAAAATAACATTTGAATTTGCACAGAAATTTATAAACCTCAGGGAAAATAAAATTTAAAATTGCTTCCACTAATATTTGGAGTTTAAAGAATGAGAACTAGCTCTCAAACTTACACTATAAAGGATATAATATAGGGTGAAAAATCCACAGGAAAAGGATAAAAATTATTGTAAATTTTAAACAAGTGAGTTTCCTCTCTCTCCCCCTCGTACCATCTTCTTCTACAAAAAGGTTTCTACAAATACAAATGAGGGGATCGTTATAAGGTTTTCTTTTTGTCATTTTCACATTTAAGTGCTTCTTTTTATCTTGTAGTAAAGGTAATCATCCAGTTCTAGTCATAAATATATATTCCACTTAAATAATTGAACCCAAAAGCTAGAACAGGAAATTTGACTTTACTGGTGAGATGGTTCCACTCTAGTGTTGGTAAAATTAGACGTATTGCCTAGAGCTCATGTGTATCCAAAACTCTATCATCTCCAAGTGAGGAGTCATATACTCTAAGGATTCTTGATAAATGTTTGTTGTGCTATTGATGAAGGTTTTGAGGTTAGGGTTAGGCTGGATTTTAAGACACTTTTAAATTATTGATAAGAAATGCAATATGAACAAAGGAGAGAAACTCTGAAGCAATGTAATTATCTGGGCAAAAAAATGTGGGAATGAGATTCATTCTTAAGAAAATTAGGAACATGATGGTCAACACTACTAGTTTTTGAAGGCCATGGGTTCCATCGAAAGAAAAGATGAAGCCATTTTTGGTAGGTTAGTTTTTGTACTCATATACTTCGTCTTCTTTCAAATAACAAACTGAAATGTTCAAAATCTCAGGTATGGAGGGATGTAGCAGTGCCATTCTAGGTGGAAGGAAAATCGTCTGATCTATGCTTTAAATATGAGTTATGAGAATCTGTTTGTAAGGATGTATGTTCTCTGAACAGTTTTACAAAAGAAATGATACAGGATCTGAAGGAAGATCCTTCTATCAAAAGAAGCCCATAGAAACAGTATCAGGGGTCAGAACAGTAAAAAGGCAACTTGATCCTGGGCACAACAGAAATAGATTACAGTATTAGCCGCCCTAGTATGACGCCAATTAGGGAGGAAAGTCTATACCTATGGCGGATGACCAGCAGGGCTCACCCCACATGAGACTCCTAGAAGAACAGCTGCCTTGGCTGGGGTTCAGTTGGCAAAGTTAGTCTTATTGACCTACTGTAGCTTCATAGACATTTATTTTCCTTATGTGTAGAGAAAGGTTGAAGCACATGAAGCTTGGAGATACTCTAAAGATCAAGAACCCACAGACCATAGATTCTTCGTAGAGAGAGAACAAATGAAGACTCAAGGGGAATCTGGAATTTGAAAACTTGAGGGATGGGGCATGAGGAAGGAGAATAGGCAAAAGGCTTGGGAGGACAGTATTCTACTAATGATGAAAAGGTTTACATAAAAGTATAAATATTAGTATTCTCTTCTTGGCTAGATAAGAAATAACTGAATTGTTTCTTGTGCCCCAAAAATAATATCTGTGATGAAATAAAAGTAACACTTCTTTTGGAGAAACATTTATTGTTGTAAGGGTATCAAATCTATGTACCCATATAAATGCCTTTACAGTATGTAGCACACATACAATTCTTTGCTGAATTTACGCTACAGATTTCAGTGAAGAAGAATCAGTTTATTAAAAACAGACTGCAGTGAAAACGACTTGCTCATAAGAAATTCTGCTGATCTAAAAAGTTTACATATAGGCCAGAGGAGTTAGAACTTTATGAATGCAAACATGTTCATAAAATTAGCCTTCCTGGAATTTAACAACAAGTTATTAAAAATTCTGTAAGCTAATAGACTGGATAAAAACTTCTTCAAAGTATCTGTAAGTGAACATAACCGGTGAGCTGAGGAACACTTGACAGATAAAAGAGTTAGCTTTTGGAGAATTCAGAAAGTTACTAAATGCAGACAATCGCAAAGTACAGTAAATTGTACAAGATGGAATCCCCCAAATAAAGGTGTATAACCTTAGGTAGTTTTACATGCCTGACAAAATCTTATCTGTAGTTAACATTTGTATTATAAGCCAGAGGAAACACTCTGAGAATTATATAGCATGGGCAAACCAAATAATATGACTTTATTCTGGTTTGGATTTTCTTTAAAAAAAGATTAGAGTTTATTTTTACCAACATACTAACATTTATTTATGCAGTTATTAAAAAAAGCTAAAGCCTGTATTAGTGATTAAGTTTGCTTATTTTCTATGTTAATTTCAAACAACTATGGATGCTAATCATACTAAGTAAAGCAAGAACTTTAAGTGGGGAGTCTTTTTTTTCTTAAAAAAAAGTATAAGCAAGACACACAAAAAAGCATAACAAATAAGGCTTTTGATTATCACAGCACAATTTAATTTTGAAATCACATTGTAAAGCCCCACTTTAAGATGGTGATTTGTTTCACTTGGAGGCTTTTACTGCCGACAAATTCTTGTCTCAACAACAAATTCATTGGGAAAATGTCTAATCTTCAGGCAACGCTCAGCAGAACGCTTCTGGAAGCCTATGTGAAAATAAACGAAGTCGAACATTTAATTAGAAAATATATACATTCAAAGTATTTTCTGTAGAAAAAAAAATTCACCAGAGTAACTTAATACTGATGCAGAGTAGCAATCATTTCTTTTTTATAAATTCAAATTATTTGTAATAGCTGGAAGCAAGATGATACAAGTATTTCCCACTCTATCTGTGTTGAATTACAGAAACTTAGAGCTGAAAGGGACCTTAGTCCAACCCACTCATTTTAAAAACAACGTGAAACAACTTGCCCAAAGTCACGAAACAGCCAGGAATAGAACCCAATTCTCCTGACTCCTTTCTTTCCAATACACCACATGACCTTCCCTTGGATCTCCAAGATCCTTCCAGCTCTAAAAATTCTGATTGTAAACATTCACACCAAATTTCAAGGATATAACGCCAATTGCAATCTGGGACAATTTCAGTGAACTCATCTAATTCATTCTTTGAGAAGTATTACAGCTGTCCTCCAAAAACTAAGGGGAAAAAACTCTTAGCTAGGAAGAATGGAAAACTCTTTTACTGTGTTCCTTTGATGGCATTTTTCAGCACTTTTAAGGAGCAGAACTAAATTGAAACTGATGAGCATCATTTGGCAGGAAAGATTTGAGCCATATATGGAAAAAAGGAGAAAGATAAGTTTTAGTTAGACTCAACTCGAAAGTAAACCATTTTCAACCAATGTGAGCTACATGATTAGATGTCAACATAAAATTAGGTGTATTTCACCCATTTTTCCTAGCACCTTTCTTCCTATGAAGAAGGGGTACTGCTCATTTGTTGACAAAAGTCATTAAATCCCCTAGTTTTGAGAACCTGTTTTGTACTTCAGGACTAAATAGATAATGTTTCAATTAAAAAAAAAAAAAACAGAGGATAAGAGTATAATGTTCAAACTGTAGGCCAGCAAACTCAATGTCAATTCCTGGCAAAATTCTCAGAAATATTAAGAGGATGGTATAAAAGCACTATAAAACTATATAGTAATCATGAAGAACTAGCATGAGTACATCAATTTAAAGAATCCTAGAGATAACTGTGCCTGACTCTTAGAGATATCTTGTCCTTCTTGGGCATGGAGAGATATAGGCTATATGATAGCCAAACCCAGTAAATAGTCATTAATGTCACCTTGGAGGGAGTGGTCCCTAGCAGAGTACCCAGGAACTGTCTTTGGGCCCATGTGGTTTAATACTGTTAATTAATCATTACTTGTTTGAAGATAAAATTAGGTTCAAATAGGTACAGAAAGTACAAAGGAGGAAGTTAAGCTTTATTGTAGAAAAAAAAAAACTTTCTAACAATCAAAGCTTTATCTTAAAGTAGAACGGGCTGCTTTTGGAGGTAGGGGATTCCTTTCTAATCTGAGTTCTTTTGTGTACTGTAGAGGCAAATTCTTTTCAGATATAGTTTAGATGAGATGACACCTATCTATTATAATTCTGATTCTGGGCTTCAGGATGTAGGCACCAAGAGAGATGGGAAACAATACGAGACATATGTTTGGACTTCAAGGCCTTTAAGGAATAACAACCTAGAAATAAATGAGGCATGAAACAGTGTAAAGCAGCAAGTGATACAGAAATACCAGGTGTTAAGGGAAAGAAAGATGACTTGAGGTTAGGAAGGCTAATAAAAACCTCCTAGAGGAAAGGAGTTTGGCATTGGGATTTGAAAAATGAGCATGATTTCAGGCTACAGAGAAAGGGAAGAGACAGAAGGAAGATAAACCCAGTTCTGAATTCCAAATGGAAATCTCTTCAATAGGTAAAAGATCATTGATTAAATTACCAAAAAGGAGACTGTGTCTAGGGTTGTTTCCAAGAATGTAGATGTTCCTGAATATTTAAGCAACGGTTCTTAAATTTGTGTTTATTTTTTTTGGGGGGGGTGTTAGGGGAATGTTGGGGAAGAATGAATGTTAAAATATGATTTCACTAAATAGCTACCCAGTATGATAAACTTTCTACTCTACTCTGGAATTACACAAATCCTCCCTTTTTAGCTAAAACCGCATGCAAATTAAAAAAGCAATAATTAATTAAACTGTTAAATACCCGTGATAAAATTCTGGCATGTCACAAGTATTACCAATTAGCTGCAGCTTCCTCTAGCAACAGTTTGTTCTTCTCCTCCTCTCCTTCCTCCCCCTATTTCTCCCCTCTGTTTTCCTGAACACAGGAGTTTCTTGATGCTGAGTTGCTAATGATTACTCTAAGACCACCCACCCACCACATATTCCCACAGAATGCTCTGTAGTCGTCACCACTAGTAGAAACTGAGTCCTTACTTTTCTTGCCAACTGAATGCCCTATGAAACTGCTCTGCAGTGGAACTATTTAAAAATAAAACAAACCCAAGAAGCCTAAACCACACTCAAAAAAGTATTTCCCATAAATAGGAAACCCAATGATTCGGAGGGAGGGGAAGAGCTGCTATTGATGTGGTAGCAGTGCTTTCACTTTCTGAGCCTTTAAGCAGAATCCAGGGGTGACTAGTTTTAATTGAGTCACTGTAACTTCTTTATAGAACTATAGGAAAATTGCTACAGCACATCGAGCCCAAATGTGAATGGAGAGAGAAATTTTGGTTAAATTGCCAGAACGTGATGAGTCGAAAAAGGAGGGTTTTGCCACAAAAATAAATACCTACCAGTTATTGGCTCCCGGCGTTGCAGTCTGAAGGTCTTCTTCCCTCCACAGATCTGGTAAATAAAGATGCCCAGGTCAGAAACATCCTCTATTTCTTCAGCAGCTACCAATTCTTCACGAACCAAGTAAGTCTGAGGGAGGTAAGATCCAGTCTAAGAGAAGAAAACAAACAAACAATCAAACTCAAAGTGATGAATTCCTAAAGATACAATTGTTTATACTTTGCCCATAATGGAAATCAACTCATAAGGTGAATATAGAGTAAAGCATTATTGCATAAAAAGTCTTAAGTAAATCAGGACCCCATTAATAAAAAAAGTTAGATAAAAAGCTTTATTACATAAAATGCTTTAAAGTACCCCAGGAGCCCATTAATGAAAAAAATATCTAAAATACAAATCAAATCATGCCCCTCAAAATGTAACTACATTTTGAAAAACCTTGGATGACGTGGATACTTTGATTATATAGTATCACCACTCTTTGGGGGATTCCCCATAGCTGCTGCAACTTCTGTAGCAAAATATTATCAGGACAGGTAGTTCTTGACTTAGGCTGTCCCACTGTTCATCCATCTGGCTTGGCTAATATATCGTGTTCCTGAGTCCAGTGTCTCATTTCCAGCTCATATCACCTGAGGATACCTTGTTTTGTATGGGTACAAATACTTAGGAAATAAAGTTATAAATTATAGTTTTAGACGAGAGAATTCAGGTACATTGGATTAAATAAGCTATTGTGAACTGACCTGGGTTGCTGGCTTCCCTTTGTAACTCTGTTCCTATGGAGAAACTATGTTGAGTGTGCCAAACAGACTTAAAAACAAAATGTCAGGAACACAACCTATTGTTTTTTGATGCCTTCTGTTTTTATACCATGGTTGTTTCCGGTTATATTGTATATCTCCCTTTCTGCAGGGCCACTTGGCCCACCTCCTCTCTCCCCTATTTCTTGTAACAAAGACAAAGTTAAGCAAAACCAAGGAAGTCACTGCGTCTGTCAGTGTACACAAAGTTACACACTCATAGCTTTCCACCTCTCTACCAAAAAAAATCTGTTTCTTCATCAGTCTTCCAAAATGGAGATGTGTCACTGTAATCATACATTACTGCCTCCTTATGGACATCATTCTCCTGGTTCTGCATCAGTTCATTTACAAGTCTTCCCAAATTTCTCTGAATTCCTCATATTCATTGTTTTGTGTGTGTGTGTGTGATTTTTTTCATTGCACTTTATATATGATAGTTATCAGGCATTTCTGAAAGGATGGGCGCTCATTTTTTTTTTTAGCAACCACAAAGTATTACTCTGAAAGTTTTACTAGTAGACGATTAAAAGCTATCCTTAAAAGTGATTTTATTCTTTTTAAGTAGATTGCTGTGACTCTGATAGAATGTTTATTTGCTTAGTGACGCCTTTCATTGATAGCAGAGAAATAAATAACCTTAAGCCCAAGTGAAGGGAGAAGATTCTGAATTAGTGGAGGTTGTCCAAATTAATGAAGTTTTATTCTGTTTTCAATTTGAGCATTCTCTCCTTTGGAATGGAGCTATGTGTTTCTAGATTACAATTTTAATTGCTGCCTTTCACACCTGAAGTTGGCATTGCTTTTTTGAAGCCTCATGAAAGCATTGCCATAATCTCTCTAAGCTGGCCTAAATTCTGGCCCACTGAATGGTATGTATGGGTCCCAAGAATGGTGAGTCTATCCAAGGTTCCAGTATTCAGAGGGAAGTTATGTATCTAGTCTAGAGATGCTTCAGGAATATCTTTTGCCAAAAGTCCCAATCACCAGGTACTGTGCCCCACATTCCATACTCTTTGCAGGAGGGCTGGGTTAGCCAAGGGTTGACATATGGGATTAAGTGAGTTAGTCATCTCTTAGAGCCCGAAGGGAGCAAAACAAAGTCTGGCTTCCAATCTCGAGGAACAGACTTCATCAACTCTATTTTCTTTTTCAACTGGAAAGCCCTTTATGGGCTGATTCCCTTCCTTCAAAAACCCTAACATGTCCCACCCTCAAGTATTTGGTGTTTGCCTTACTGGCTTCTTCCTGCTGAAGTTTGTGCCATTCGGTTAATATGGGGGCATGGCTATGTTATACTTTGAAGCATTCAGCACCCCAGATCATAAGACAAGCCTGGCTAAACATAGGCTTGAAAGGAGCAGGATTGTCCCCAAACGTTGGGGAAATTTAGGGATGAACACACCACTTTGCATATGTCTATATTTCATTACTGTCAGGCTGTTCAAGCTCCTCTTTAAACAGACTTGATTCTACCACAGGGCACAACCATTTAGGGGCAGGGAACAAGAAGGAGCATGTGTATAAATTCTCTGGATTGTGAAGATGGGAAGAGTTGCAAATGGGAGGGGATAGAGAAAAGTTCAGGCCGAAGCCTTAGTATCAGGAAGCAAAAAGGAAAAAAAAATCTGAGGCCACTGGGTGAAGCTCACATGGAAAAGCATGTACTATCTTTAGGGGATCTGTGTCCCTTGAACCTGTCAGAACAGTGTGTTACTGCTTTAAGAAGAACAGAGGCAATATGCTTCATGTGATAGCTAAATTGAGACCTTGTAGCTTTGGAGACAGAAGTATGTTTCCCTCTGTGACATGCTGATACAATGGAAAGAATACTGGCCTGGGAGTTGGGAGATCTGTTTTAATTTCAGCTCTGCTACTCACTGGAAGATCTCTCTTTGTGTGGCTTACTTAGTTTGTCTCTAAAACAAGAACCTTGGAGTAGATGATCTTGAAGGTCCCTTCCAGTTACGATGTTTTATAGTTATTTTTTTTTAACCTATTGTGTAGGTTCAGCAAGGAATATCTGTTTTGAATCCTTCACTTTTAAAGAGGACACTATTTTATAATGGCCACTGTCCAGAAGAAAGATCTACCAATTACATGTACAAATTCTTTTTTTTTTAAATCTCCACCTACACTCATAAACCAATTTGTGGTGACTCTTGCTGTTGCTCCTATTGATATTTGTTACTCTGCCTCAGGTCTGTGATCTGTATGAATTCTTGTCTCTAAAAGAACCTCACTCCTGTTTTCTGTAAACCCAGCTTGCCTATCTGATGGCTACTGATCAACTGCCAGTCTTTTAAAAGACAAGATGGTCTTTGCAAATTTATTTTCTACTCTTCCATAGTCATCTGCTATCTAGTTATGTGTGTATATATACTCTGAGGGCATAGTCATCAATATTTATTCATTCCTGGGATTAGTCAAGCCACTGATTTCTGTTACTGCTCTTAATCTAGAGAAATGAAAGAGTTGAGAGAAGTAGAATCAAGGGAAACGGAGCTTGAGGGTCAAATACTAGGTTCTCCATTCTGTCATTCCTCATGGCTACCCTGAGCAGACTAAATAAAAACAGGCTGATTAGGTCACACCCTCATCCATACCAAAAAAGGCAAGCCAGTGAAGCTAGCAATACCACCTGCTACTGAAGGGGCAAAGTCTATGGCTTGCCTTGGCTTCAACCTTTGAAGCTGATGTTGCGGTCAAAGGCTTAATAAATAGGGAAAGCCCTGGAATGAATGGCAAGCAGCAGAAGAGATACTACTCTGCTCTGTAAAGGCCTGAAGAAATAGCCTAAAGGTTTCAGGGGTGCATCATTGTTGACAAAGGCCAGAAAATCCACCCCAACAATAAGCATAGCTGTGACTAGAAAGATCTGTCCCGAGTGTTTTTGGATTGGCTATCAAACACATGGATTCTTGGAATGGTATTGGACAGCAAAATACACAATACAGTTAATATGAACTTTATAGCATACCAAATACAGGAAAAGTAGTAGGAACATAAAGACATTTAAGTTATCTTAAAAGATTTTTACCAAAAACCACCAGATGCCATCAGCACACTTGAGTCGTGCTACTTGCATACCAGCTAACTTTAGTTACCCAAGGCTAAAGAAAAGGTTGGTTGTCTGTCAAGAGTTATTACAGCCTCATCTGATGTATTTCCTTTCTACAACTGAAGCAGTGCCTGTTTGCAGAGGAGGGCCGGTCTCTGTTTAGTTTATGACCGCTATACAAGAACAATAATTATATAGCCAATTCATGAACTGTTCATTTCTATTGCCAAACATTCTTAAGCCCTTCTGTCCAATGAGAACTGTTAGCATATGAGAAAAGTGCAGAGTCTGGCTCCCTGGTAAGAAAACTTGTAAAATTCAAGCATGTTTTTATTCCCTACGGAATAAAACCAAGGCAGCAGGCCTTAACCAGTTAGCTTTGGCAATAGGCTAAATGAAAACCCAATTCATGAATTAACGGAAGTTTTATCTTCAGTCATTAAGCCGCTCTAAAAATAAAAGCTCTTAACCAATTGCTTTCCATCCATTCTATCATTTGATCCTCGTAATGACCCTATGGGGTAGGTGGTAGAAGGACTATTGGCCCAATTTCTACAGATGAGGGAAATGAATCTCAGAGAGCCTAGGACTGCCCAAGGCACAGAGCTGCTTGAGTGGAAGAGGAGGGAATTCAGAAAGTGGGTTTTTGGATCTTGAATTCAGTGGTCTTTCTGTCATCCTGGTGTATTACTCTGTGGTTGAAAGAATTCACAAAATCCTAGATCTCATTGAATCAGTTGAGGCTAGAAATTCCACAAACCAGGAACTTATGTGAAAAAAATGGAAGTCCTTTCTGCCTCTCATTTGAACATTCCTACTAAAAATAGGAGGCCTCTCAGCATTCCAGTGTAGCGTTTGACCGCTGCTGGGAAAGCATCTTACGTGGTTCTCACCCACGTAATAAAATGTTCAAAATATGCTCTGGAGAGCATGTGTGACTCTATCTATTTCCAATAACACCAATGTTTGTTGAAATGAATGAACAATTTAGGAGTGTTGAATCGTAAAGCAAAAAAAGAAGGTGGAGGCTGTGTCAAGGACAAAGGTCAGAACTTTAGCTTGCCAGGGAAGTAGCAAGTTCACCACCCTTCACAGTCAGCGTTGGTAATCTGGGGACTTAAAAGAGCTTGATTCCTAAACCTTGTGCTCTGCCATTATTTATGGAATCTTGGGCAAGTCGGTTTATGCTCTCTAGGGCTCTCATTTCCCTTCATACATAAGCTTAGAGAGTTGTCTCAATGATTTCTAAGAAGGTCCTTCCCAGTTCTGATAATTAAGAAGAGCCTATTTCATATCACTCATGTAGCTCAATGAAATTCTAATGAAAAATACTATTTTAGAAATAATTTTCAAAATGATCTCAAGAAGCCATATTAGAAATCATGTCTCTAACCTAATCTGTTTTCTCAGGATCTCTTACCATATTTCCAAATAAAAACGGTGACAAATCAATTTGAAACTATACTTACACCAAAACTTCTATCCAAAAAGTACATACCGAGAGTTTGGCAAAGAGGTCCATAAGATTTCTTGGAGGCATAACAATGGAAGTATTGAGAGGGATTACATAGCAGTTGCCCAGCTGCAGGTCTAGGTAAGCAGTCAGAAGCTATTGAAAAAGTTAGTCATGATCAATATAATGATGCATCAGAGTGCTGACAATGAAATTTCTGTTATTAAAACTAAACAGCTACAGCCTAAGTCAACTAAGCTGTGGGTCAAGGTAAAACATTCAAATTGTTGGTGAAACCATGAGAACGTATTTCTTAATTGACAAGCTCGACTGTTTCTTCCTTGGAATGATTTTAGAAATGTTAAGGGGGGGAAAAACAGTCAGGGACAATTTCAGGTCACTGGAGCAACATTCTCCCAGTCTCAAGACCTGGAAGCATCCTTGACTCTTTCCTATTCTTTATCATCCCCTCTTCCTTGCCCTCAACCCTTCTAAGCATCCTGGATTACTACTGATTCCTCCTTTAAATCTTTTTTCTGGTTTTTGAAAAACTCCATTGTGGAGTCTTCATCATCACCTGCCAGCTACAGTGGTGATTTCTGAATCCCCCATCAAAATACTACTCTGATGATTCTTTGGGACACGAAGGTGACCCATAGGTTCTTAAAGACTATGCTAGCAAAATGCAGCTTCTGTGAAAAAGGAAAGGCTTCAAGGGGAGACCCAACAACGTTCGTCACCTGAGAATCGGCCAAGAAGACACTAAGTTCCAAAAGGCTCATTAATAAGAGAAGGTCGGCCACCAGATGATGAATATTGTTTTGGTCACAGCAACCAATGTGTGAGGAATGGAGGAGCTGATATCTGTATCATTGGAGAAACGCCCACACCAATGAGCTAAGTTCTTTTAAAGAAACCAAAGCTGGCTTCCTAACAACCCTTGTTATTTCCATTCTCTCCTCCTGAGTGTCACCTAGGATATCCTTATCAGTTTAATCTGCCTATGTCACTTTCATGTCATTCTCTTGCTTAAAGACCTATTGCAGTTCAAATTCAAACTTTTCTGGGATTCAGGGTGTTCCATCAACTGCCCTGTCCTACCTTGTGCCTCCCTATCAGATATAGACTCAATATACCGCATCCCTTATTCACAAAATTAATTTCTATGATTTTTGCTCACATAATTCTCTCTGCCTGTAACATCCACTGTGCCCAGCTAAATTCTATGTTTCCTTCAGCTATTGGTCAAAACCTTAACTCATATCAGTCTCAAAATAATCTTTCTCTTACTTTGACTTATTTCACCAGTTTTGGAAGAGATTTTGTAATTGGAGTAAAACCAGTGGACTCTGTATATTCTTGATTTCTATTAAAGTTCTCAGCTGGTTTTCTAGATGTGAAAATCACAACTTAAAATCACTTTTAGGAGGAATAGCTTTGTCATGAACGTGTCACATGAGAGATCACAGGAGCTGTCTAGTGGCTACTAGAAAATGATTTATTTTCATGAAATGACTTAAGCTAAGGTAGCTAACAAATACCTAACAAAATTTGAAGTCCAAATTTATTTCTGTGGAATTTAGTCCTGAGCTCACAGTTGGCTGCAAATGAACATTTTAGGAGCTGTGAGAAATGGCCTACTGTGTGAACTTGATGAAAAGATGTTAAATGATTACCAAGGGAACAAAGCAAAAGCAGCTAATATCAAGAGTAAATGCTGAATATTCAACTTACTCTATCAAAGTCATGAACGATAGCAGCGGGGTCACTATCAGAGAATTTGGGAACAGGTACATCAATGATGGCTATATTTTCATCTTCCCGGATGTCAGCTTCTTCAGAAACAGGGAGGAAATAGGGCTCTGTTTCACCATCCATGCCATTATCATCATTTTCAAAGTAGCACATTTCTCCACGGAATACTCTGTGCTAAAAATAGAAAAAAAAAAAAACCCTCCAAAATTTAAAACAGTGAAAACTTAGAATTCCTATCAATTCTCACTATACTGTTGTTATCTCTAGGCCTCACGAGACAATGGCTTAACATTTAGCACAAATCAGTTTTATGGCAGTCTGAATGATATTCTTAAATTTCATAATTATGTTATAATGAACCTTTATATTATGGAGAAATCACAAGTTGCTCCTTTTAGAACTATGTGAAGTTTTGATTTAAGTTTAGGTACTAATAAAATAATAAAAAAAAAAACCTTAAACCAGCTGAACTTTAAAAAACTAAAATGACTTTACCCTTGGCATGAAGTATTTATAAATGCAAGCTCCACCAACAATAACTCCTGTTAAAATGAATGCAAGACCCAGGAGGGTCAGCAAGCATCTTCCAGATGAACTGTCATGTGTCAGAATTTCTAGCTCCTGTGAAAACAAAGGAATAAAACAAACTTAGATGCTTCTGTGTAGAAGACTTACCTTTAATTCTAAATGATATAAAACTTATATTAAGTTACCCAAATGTAGATTTTAGGTTATTGTGAACACACACAGGCCTGAAATTGAAATAAAACTGCCATATTGAACCATCTACAATTTTATATCTGCCTAGTTAATTAAAAAAAAACCATAGAATTTCATAAGTCTCCAAATAATGATAGGGGGGAAATAATTCAGGAAAGCACCCAGGCATTTTAAGAGTCTTTTGGAGAAGGAAAGAGTCTATTGCATTTGTGGTGTTGCTGCCATATTGCACACTTCATAAAATCTACCCCAAGTCTGTGTAAACCGTTTTATGATGAGAGGCAGATGGGGCCAGCAAAACTGACAGCAGAATCTTTTGTATTGAGTAGATGTTATTGATGTTCCTAGTGGTTCTCCAACCAGTGTTGTTTCTCTAGCCTTTTCTAGTTATTCTAAAGCTCATGGCCATTGAGAAAATGTGTAAGCATTCCAAGCACAAAGATCTTTTTCAATTCTAAAGTACCTTATCAGCACCTTCTCTTAAATAGTTGTATCCATACATCTGCTAGGTTTTAAGCCTTTGGACATATTTTTACTTGAAAAGAAGCAACCCATAGGAATTATCCTTGCTACTACCTACTCTGCAGTGGTGCAATGAGATCCTTTTATGTCAGCATCAGCAAAGTGCTTTGGGTTCTTCAAACAAAGGGAGTTATTTTTTTCTTCTGTACAGCCCTTTGCAACTACTTGTTTACATATAAAAGGATCTCAGGGAGTAGGCTACTGGCATGTAAGCCATGGATTGACTTTGGGAGTTCTAATGGCCAACCTCTTGCCCCAAAGTGCCATGGCTTAGAGAAACTATTCTTTTGTTCTGAGGTTATTTAGCACTTTCCTTCCTAGGGCATTCTGATGTCCCCCCCCCCCAAGCTTCTCTCTTAAGTCAGCTGACTGGTCACAGAATCACAGAATTGCTCTTTGCATCAAGAGAGACCTTAAAGGTCATCATCATCTAATCTAGCCCCCTTTCTTTTCGAAGGAGGAACCTGAGGTACAGATACGTGATGTCTGCCCCAAATCCCACAGCTAAATGAATGACGGAGCTGGAACCCAAACTCATGGCTCCTAACTGCAAAGGCCAATTCTCTTTTCTTCTTTTCATGCTACATTGTCCTGCTTAGAAGCCTTAGGTAGCTTTTTAAGCTGGTATTTGAGAAAGCTCTCTTGGTCTTGCCCAATGTACTTTTCAGCATGAAACCAGAATGGAGAAATTCAATGATGCTAAAACACACCTTGTGTCTATGCTTTTTTTTTCCCATAGGAGCTGCTTCTGACAGGAATGTACTCCCTACTGTTCCTGAACCACATCAGTCCTTTTTATTTTTAAGATTCAATACAGATCTCCATTCCTTCCTTGCCTATCCCAACTCTGAAGGGGCCCCTCTCCTCTGAGTTCCTGTAGCAGATACTGTCTAGGAAGTCATTTGACAATTAAGCATCTCCCAACTTCTGAATCCTTCATATTAGTTATTGAAATCCTTTGTTTTTTAACTGCTTGAACATTTATAGAACATCAAAGGCCATCTGGTCCAGTCTGTCCATAACAGGCTCCAGATTTCCCTTTATAAAATCATCAAGAAGCCACTTGGTCTTTTCTTGGAAACGTCTAGTAAAAGGGAGCCAACCACTGTCCAAGGCAGCCCCTTCTATTACTTGAATAACTCAAATGATCAGAAAATTCTTCCTCATTCAAGTCTAAATCTGCCCATATCCGATGTTCACCCATAAGAACAAGTTTGGTCCTCTGATATTGAGCCAAACAAGTCTAACTTCTCCTTCCATGTTCAACCAGTTATGAACACACCTAATTAATTATTATCTAGTCTCCAGTTTTCCACTCTGTCCTCAAAAACAGCATGAAAAACTGTGTCAAATGTTTTGCTAAGGTAAACAAATCAAATCCATGTAAACCCCACATGGATTTACATGTAGATACAGCCATATACACACAATGCCTTCCCGTGATCTGATCTAATAACTATGCAGAAAAAAGGAAAGCTTGGTCTGGTATACTGTGGTAGTGCCATGCTGGCCTTTTGCATTTTGTACTTCATTTCCTAGATATTCATTAATTATCTCCTTAAAGCATTCTCAAATTTTGTCAAGAATCAAAGTCAAATTTTTGGAGTTTGCACACTGTGCTCTTCTTTTTATTGAAAATCAGAAGGTTTTTCCCTTGTCCTCCTCTCCTTCCAAGATCTTTGAAAGAACATTGAGATTTGTTAGCAATCACATTCAATAGTGTTGTCAGTATTGGTGGTTGTAGTACATCAGATTATCCACTCTATCCAATTACTTTGGGTTTGATAGGCTCACAGACTTGGACTGGGTGACTTCTCAGAAGGACTCCTGCTAGTGCTAACATCCTCATTTTACTGCTCTGCAATTACCTTACCCAGGGGGTACTGCAAAAGGTAGTGCTTGTCAGAGTTGGCAGCACTATGTAGTGATTAAAGTGTTAAACCTGCAGTTGGGGAGCTCTAAGTTCAAATCCCACCCCAGATATAAGCTGTGTGACATTTGACAGGTCACTTATCTTCTCTGGGTCTCAGTTCCTCATCTATAAAATGAGGTCATTGGATTAGATGGCCTCTGAAATTCCTCCCAGTCCTAAATCTGATTCTAATGACACTTGTAGAAATGACTATGCTTCTTTAGTGTTTTTGTAACCCAATAAAATATAGGTTCCTTGAGTGCAAAGTTCACCTCACCTTTTTTTAGGGGGGGGGAATGGAAGATGGGAGCTCTAACCCCAGTGTCTAGTTCAGTAGTAGCTATTTAATCATTGTTTAATGAAGTGAATTTCTCTAAATGGAAAATCAAACTTTTCTGAGCTCTCATGAGAAAATACTCATCCTTTAGTCTATTTGTTGATTTTCCTTCCAGAGTTGTTTCTTAACTATTAAGCTTTTTTGATGGCTAGAGATCACTTTACAGATCAAAAATCTGAAGGTAGCCAGATTAGTTTCACCAGTAGGAATCTCTTCCTTAGGGATAGGAAGGAATTGTTACTTGTCCCAAATCCTCAGAAAAAGGAAAACAGAATGTAAGTTATATTGATACTTATTTAAGTAAAAGTTTTATCCTTCTTCCTCTCTTCTACTCCCTTCCCCATACCATCACGGGGAATTTTTCATTTTCATTTTGTTGGAAATTACCTATGTACCTCTCATAGAATCTCAAGAATGTTCACAGTCACAGAAGTTACCAATACAAGGACATGCGACTGCTAATTTATTTTGCTGACTTCGATGGTGAGAAACGCATTCCAAGTCTGGAAGAGTCCTGAATATTTAAGGTGGCTGGTTATAAAGCTAACTGTATAAAGTGACTTTTATATTTCAGTGAAATCAATTATTTCCTTAGGAATTACTCTCAAAGGTCCATAGCAACTGAGTAACTGATTAACTGAGAGCAACCTCCCAGGGCAGAGGACCTGGAGGCCCTCACTGCCCATTCTGTATGTCACAATGTGGCCATAGCAGCACGATGACATGAGGATAGAAATATGAAGTCAGCAAATCTAGCTACTGGTAATTGGTGAGTAAATCATTCAAGTTATTAAGTCAATAGATGCATCTGAAAGTTTTCTTTCATTGAGGTACTTGCCATGACAAGATAACATCTGCAACAGTTACCTACCTTGACAACTTTATGAAAATAAGTCTGAGGGATTATAGGGGTGGAGGGTATGAGGCGTGAGGAGGCACATATCAAATGTTTACTCTCTGACAAAGAGTAAACAATAAGTTTTTCTTTCTAAAAAGGCCAAGGAATTGGGATTTTTATGTTCACAACTAAAAGACACTTAATAGACTCTGCTATATTGAATGATAACATATCCAACTTAAACAGTTATATTTAAAATCAAAATTCAGGTATATAAATCCTAAGAAAGCAAGTATTGCAGAGCAAGATTTAGAATCACAATAAACCCAGGTCCTTAGAGATCTTCTAGTTCCCCCCACACACACATACACACAGGCACACACAATTTTATAGTAAAGGATGGTTTTAGAGAAAGCTTCTCTGGGTTCCAGGAAAGATAAGTGATTGGTCTAAGACAACATAGTGAGTTAGGAAACTGGAAACTGTCAAGGGAACCTTCCTTTATTGCTCCTGAAAAACAAAACAAAACTTTGCTTTGCTTTCAGTTCTCCTTCTAACAATTCAGATTTTATTATTAAGCATATTATAGATCTCTACTGTTTTCTCAGTTCCTTCCTGGGTCTCTGCAACCCAGGAATCATGATTTTTGCCTACATTTCAATCTGTTGAGCTTTGGGCTGACTGGCTGCTAATTTATCTCAGAACTGTTTTTACAAGTCACAACCTCTGGACTGTCTTATAATAGTTGTATTGAAAAGCTGTTCAGGGATTGAATACATCACTATATACGTTGCCAGGTATTAAGTCAGTCGTCTCCCAAAGTGGCCAGGTCAGAATCCCTTGGGAGATTATTGTACACCAGATATAGAAACAATCACTGTACAAAGGGTTACTTCTGTTTGTTTCTCATTGTTCTTCTACAGGACTAGGAGAATTACTTGTATATTCGGTTCAGCCAAATACAAGTTAGAGCTTTCAGGGAGTAGGAAAAATTTGAGAGGATTGCTGAGTGGCTATATTTAACTATATAGTTATTTATTGATATATTTAACTATATAACTATATTTAACCAGTCCTATTAGGCCTCCTGAAATCTGGCCAAGTTTCACTCATAGTAAATTTGGTGACAGTTAGATGTTGGAGCTGTAGTTTAATCAAAAAACTTCCAAGCCTGCAGGAAGATGTTCTTGAAAACATTTTAGAATGTTTTCAGGAACTTGTGCTGGTTTCACTTAGGTCCATGTAACGCTATCCCTGGTGCGTGGTGGATGAGAATTCTGTAGAAAGCATCTAAACATTTGAGAGGACCTGAGCCTAGGAGTTCACTTCTCTAACCCAAGTTGCTGAATACGAAAGTTAGAATTTACAAGGACCTGTGAATACAACAGTTTGGGGAGGGAGAGAGAGGAAGAAAGGGCGAGAAGGGGAGAGAGGGGGAGAGAACACCTAGTCAAGTAAAATAAAGTTTTAACAGAGAAGAAGATTGTATGTGTTTTGGAAATTAGGTGCCCTTTAAGTGTTTACAGGAAAAACAAAATAGAATAATAATACCTTAAGATTTGGGGGAAATCCTGACTGAAAGCTGAAAATGAGCCCTGTTTTTGGACCTGAGCTGGGGATTGAAGGAAGGCTATTGGGGAGGAGGAGCGGAGAAACTCAAGTTCCTTTCTGCGGAAGAAGAGTATTTTCTTTTAGAAATGCCACAAGGAAAACATGCAAGGCTCCCCGCAGGAAGAAGAAAGAACAGTAAACACCCCAAATTTATATCAAGACAAACTTTTAACTCTAACAGCTCCTCTACTGGATGGTCTGAGAGCCTCTCCTCAGGGAGAAATTCTGTATGGAAGACAAAAAGACTCAAAACTCTTCAAAGTCAAAGGTGTCCAAGCCGCCCATCGAGTCCCCTGGCCCGCCCAGCGCCACACCTGGGGAACAGGATCTGAGAGCCTGACATCTCTCAAGCGCAGAGAGGCCAGCTAGCATCTGTCCCTGCCGGGCTGGACCACTTGCTCCTCCATCCCTCTCCCCCCTTATCTCCCCCCCCCCCCCCGCCCACCTGGGTCCAAGAGCTCAAAGCATCCCCGGGGCCCTGTAGGGGGTGGGGGCCACGGTGTTGGGTTCCAACCCAGGGGCTTTCCTGTCCCACTTCCCCATCCCCACAATCACTGCCCTGTGGAGGGGGGGGGTTGGAGGGTGCAAAGGCAGGAGCTGGTGAGTGCCTGTGCCCGCCAGGCGGGGTGGGGGGGTGCTCTGAGGAAGTCTCCATTTTGTCCTTCGACAAGTGCCCCTTTTCAGCCCTGGTCTGCCCCACGCCCCCCACTGGCTTCCCATTGGCCTTACCCTCTCGGCTACCAGGGCCTCGACGTCCTTCTTGGGGCCCGGCTTCTGCACGAAGGGCGTATTGAAGGAGATTTTCACCATGATGAATCTTCCGCCTTTGGCAGCAGCGGAGGCGAAGGCGACAGCGACGGTGGCACGGCTCTACGACTGGGAACGCGGATCTGCGAGGGACAGGCAGGCGGGCAGAGGCGGCAGCAAGGCAAGGGAGGGCGGAGAGGAGCGGACAGGACGGGAGGAGGACAACGGGACAGGAGAGGGCAGGAGAAGGCTGCTCGCAGCTCCGAGCCGACCTCCGCAAGTGGCTGCTCCCGCCTCCACCTAGGGAGATGTAGTTAAGGCCGGCCCGCTGCCGGGTGCGAAATGGGGCGGGGTGGGGCGGGGCCTGCATGCAGGGGCGGGCCTGGCTCACCCCGCCCCCTCCCGGCAGGCAGGCCGGCCGGTGAGCAAGCAGGAGGGGAGGCAGTGCAGCATCCGTCGGTGGCCGCCGTCGTTCAGTCCATCCTGGCGGCAGTCGCCTCCGAACCGCCTCCGCCTTCCGCTCGCCCGCCCCCCTGCACCCCGCAGCTCAGGGCCAAGTGCGAAGAAAGCGCCATGTAGCCTTCCGCGCCTGGCCCGGCCTGGCCTGGAGTCTTCAGCCCTCAAGTCTTCTGCGCTGGCCCCCAGCGGCTTGCGATGTGAGTTGTGAGCTTCACACACACCCACACACACCATACACATGCGCGCGTACCCGCATACATTTGCCCAGACCCCCCCACCCTGCTCCACTCCCACTCCCCAAATGTTATCCAAATGTCCACTGTGGCATCGAGCCACCCTGCAATGAAAGGGGACGTCTAGCAGCTTTCTAGGGGCCCTTCCAGCTCACCCTCTGCCTCTCTCCCATACTTGAAGAATCTCAACCCCCAGCTTCTGGGTCCCCCCTTTTCCCCCTCCCGCTCCTGTAACTGCTGAGCCTTTGGTTCCCACGGGGGACTGGGTGGCAGGGATATGTGTGTGGTTGTGGCTGTGGCTGTGGGGGGAGAGGGAGAGATGTGTATTCGGGTGGGGGGGTGGATACAAAGCAGTTGGAAGAACTGGGAGTGGGGGGAGGGAAGGAAGGGAAAGAAAAAAGCAGGGAAGGAAGGAAAAGCACAAATCCAAGGCGAGGTGCTAAATTGAAACTTAATTCTTTATAGTCGCTCTACTTATGGACCTCACTTAGCTTAAAAATCCAGGGGGAATGTAATTTTCCAGACCTAAAATGGAGACCTACTTAAACCGTGAAGGAGAAATCGCTTTGTTAGATAGAGTCTTGTGTAAAGTAAAGCGAGCCTTTGGGTTTTTTTTTTTTTCCCCGGAAACATGAGGAGTATCTCCCTCCACCAAAAAAATCTGGTTTTCTATGGTCTCTCTATCTCTGTCGTACATGTACAGCATTCAGTTACGTGAGGTTCGCCCTGTTTAGGATGTGCTAGTATGTGGGGGTTATAAATAGCCCTACCACCTAAGACAAGAGAGGGCCTGTTTAAAACCTAAAAACCAAGTCTGTGCCCCAAACACCCAGCCAGCTATAAGCCAAAGAAGCTTTAATATGCTAAGAATCTAAACCCCACTCTATCCAAGTTTAAAATAATACCTGATTCATTTATCGCTGGGACATTCCCCCGGCAGAATGTGCACACCAGTCATTTCCCCTTCGCTCTGTCTGGGAGGCTGGTAACTATAGGCCCAGGTTTTCTAGGATGGCCAGACTTGAAGAACCCTGATCTAAAAGAGGGAGCCCATGCATCATAGGCAGCTGTTGCCTAGGTTTCTAGGGACAGTGAAGAGTGGCCTACCACAGTGCTCAAGCAGAGTCTAGCGGTAATACGGACAAAGTGTGAGTTGCAGTTAACTTAGTCTTTTCTAAGTGTCCTTTTTGTACCCCAAAAGCAACTTCCCTTGTAAGGGACCTCTACCCTGTCAGTAGTCCTAAAGCAGCCTACTCAGATTGCAGTGAACTGGTTTAGAACTACATTTGAAAAGCCTCTGACTTAAGTACTAAAAAAGTCCCACGACCCACCTGTGAAATACTGCAGGCTATAATCATAGACCATATTACTCCAGAGCTTTGCAACGTCCTTAGTCAGCAGATTACATAGAGCAGCACCCTGTCTATTTCTGGGTACAATTTGGAGTGGGGTTTTGATCTTTATAGAAACCATCTTAACTATTTCCCTACATGCTTAACCAGAGCTTAAAATCAGATCTATAGCTGCTGACCAAAGTCAGTAGAAGCAGCCGTCACTTTGTATAACAGCTCCTTGTTCCAAGACTCCAGCTAAGCTTCTCTCAGGAAGCTATAAGAAAATGAGGAAAGGAGCAAACGCTTTTTTTCTTAACTTAGCAGAAGAATACAGTGGAAAGAGCTGCATGTGGAGACAACAGAGCCCAGCCTGGGTTCAAATCCCAGGTTTTGAGAATTGCTGGCTGTGATGGCAAGGTAAGTAATTTCACCTAAGTAAAACCCCCCTTTTTATCTGTAAAATGGAGATTGTAACAATTTATCTACCTACCTCATAGGGTTGTTGTGAGGAAAGCACTTTTTAAGCCATCGAACTGTGAACTTATCTGTAGAAAAATGCCCTTTTTTATTATTGTTAGATGTAAAAATCCATTTCATCCTTAGGGTGGATTAATGAAGTGGCCATGCACGTATGGGCTCAAGGTTTCCAGCCAGTGGCATCCCACCCTCCATTCCTCTTTAGTTCATAAAATAAAAAAAAAATTTGAATGAGGCCAAATTGTTTTTTTGTTTTGTTTTGTTTTTGATTTGGAGAGACAAATCTAAGGAGACTATCCTCCAAAGTATAACCTTTCTGGAGTTCTGATTTCATTTAAGCCTAGCCTTGTTGATTTTTTTTTGCTGCTTTTTTGACATAGTCTCAGATGTATCTGATCAGATTTTTTTTTGCATACTTGTTCCAACCTTCAGTTATATGCACGAGAGTCTCAAATATAGCCAGGGAACCTTCTGAGAATTCTATCATATACCTGTTTGGTGGTAGCCATAGTCTCAGAATAGAGTTCAGAATAATATTAAGGGTTTTGTTTTGGGTTTTTTTTTGTTTTGGGGTTTTTTAGTGACTTTTAGAGCGACCTTCTGGAGAGATCGATATAAGGGTATTTGTATTTTCAGTCAACTATTGCTGAATTGGATATTCTTCTACCCATGTGCCCTGCTTTTCTAATGAATCAAACTCTTCATTTCCTACTTTGATTGAGAATAGGTCATGCCAGACTAACCTCATTTCCTTTTTTGACAGGGTTATTAGACTGGTAGATAAGAGGAATGCTGTAAATTTCTTATAAGTAGTTTTTAGCCAAGCATTTGACAAAGACTGCTGTTATCGACGTATACAAAATGTAGAGTTGTGGGCTAAATGATGCTGCACTTCAGTGTAGTCACTGGTTAAATAATCAGACCCAAGAGTAATTATTTATGGATCTTGTCAACTTGTAGGACCAGTGTCTTTCTCCTTTTTTTGTGTCATGAATCTGTTTAGCAGTCCTGTAAAGCCAGTTGGCCACTTCTCAGACCTTTTAAAAATTGTGTTTTTTAAATTCGTTAAATAAAATATGTAGGAATACAATGGAAACCAATTATATTGAAATATAACTAAGAATTTTTTTTAAAAGCAGTTTACAAATGGGGTTGAGAAGCCTTGCTGTGGCATGATTTTTAGGAGAGTACCCTCAAGAACACTGCTTTAACTTTTTCATCAGAACACCATAGATGGCATATGCTTGTCAGACTTTCAGATGGTACATAGCTGGGAGGGACGGACCGGGGAGGGGTTCAATGGGAGAGTTAAGATCCAAAAATATCTCGACATGCTCGAATGTTAAGCTGAATCAAGTGAGGTGAAATTTAACATATCTCAATGTAAAGTTCTACAAGGCAGTTCAAAAAATCAACTTCGAAGGTGAAGGATGGGATTTGGGAGAGGGTTGGGGAAGGGGTGGAGATCTGGCATGGGGGGTAGGAGACATGAGTGAAAAGCATTTGACCTGAAGAACGAGCTGAGAATTTTTATACAGAATAAATACAATATTAAAATCAGTTGGTAGTGTGATATGGGAGCCAAAGAAACGTGAAATTATCTTTGGCAGCATTTAGGATAAGTATAGTATCTAAGAAGAGGGAAGTGAGAGTCCTACAATATTCTACCTGTTTCAGACCAAGTCTAGAGTATTGTTGCCATGTTCCCAGGACAGCTTTCAGAAGAGGGCAGCCCAAATAGTAAAAGTCTTTGATTTCTTGCCATGAGAGGATCACATGAAGGAACTGGGGGTGTTTAGTCTGGAAAAAATTTGACTCAGACGGGATATGCTTAAAGTTTGTGAAGGGGACTCATATGGAAGGAGGAAAGAGATTATTTTTTTTCCTGCCCAGCAAAACTGGGAGGGAAGAGTAGGAGCATTACATTGTAAAGGGGAAAACTTAGTCTTGGTATAAGGAAGAACTTCCCAGCAGAGGCATTCAGGAGTAGAATGTCATCAGAAAGTAGTGGATTTTTCTCCTTGGAGTTTTTGAAGACGGTTGGACTTCTTGGCAGGGATTTGTATAGGGTGTTTTTATTCAGGTAGAGCTTGGGCTGGATGCCTCTGAGTTCCTCTCTAACTCAGATTCTGTGGTATTGAAGAAAACAAAATCCACAATTTGTTACATGATTTACTTTTAAATATTTCTGTACTGTACTTTATTTCAGTCATTTAACCTTTATTAAATGTCTGCTATATACAAGGATATTGTGCTAAATGCTAGGGATACAGCTTTCTCCTGTTTTTTCATTTAATTGGAATTTCATGGAATTTCTTTAAATCATACATACTTAGCACCTCATGTAATGGGGAAAAGAGCACTGAATTTGAGGTCAAAGGACCTGTCTTTAAATCACAGTTTTCCTTTCTTCCTGTGTGACCTTAGGTAAATGCCTTTGTATCTCTAATTCTCAATTTCTTTGTGTATAAAATGGGAGGATTGGACCATTTAGATCTAGAGGTTCCCTTCCAACTCTGAAATCCAATAATGCTATGAGATCCCAAAGTAAGTCTCAGACCCCCAATTCCAGCAAGCATTTGGGACAACTGGAACAGGTCCTAATATGGAGACCAGCAGTGCAGACAGCAAATGAAGGCTCAAATATGGATTGCCTTTAGGCTGATGGTATTACTCCACCCATGCTGTGATCAGAGAGAAGTTTGAAAGTCATGATTTGAAAGTCTTTCTTGGGAATCTCCTAACTGTAACTCCAGGTTGATAGGAAGTAATGTTTCAGACCCAGGGAACGAACAGTTGTTTTCATTCTCAACTTGCCTAAAAGCTTTTCTAGTTGATCTGGTAGTGAACTATGCTTCCACGAAAAGCGAGTTAATTCTTCGTCGCCATTGGTTCTGTGAGGATGGTGGAAAGAACTACCTGGCAAGTAAGTGGCCCTGGGCATTTAAACATTGTACTTTTAAGTATGATTGTTAAAATTTACAGATGACTTAATAAAGTACATGCAGAAGAGTGTGAAGAAGAGATCCCACCCAAGCATTACAGGACAGAAAGGGACCATTCTGTTACAGATGTGCTCTGGTTTGGTAGTTAACAAAGGGGAAATGACTTCTTTCTGAAATTTTAACTTGAGGGCTCGTTTAGGTTTTAATTTGGATTAATCATTCCATTGTTGATGAGAATAACTGGAATTATTTCATTATTTTATTGCTTATGTGTATTGTATATGTAGCACCTATTGCATATATGTACTGTAGTGTACTATATATTTCACCGTATCCATCCATAGATATGTAAAACCACCATAAACTATTAAAGCTTAACACTGCACTCAGACTTTTGGGACACCCTGGAAATCTATGGAACTATATAAATCATCCAGAACTGGATTTTCCTTATTTTGGGAAACTCTTCGTATGGAATGTCAGTCCATTGCTACAGATCAGCAGCTCCTCCTGAGTTCAGTAATTTCCTAATGCTTATGTAATGTTTATGGGCCAGAAGCCTTCCCGACTCTTAAGACTTTTTGTTCGTTACTCCTCATTGTGCTCTGGCTCATAATGTTTGAAAATATCAGATAGCTAAGCCAGTAAATTCCAAAGACCATTCTAAATTATGATACGGATAGGAATCGTTTCCCTCCTCTTTGGAATGTCAGCCTCTTCACCTCCCAGATGTCAAAATGCCTTTTACCAACTGGACTCTGAAATGCTGATTTCATGGAACATTGTTGGTGTGAACAGGTGGAAGCCAGAGGGGCTTCTGGCCCATCCTGGTTTTTTTGGGGAAAAAAAAAAAACAACCGATCATTAAGCCAGCCTCCCATTCATCCTGCTTACTGGTATGAAGTTTGAGGTCCAACAATGGTAATTTACGTAACATAGGAACACTGATACTGGTGTAGTACTGTGCAGAGAATATTGATGACAGGCAGAAATTCTGGCTTTGGGCTTTGCTTTTGGTGACTAGATCTGAGGTCCTTTCCAGCTTTTTCCATCAGTTATATGTAATCCTGGACCTAAGCTTGAAAATGGGTATTGACAAATGTTACTCTCTCTTTCTGCTGGATGAGAGTTGAGGCAATGTAGCCTTGCGTCAGCAACGCCTGTCTTAGAGTGAAGAAACCTGGGGCAGAATCCCATCTCGGACCCTTCATAGCTGTGTGACCCTTAGGCGAGTCGCTTTCACCTATCGGAGCCTCCCTTTCCTCATCTGTAAATTGGGGGAAATCATACCTGCACACTTACAATGCAGGTTTGCTGTAGGGGAAGTCTTTGGTAAACCTTAAAGGTGCTATGGAAATGGGAATTGTTAATTTCGATAAAGGAATTATTATTAAGAACAATAGAAAAGGACATGATTAAGAAAATAATCATCTGCTCTTATTCAAAAGCACCCTAGGAAGTTTGGTCTCCCTGGAGAAAATTATATAGTGCTGAACTAACTCTAGGAAGCTTGAAGGAGGTAAAAGCAGATGGTGACTACTGATTAGCTAGGTAGCCCCTATTAGATGTTGTAATGACTGGGCAAACTGGAGGCAGAGGAGGATTCTGCCACCCACACAGCATTTTGTTTCTTGCAGCTCTGCAAATTAAAAAAAACGAAACCAAAAGCTTTTAAATTCCCAGATCTGCAGTTCCAATGCAGCTGAAAATCTTATAGAATCTGAGCTTTTCAAAGACGTACAGATTGCTTTGGGAAGAAAAAGTATACACTCCTTTTTGGTTCTGCATTTAAAGCTCTCCCCAATATGTCTCCTATCCATTAGTCCAGATTTATTCTGTATTATTCCTCTCCATTCTGTCTCCCAGCAGAATGGGACTTCTTATTGGCCCCATGCTTGAGATGCTCTCCTGCTTCCCTCCATTTGAGCATCATTTGATGTACCCCTCTTGCCATGAGGCTCTCAGAACCGCAGTCCCAGTTTGTAGTAAATTTCCCTAAATCTATATTGACTGTATATAGACTTTGATAGACTCTGTGCACATTCTGTTTATCCTTTTTTTCTGCAGTAAAATATATGTTTATTGAGAGCGGGGACTACTTTTATTTGTTTTTGCATCACCAACTTTTAAAAAAAATTTTATTAAAACTTTTTATTCACAAAACATATGTATGGGTAATTCTTCAACATTAACCCTTGCAAAGCTTTCTGTTACAAAATTTTCCCCCCTACTCCCCACCCCTCCCCTAGAGGGCAGGAAATCCACCACATGTTAATTATGTTAAAATACTTGACAAATCAAATATATATGTACATATTTCCAAACTTATCTTTTTTGTGCAAGAAAAATCGTATCTACAAGAAAAAAAATCAGATAAAGGAAACACAATGCAAGCAAACATCAAAAGAGATCATGAAAATGGTGTGGTCCACATTTAACATCCCTCTCTCTGGGTATATATGGCTTTCTTCACTGAACAATTGGAACTGGTTTGAAACATTTCATTGGTGAAAGAGAGCCATGCCCATCAGAATTGATCATCATATAGTATTGTTGTTGCTGCATCACCAACTTCTTAATGCCATGTTTATCAGTAACTACGTCATAAGTCCTTAATAATGCTTTTGGAATTGAACAAAACAGAATCGAATTTCAAGGGGCCATGGAAGTCATCTAGAACCATTGCTTACCCTTAAGTCAGAAAAAATATGCATATTACATATATGTATATTTATAAAACTCAGACTATATATTATCTATGTACATGTGTATATATATCTATATTTCTATCTCTGTCTATAGATATACACAGAATTGTGTATACAGACGATCCGCAGAAGAAAATTTTCTTCTAGAATTGACTAAGAACTTTTGTAGATGGTTTTCACTTGAACATCCTCATGATCTTCTGGGTTTTTTGTGTCCCATCATCTCTGTCTCAGAAAGTACCCTGACATCCTACATGGCACATCTCATTGGCTTTGTATTATTGTTCAAAATGGTAGAATGAGGATAAGGTTTTTCCTGGGACACATATTGTACCTTAAACTAGGACATTACTGACATGGCTCCTTCCCCCTTTGTTGTTAATATTTTTATTTCATTTTTGATTCTGCCTAAAGGGGTAGTAGATGTTCCAGGATTCCATGCTTGAAATTAGAAAGGACAAAGACATGGAAGGGGTCCAGTCAATAGGTCCCCACCCTGCCCTTTGGGATCTTAGGCTGCTGCTATGACTAGCAGCTAGAGAATGTCTCAAGGAGGTAGCTTAGTAGGGAGAGAAGGTAGTAGGTGGAGCCTGCTGGGGCTAAAAATAAACTGAGGTTCATATAAATATAATTAGCCTGTAACTATGCAAAAAGAGAGAGACTGAGACTGTCCTTCATCTTTCCCCTCCCTTTCCAAAAACTTCTGTCATTCCACTTAATGTAACACACATTAAGTTCAAGCTTTCCAAAGATTTCTTCGTTCCCAAATCAGTGAACTTTAGGCCATCCCCTGGAGCATTGAACCCTGAGAAGGAGTCCCTCTTCCTGGATATTCTTTGCTCTTGGGTCTGTCTGACCATTTCTACCTAGTCTCCTTTGCTTATTGTTATCCATGTCTGCCTCCATATCAGAGCTATCCCCCATGGTTTTGTCCTCTTGAAACCTCTTTGCTTCCTTCTCTCAGTGATCTCATCAGTTTCCATGGATTCAATTATAATCTCTGCACATGACCCTTAAATCGATAGAACCAGCCCAAATCTCTCTCTGCAGCACCAAGCCTGTATCACCACCTTCTTGCTGCACATATCTTCTTGGACTTCATGGATGTGTTTCAAATTCAACATGTTAATTTATCTCTTCCCCCCCCCCAATTTAGTGTTTTAGATTTTTATTTATTTCTGTCTTATGGAGATCTGTTAACTGTACCTCATAGTAATTCCACACATGCCACTCCAGACCAAACCTTCCCTTATGATAAAAAAAAAACAGGCTACACCCTCCCCCCCAATCAGAAGTGACCACATTTGACAACATATATAAGTATTTTGCCCTTGTAATCATCTTATTCTTTGCTGTGAGGGAGTGGGTATGTTTCATTGTGCTTTCTGGGATCTTAATTTAAAAAATATATATCAATTTTTTTTAGTTCTCAGGTTTTTATTCTTTCCCTCCCCAATGCCATTAAAAATTTAAAAAACCCACTTTGTAACAAATATGCACAGTCAAGCAAAACAAATTCTTTTATTAGTCATGTCCCAAAATGTATGTATCATTCTGCATCTGAAATCTGCGTCACCTCCATGTGAAAAGTGAGAGATGGGATAAGAATTTGAATCCCACTCAGCTATTTACTGGCTGAAAAAACCAGAGCAATCCCTTAATCTCTCTCACCTCCCAATTCCTCATCTGAAAATGGGGAGACTTATGCCTGCAGTACCTCCTTAAATCACAGGATCCACACAGGATGATTAAATTAAAGCCCTTTATGTAAAGCACTCTGCAGACCTTAAAACGTTAAATAAATGCCAACTGTTATTATAAAGCAAAGCCTTCCCTGACCACAGTCAGTGATTACTTTTGAACCCTTGAGACTGATCTCTGAGGTTTTTTCCAGCTCTAGGTGATATTATTTTGGGATTAGAAAGCCCAATTTCAGGACACAGGTCTCATAACTTTTCTATAAAGGTTGCATCATTTCGATTTTGAGGAATTCTTCTAGAAATGGGAAAATACCATTAAGTTATTCAGTCCCCACATGCGCAGTGAGAACCGTATTCACTTCAACACCTGTTTGCTTGCAAACATGCCTACCAAGAAGGAAGGGTTCAAAAGGAGGAATGGAAAAAATCTATCTGCTTTTGGCTTCAGGAATAATGCCTCCAATAGGTTTTTTATGTTTACAGTTGAACAAATCTTTAAACAGTTAAGACCTTTTCCTGCCTTAGGTTTTAACCTCTTGAGTGAATTTAGTATTTAGTTTTCACACTAATTTTAAAATCTCAGCATTTCTCTCAAATATTTTCAGTTTCAGTTTTGCAGAAATGTATGACAGCCTTGAAAATCTTGGGTTTTGTTTTCTCTTTGTTGTTCCTAAAATGTGAAGATGTACTTTAACAATCATAATTAGAATTCTAATGTCAAGATGTTCCCTTTGGATCCAGGTTTAGAATCTGTGATGTACGTGTTCTTTAGATTTGCAGGGTTTTTTTTTTTTAACCACAAATTCTCATCTCATGGATGATAAATTATTCTGCATTTTTATATAATAGAACTAGCACTGGATTAAGAAGTCAGGAGTCCCAAATTCTAGTTCTGGCTGGTACTACTTATTAGCTGTCTGAATTTGGTAATTAGCTCCTTTTTTTCAGAGCCTGTATTTTTAGCTGTTAAAAAGAATGGGTACTATATTCTGTGCCAGATTTGACATAAATGAGGTAACTAGTAGCTACTTTGTAAACAAGTAGATACTCTAACAGAGTCAAAGATAGCATGTATATCTCTAATGGGGAAACTTGTTTCCTAGATATGTGGAAGAATAAGGTGGCCTAGACTGGTAGTTCAAGGACATGATGGTGGGGATAGAACTAGCCTCGAAGATAGGAAGCTGTGACAAGTCTTGCCTCTGACTTACCACACAGATACTGCTGTGTGACACTGGGCAAGTCATTTTAATTCCCTGGGCTCTAAGCAGCTTTCTGAAGACTGTAAATTGCAGAGATGGTGCCGAGCTACATTGGTGAAGGGATTTCCTCACTTAGAACTCCTTTATCCCACTACTCCTATCACTTAACCTTAGTGGCACCAAGTCACTAGAATATCCTCAGTATTTCTATATGTTACTTAACAAAGTAAAGAAACAAGAGATAGAAAGAAATTCCATTTAAAATAACTGTAGACGAAAATCAAATATTTGAGTGTCCACCTGCCAAGACAAACCCGGGAACCATATGAACACAATTACAAACCACTTTTTATGCGAATGAAGTCAGATCTAAACAATTGGACAAATATCCATTACTCATGGGTAGACTGTAGAATAAAAATGACAATTGTACTTTAAGAAAAAGTCACTAGAATAAAGCAAAATCTATCCCCCATCTCTGAAAGAAATGAGTGAGGCAAACTGGTTTTGTGGCAAAAGATCATCTCCATGGGACTAGAGTAACGGAAGCAGAGTTGGGGTTAGATTCAGGAAGACGTGTATTTGAATAGTAAGTATCTCACACTGCCTAGCTCTGTGGCCCTGGCCAAGTCATTTATCTGTTCTG
>JAJPUD010001185.1:107786-129313 GCA_023553655.1 Myrmecobius fasciatus | reverse complement strand
CCTCCCTCCCTCCCTCCCTCCCTCCCTCCCTCCCTCCCTCCCGTCTCTGACTCTTTCTGTCTCTATCTCCATGTCTCTCCTGTTTCTTTCTCTGTCTCTCCTGTTTCTTTCTCTGTCTCTCCTGTTTCTTTCTCTGTCTCTGTACCCCTCCCCCATTTTATATGTGAAAAAATGTTAAGTGACTCTCCTAGGAGTACATAGATGGTAAATGGCAGAGGCAAGATTTCCACCTGACTCTCCCTAATTCCAGGTCCAGCATTATATTTCCTTTCCCTCCCTTCTCCCCATTGCACTTAGGGCAAACTCTTTGGGAGAGAATGCTTCCTTTCTTCAAGCCTAGATCTGAAAGCTCTCTCCATTGCTCTCCGCTCTGCTCTTTGCCAGCAGCACACATGTCTGTCTCTATAATGGCACCTACCAAGTTTGTTGCCTTGGAGGGTATGTAGTAATCTATGCCACTTGGAGAATAGAAGAGGGGAATGAATAGACGAATAATTGTTAGTTGGGTTTTTTTAAAGGCTCTGCTCTGCGTTGATGGTATAACATGGAAAAAAATGAGCAGAGGCAGAAATAGGGAAGTCTGTTAGGCTGAGCAGAGTGGGAGGGAGGGAACAGGAAAGGAGCAAAGAAATCGTAGGGAAGACTAGAGGATCCTGGATCTAGAGCAGCTAAGGAAGGGATCTCAGAGGCTGTCTGATCCAGGCTCCTGATTTTACAGACTTTCTCTTGTGCCAGGCTTTGATCACCGAGAGGATGGCTGGGACCCAGGGATTAGACAGCCCCATCAGGGAGGCGGATGCAGTTGAGGCAGCAGGTCCTAGCAGTTAGCAGTATGAGGAAGTCCAGGAAAGCAGGCAGCCATTCCATATCGGGAACTTGAGACAACTTGTAGACAACTGACATACCTCGGGGGAGGGGGGCAGGCAGAGCAACAAGAGCAGGGGAATCTGGCAGCAGGCAAGGTGGGGCTCTAGACCAGCAGGTGGTTAGAGTCAAGGGATCCTGGCAGAAGGTAGGATGGACCCAGGACTGGGGACTGGGGTTCAGAGGCAGAGAAAGATACGAGAAGCAAGGCCATCTCCCAAGCCTAGAGGAACCAGGGAAGCAGAGGGGAAACTGGACCAGGACTTGTTTGTTGGAACAAAGGGTTAAGTGCAAGGATTGCAATTTGGGGAAATTACAAGGTCCAGATTATTTGTCCAGAGAGAAAGATAATGTAGGAACTGCAACCACCTTAGAAGGCCAGGGGAGGATTTGCAGTCAGACTGATTAGATGCTGATTCATTGAATTGTGGAAACAGGGGTCTCTAAATTTCTTCTGCCAGTCTCATGTGAGGTGGGACCTTTAGGTGGGGCTAAGTGACCCAAGCTGAAAAAAATGGATGGCCATAGAGTCAAGAAATCTATTGTCCTTATGGATATAGGATGATGTCTGTCCTGTATTATTTTATTGCTACTCTGTGAATTTCATAAGTAGGCTTTCCTGTTTAATATTAAAAATATGTAATGGCTTTTTATTGTGGTCCTCCATAGGAATCTCATTAAAATTCAAGTTTTCCCAAGAATTTTCCTAAAGAGATCTATATTCCTGTTTTTACCACCAAGAGAGATGTTTTTCATCTATTTTGGAATTTTTCATATTTCTAATTTATTTATGCCATTGGCAGGGAAGCTAACACAATGGTCTTTCAATCCAGCGTTTGGGCTCAAGACCAGATGCCTGCTTTGGAATGTAAATAGAGTGAAATATGTAAATAGACTAACTGAAAAAGATAGTGTTATGGAAACAGTAAATAGAATGGTAAACAATAATATTCAGAAGGAAACATAAATAGAGAAGTTTGGGGAGATAGACTGAATGCTGCTTGTCCAAGGAAATGTAGCTGGTAAATCGAAAGCGATTATTTACAATTCATTTTATCATTCATTTATTAGCGGTTAGGATTGTTTTTCTTTCTCTACACATCGAAAGCTGGCCAGGATGACTATAGCTGAATTCAGGGTTGGCCTGTGGCCTCGGGAAATCAGTATCGAATGAGATAATCTTTGTAAATCACTCTTCACAGTGCTTGGCACATAGTAGGCTCTGTATTCATACTAGTTGTTGTTATGAAATGTGCTCCAACCCCAGTGGCTTAGTTCATTCCTCCTCACCATTCTGGAGGGGGGAGTGAGTGTGACTCAGTGAAACCTCTGGACTTGGTGACAGGGTCTTAGAGTTCTGGCTGAATAACCTTGGCTAAGCTGTTTCATCAACTTCTAGGGCTCTACTTTCTTATCACTCAGTGGAGTTAAGAATTCCTCTTCTGCCAAGCTCACAGGGCTGGAGGAAGATCTCAGTAAAGGTTGTTTTGGGTTGGTTTGATTTGGAGGGTAACTATCTGAAGCTGCTTTTGAACTCACTTCTTTCTAAGTCACCAGAACTCTTTTTGTCTACTCTGTGACATTTCACTTGTACAGTTTCTCCTTTCCCCTTTTTTTCTCTCCCCCCTTCCTGTTTGTTGTAAACAAGACTTTCTTTTGCTTGGCTATTGTTTGTAGTAGAACCAACAGTAAAAATCTTAGCATTTGGGAATCTTGTCAAGGACTAGTAATTTTCCACGAAATGTTGATAAGAGCATAAAGGTACAGAGTTCTTCAATTTTCTTTTTTTTTTTTAGACTCCTATTTTTTATTTCATATTTTTTGAACTAGTGTTAAAATAATTACAAATATTTGTTTTTAAGGCACATTAAGGCCAAATGCTGGCCCTTTGGCCTTCTTGTAGGGGACTCCCAAATGCCACCTTCTGACTCTGCCCATTTTTGTTCCCCTCTCTCCCGGTCTCTGGGCTTCTCCTCCTGCAAACTGCCATCCTTGGGGATCATTGCCTCATCCTAACATCATTGCCTTTCTTTAAGGCCCAACTTGGGTATCACCTCTTCTGGGAAGCCTTCCATGACCCTCCCACTAGGTTTATGGGAGCTCTCCTTAAACTCCCCAGAGCACTTTGCATATATCTTTTTTGCACTTTCTACATTCTGCCTTGTAGTTGTGAGAGCAGGGACTGTTTATAATTTCATCCTTAGTGCCCAGGATGGTACCTGAGAGGCCACTAGGTGGCTCTGCAGTGGCTAGAGCACTGACCCTGGAGTCAGGAAGATATGAGTTCAAATTTGCCCTCATACTTAAATAGCTGTGAGACTCTAGGCAAATCACTTAACCCTGTTTGCCTCGGTTTCTCATCTGCAAAATGAACTAGAGAAGGAAATAGTAAATCACTCCATTTTCTTTGCCAAAAATACCCCAACTGGATTCATGAAAAGTCAGATATGACTGAAATGACTTAACAACAATAACAGTACCTTCTAGTAAGTGTGTAATAAATATTTGTCGAATTTAATTTAATAACTCATGGTAAGTTACTAAGTTTGTAGGACCTAATGTATAATATGATATGAGTTAGCAAAGCTGATCTGTACTTTTCTCATTAACACTCAGATCACAGACTTCAGAATAAGAAAATGTTGTTAAACTACTATAATCTGTGATGCATCTGTGTCAGGTGGTGAATGTAAACCCAATATTCATGTCACTAAGTTCTTGTGGTCAATACTGGATCAAGTTGATTATAGACACACAGAGGGATTTTAATTGCTTGACATTTATTCCTGTTATTTGAATCCAATTTCAAGAACATCTTAAATCATGAAGTACAATTCTTTTTGAACTCTGCACCAATTTACAAACACCCCATGAGCTTAAGTAGGTAGAAAATTTATTCAGAATAACATTCTTCAGGACGTACTCTTTCAAGGCTTTCTATCCAGAAAGATCTCTGAGCATCTCTACTCTGGTGATCTTTTGGAAGAATGGCTGGATAGGTGCATGGGTAGGGGGAGTCCCATGAACAGGGCTGGAAAATGAGCTAAGTAAAAGTTGGGTCTGATGGTAATTTAGCATTTTTGATGACATAAATGAGCCAGAAGCCTAGGGAGAGCGGTTGTTTCTGAGACCTTCTTTGGCTCAGCTCTTAACCTATGGAGTTGGGAGCATTCCCCCAAGGCCCAAGAGTAGGATGGTCACAAGCAGAGGAGGGCAGAACCCACAGAGACATAATGCCTGGAACCTCTTGGGTGTTTAAGGAACTACCAGCCCTAGAAAAGCCAGCAAGACACACATACTTCAAAAATGGGGTTACTATTTTTGTGCAAAGTTTTTGTGCAGACTCCTTGACCAAGAGACAGAGTTGCAAGCTGGGCTGAGTGCTGCATAAACAATTGTAGTAACCACACATCAAAGGAGTGGTATGTTCTTGGCCTAGCTGTGCAAAGATTGTCTCATTGGACATACCTACACCCACCTGGATCATTGTCAGGAGCCTGATCTTCAAGTAGGAAGGGCCCTGATATCTAAAGAAATACGTCTGCATGCTGAGTACCATTACACATAGCTTGTTTACCATTTTCTACAAGTTGAAGTTTTCAAGTACCTTGCCACCAGCGTTTGCTGCACAGAAAACTCAAGCTGATGGAAAGATTCTAAGGGTAAACTACTTGAGAAACATAATATTTAAAAATCCTAATGCAATCAGTGCATTTCTTGTATCGGAAATGCTCGCTTCATACATCCACATAGATTCTCAAGGACCCATGTGGACTTCCAGTTTCTCTTAGTCTTTCTGTTCCTGGCATCTAGCAAAATGGCTCATATGTAGTAGGTGCTTGATAAATGCTTGTTGGATCAGGCCATGCTAGACTGAAAACTTTTCATCTGTACATGAACATATAACGCTTTCAAATCGATAGTGTGGGTAGATGGTTGTTTCTGTAGAGAGGAGGAGGGTTTGGAGGAAATTCTGAGAAGAAAATACATTTTCCAAAGAAGGTTTCCAAATGTGTCCTGAACAATGGCAACAGCATTGTTGGCATACATATATGGCCTCCAAATGGAACAGCACTCATTTGGATGTCTCCATTCTTGGGTGTTTGTCAAAAGGCCAGACTCATTATATTACAGTCACACCCCATCTTATAGCATCATATTCTTATCCTGCAGCTGTTCATTTCAGTGAAAGGGATTTGACATTTGCTTTGGGGATGGGGGGAGAACAAGAATGGGAAAGTATGAAATTTCCAGTGATCCTTTAGTAAAGGAGTGATAGCTCCCGGGACAACCCAAATATCTGGGGCCTGCGCTATGTCACATTTTGGCCAAATGGTATTTCAGGTCAATGATCTCAATGATTTAGATACTTTCCAAAGCCCGCCATTGTAGAGAGAGACAGTAAATCCTTAGTGATTCTTTTATTGTGGCCCAGAGGCTTTCTCCAGAGCCTGGAATGCAAGAAGGTTAAGCTGTGGAGTGGGAGCCCTGGCAGAGCCCCACTGTGCTACAAAACTTATAAGCATGGACATAGTGAGGGGCCAGCCAAGTACAGAAGTATTCAATGGCGCCAAGAGGTTGCCCATAGGTGATGAATTCTTCATTGTGGCAATCTGTTTTTCATTTTCATTTTCTAGAAGTTCCTCAGCACTCCACTTTGCTTTGGGTAGGAAAAATCAAGGGACATGGCAATTGAAATGCTCTCCTATTGGTCTCTCAGACTTATAACTTTACCACTTTTAGGAAAGTACAGAAGACTAAACAGGGCTTCCTTTCTTCAGTTGGCCCTCAAATTCCATATACAGTGTTATAGTTGTTTCCTTTCAAGGAATTATACTTTCACTGAATGAATGACTACTTCATTTTGAGTGTGGATGTAGTCAATCAGTAACATCATTGAATTAACGCTGAGCCTGGGTAAGCAGAAGCTACCACAGAGCAGAGCAAATAGATACTAATCTAAGGAAATAATAACTACAACAAAACTCATAACAATAGTTAACTTATGATGGACTGTGTTTTACAAAGCTCAGCATAGGGGAGCTTGATTGCCAGAATAACCTGGAAGTACCTCAGGCATAATCAAATCTCTTTTACTGTAACCATTTTATAGATGAAGGAAATGAGGCACAAAGAAGTTAATTGCTTTTTTCATTTATTTTCTAAAAAATTCTCTTTTTTGTTATGAACTTAAGCATCAACATACATGAACACTTCATTGTACAAAGGGGAACAAAAAGAATCATATATGAAACCAAGAGTTCCTATTATATACCTTTTTAAGAGTGTAAGTAATTCAACATGATAGTAACAAAAATGTTTTGTGTTCCCTTTTGAACGTTTTTCTTCATTGTATTTCAAAATATTTTGAGTGCTTCTGTCATTTTTATCTCTATTGCTATTCATAAATTCATCCTTCCCTACCCCCCATACACAATCAAATTAGAGGCCGATAGGTACAATCAAGCAAAACAACACATTGACCATGTTTGAAAATGTACATCTCAGTCTGCACTTCTAGTCTGTAAGATGCTTCTTTATATCAGTCTTCTGAAGTCATGACTGGCTAATTAATCAAAGTTAAATAGACTTTCAGAGTTTTTTTTAAAATATGCATTTTATAAGTTTGTAAGTTTTCTTTTATGTTATCGTAATCATATGAATTCAAGTCCTAGTTTTGCAAAATCACTCTGCATCTGATCATACAAGTCTTTTCAGGTTTCTCAGTTTTGTTGATTGGCCATAGTAGAAAGCATGCTGGACTTGGAATTAGAATACCTGGTATTCGGTCATGTGAGGCTTTTAACGAGCAAGGGTGATGGGCAAGGATGATATCGATGGTTGACTGCTTCCAAAAAAAGTAGAGTTCAGACATCCAAGAACTTATTCAATGTAACTTTTACATAGACCAAAGACGGTGAAAAAAAAAATAGAAGCTCGTCCTGTTCTTGAAAGTTGCTCCTTGAATTCAGGAGCTAGATTTTTTGATTGAGGTTATCTGTATTTTAAGATATAAAGGAAACTGAAGGCTCTGGTTTGCTAGTTTTCATCTCTTACAATACCAAATACAGGAAGTAGTTGAAAACGACCAAGAAAGGTGGTTCAGGAGGAAGGAAGTTTACTGAACCAAGACACCTGGAAACATTAAAAGCCTTGATGCAATTTGAGTGTTTAGAAAGTTCCTCTAAATGTATCTTTAAATCTGTCATCTGTTTTTATAAGTTATTGCATAGAGCTAGTGCTTAAAAACAGAAGGAAAGCAAGTATAATATAGATGTATAAAGAAAATACAGATATTTGGAGAAGGAGGTGTGAAATGATGACTAATTTAGTTGAAACTTGTTTTTCTTGTCTGGGGACATTATAACTTGATTATAGTAAAAACAATTAGTTTGATTTTCCGACTTCCAGGCATGTATGAAATTCCACTAAATTCAATGTTATAAACAACACCCCCTCCCAAAAAATTTTGAAATGGCAAATGTTAGAGTAGATTAAGTGGTTCAACGTAGAGAGCCTCATTTCTGCTTAAAACCTATGCCAAATGATTTGTCGTCTATGGTAAGGAAATGACACTAGAATTTATAAGATGTGTTTGGAAGTGAATTGAAACCCTCCTACCCAGCTAGACTACTTTTTGCCACCTTTCATAGGGTCGTCTCAGCTTTTCTCTCAAATTTCAGTGCAAAGTTATTTTAGCCTTTTCAGTAAGTCCTGTGGAGATTATATCTCGAAGGGAGCCTACTTATTTCCTCTGTATCTTCTTAGTGAAGTATTCAACTACCTTGCTACAGTTATTTTTTGGTAAGGTATGATGCCACCTGGAAGTCCTCCACTTCCTATTTCTCATCTGAATAGTATACAATAATCATATCACCGGTGAAGGGCCGAGGCCATGAATGTGGCCTTACCATGGTCCCTGGCGTCTCCTCATGATGGCCATACCGGACTCCACTTAAGTTTTACCCAGTTGTGTAATGTTAGACCTGAAAGACACTTTAAAAACAGTTTGACCCAACTTCTTCACTTTACAGAGGAAAAAACTGAGAGGCAGAGTGGGGCAGTTATTTCATTCACCAAACACATATTAAGCACCACCTGTGTATAAGGGTATTGTATTCATTGCTGGGGATATGAAGATACATATGTAACACAGACCTCACTGTCGAAGATGGAAGGTAAGCTCCTTGAAAGCAGAGGAGGTTTGCTTGTGATTTTTGTCTCCTTGGTATGTGGAGTGTGAGAGATACTTAATGCTTGTAATTGATCTAATCGGAGGAGAACATGCAAGAAAATACTGGCAAAGTAAGGAGAGGGATAAAGGAAGGCATCTAGATAACTTGCCTGTGTGTACTTTGGGGAGGAGCTTATTTCCCCTTGAGGAGTACAGAGGAGACAGGGATCCGGGAGAGCGCTTCAAGAAGGAGTTGGTACCTGAGGTAGGTCAAATCTAAAGTCAGGTCTGCCCTCATAGGGGGACGGTGATTCTCGGATAAAAATGTTTCTTGTGGATAGGTGATATTGTTATGGCATAAATAGCACTTCGCTAGAAGAATATAGAAAAGGAGAAAAAAATCTAGCATGTACAAGTGAATTCACTTAGCCTGCCCACCTATGTATCCAGAAGATAAAATGATATCCTTTTGTTTTTAATATTTGTTACCGAGTCAGATGATCAGGCCTCTGCATACGTGGACAACTAGACAACCAAAAGAGCTTTGGAGTCAGCCTAAATTATTTTTAAGGTTCCTTTCCCTATCAAAATGGTATGATCTCAGAAGGTCCATTCAGAATTCAAGCCGAGAAAGGTCAGACTATGCAGATGGGGACATGGAGATATAGTAAAATTGTTAGAATAAATACTTTCATTAAGATTGACTTTTGTTAGTAACCCTATTCCTTAGCTGTCGGAACATTCTGAACCAGAGATATTAACTTATCTTTAAAATATGCAGTTGCACAAAGGACCAACTAACCCTCTGTCTTTCAGGTTTTCATTTCTCTGGGCACTTCTTCTCATTTCTCCAGAACATGCTACGCCATGAGAAGGACAAATTCAAATGCCAAGGTAAGCGTGGTGTGAGATTTTGGCAAAGAGTTAGGAGGACAGGGCAGGGGGGGATTAACAAATTAATTATCATTTTAAGGAAGCTTCTGGCTAGAAATGGAGTCAGACAGACAGACTTTGCAGGACTGCATTAGGATTGACTCTCGGACAGCAGTGTTGTCCTGTAGCTTGGAGGTTCGTGGTTCTGGAGCTGGTGGGAATCTTAGAAGATGCCTAGCCCAGCCTAGCCCATTTTACAGAGGGGGGCAGTGTAGACTCAGATATGGGAAACGATCCTAGCAAGCTAGTAAGTGGCAGAGCTGGGATTTGAATCCAGGTCTTCTGCTTCTAAATGTAGCACTCTCTGCTCTACCATGCAGCCTCCCATGTCAGCTAGCTTATGGCCACCCCGAGAGAACATGAAGCTAAGTAGGACCTGGCTGTTACTCTAAATACTGTCCAAAATGAGATCCATTCTCAAGTGTACATTTTGGAAACAGAACACCCGAAAGTCTTGCACGAGATCAGTAGGGAGGTTAGACTCGGTTAAAATGTTTTATTTAATTGGGAGTAGTACCAAGTGTTCCCCCAGCTGTCTGTGCACAAGAAGCTGAAGCAGCAACTCAAGTGTATTAGGGGAATAAATGGGGCGGATTCAGGCAAAATTTTGCCCATGATTCAAGCTTCTTTTATGTATAGATGTGCATATGTATATATGTGCATGGACATGTATACTGTGGCTGGTGTATGCATGTGTGTTGTGTGTGTGTATATCCATACAGGTGTACATATGTGCCTGTATATATAGAGATACATATATAGATTTGATAACTATATTTTGATATAATTGGCTTCATTTATAATCCTGTTTTATTTCATACACTTAGAAAGATAATTCTAGGCTTCACAATACCCTCAGCAGAGTCTGTCTGTCTGTCTCTGACTGTCTCTCTCTCCCTCCTTCCTTCTTTCCCTCTCCCACTCTCTCTCCCTCTGTGTGTGTGTGTCTCTCTCTCCCCCTCTCTGTGTGTCTGTCTCTCCCTCCCTCTCTCTCTCCCTCTCTCTGTGTGTCTGTCTCTCTCCCTCCCTCTCTCTGTGTGTCTGTCTCTCCCTCTCTCTGTCTCTGTCACTCTGTCTCTGTCACTCTCTCCCTCTCTCTGTGTGTTTGTCTCCCTGTCTCTCCCCTGTCTCTGCCTTTCCTCTCTCACTCTCCCGCATACAAATAAAAAACCTCTGCTTATAACTTTAACAGTAAAAGCATAAAAGTCCATGTTATATAAATAGAAGACTAAAATAATTGAAACACTATTCTAGACTAAGGGCCACATTTCCCAAGATCATCCTGTTATCCCAGTATCAAAGGGTTGAAGGACCATGAAGTTCTTTCCGGCCAGGTGTGCTCCTGCACACACATATCTTGGGCCTTTCAGGATGGGGCAGATCCTCTGCCCCCAGCTAATTTTCAAAAGGAATTCTTTGGGTTTGAGGCAGCCCAGAGAGTGCTGTAGTTCACACACAGGTAAAGCTCTGAAGTCCTCCCCCTGCACTTCCTGCCCTCACCCACAATATGTGCAATATGTTGGTGTGTTTTTCACTCAAAAGTAGCTCTGTGAGAACTCTCCATGCAGGACTGAGGTAAAGAGATTTTCAGTTTCTCAAGCTTACAGGTAGTCTTCTCTGAGACCAATTTTGTTACAAATGGCCCACCAAAATTTTAAAAAAGACCACCACCGCCTTGTTGGCTTAGAAGTAAGGAGAGTGAGATGGAACATTTTTCCATCCCCAGAAGAAATGTGAATTTTTTTTATTGTGTAAACATCACAGCAGATTGTTGATGATAAGTAGCTGTGGGACCTTAGACTTGACTTTTCTCATTTGTGAAAACTGGGAGGCTTCATCAGAATATCTTTGATTTAGAGCTGAAAGGAATCACAGAGGACATCGAGTCTAATCCTGTCCTTACAGAAGAGGAAACCGAGGCTGGCAAGGCTTTGTGACTTGCCCAGTGTCACCTGGGTAGGGTGCGATTCAAACCTTTAGCTCTAACACTAAAGTGACTCTCCTATTATTTTACTCACCTAATGTTCCCAGAATTGTTATCTACAAACACTTATTGAACATGTCTTATAGGAGCCTGTGCTAGCTACTGTGAAAGAGTACTTAGGCTATAGTTCATAAAGATGAGTGTAATGCCTCCTAAGATGTAGTCCCTGGCTCTCAGGAAGCTCAGATTTTGCCGGAGAGATGGGACATAAGAGAATCATAAAATCTGAGACTCTTAGAGTCCAGGGCAGTCTGTGATTAGGGCCTGTATGCTTTATCTGGCATTAAAAGCTATGAAATTTGAGAGGCAAGAAGTAATGGACATAGGCCGGAACAATTGGGTTGGTTTTGTGAAAGAGGTAGAGACTAGCATTCCCAACACTTTATCAGGTTTTCCAATCGATCAACAGCTCCCTAAATCTTCGGTCACCAAGCATTTACTAAAGCACTTATGTGCCAGGCACTGTGCTAGGTATTGGAGGTACAAAGACAAAAGCCCAGTTATCTCTGCCCTTGAAGAACTTACGTCCTGTTGGAGGAGACGTGTTCATGTATAGTTGTATGATGTATACATTTTGAGAGAGATGATCAGTAGCTGAGAGGGCCAGAAAAGGCTTCATGTCGAAAGCTTGAGCTGAGTTTTCTCGGAATCCTAAGAGGTGGAGAAAAGGAGGGAATACTTTTCAGGCAAGGAGAGCCAGTACAAAAGCACGGTGGTGGCAGATGAGATCTATGAAGGAACAGTTAAGAGTTAGAGGGCCTGAAAGGGAATACTACACAAAAACGTAGGTTGAGGCTGGGTTGTGAAGGGCTTGAAATGCCAGATTGTGTATCTGATCTCTTCTGCATCAGTCTGTCAGCCATGATGCTCGGAGCTTATTGCTGAAGCTCTGGTGCTATCTACTTCTTGGCAGTTTCTTGTGAAAAGAGAAGGTTTCTGAAGCTGTCGGGATGGTCTGTGTTTCCAGAGTGAAACTTTGCTGAGCTCTTTCACCTCAGCTGTTGAGTAACACAGTGATGGTCCTGCTAGATATCCAGTCCCTGGTCCTTAGGGATTATAGACTCAAATCCGATGAAACTTTTTTCAAACCCAGTTAGATCCCCAGATGGCAGGTCACATTTATTACACCCTTGTCATCCTTCTCTCTTGCTCCGTGTTACCTATCTGCATCTACCCTGTGCTCGGTCCCAACTGGCCTGCTCATTCTTTCCTGAATATTCCCTGGTCTTTCTAGCTCCATAATTATAGGAATGCCCTGCTGCTATGATGTCACTGCTCAAGCCTGCCCTGTTCCAAAATAGGTTATTGGTTCACAGCAATCTGTTCATAGTATTTTCTTATCTAGGGTTGGAGGTACAGTTGCATGACTGCCATTTCCATGACTGTGACAAGGATCTCACTGATCCCACTTTTCTCCTCAGTCTGACACATTCTAGATCACCCATCCTTACTGAGGGAAAAACACTTCTTGGTGCTCATTAGATTCTGCAGGATGTTTCACCAGGGAGCTCTTATAACTCCACCCATGAGGATTGAATGCTAGTTCGGCAGAACTCTTCCCTTGGGCTCTCCTTAGAAGCCAAGGTGCGAAACAAGAACTTGGATTCTTGGAGTCTTTCCATGGCATTGCTTTTCCTCGTTCCCAGAACTCTAGGCGTGCCTGGGCAATCACCCAGTGGGAGCCCAAGGAACCAATGGTATTATAATACCTTCATTCATTCATTCATTCATTCATTCATTCATTTATTTATTTAAAGCTTTTTATTTGTATAACATATGTATGGGTAGTTCCCCAGCATTGATCTTTACAAAGCTTTCCATTACAAATTTTATCCCTAGTCCCCTCCCTTCCCCTAGATGGCAGGAAGTCCACTACATGTTAATAATGTTGAAATACTTGACAAGTTGTGCAAGAAAAATCCTATCTACAAGGGAAAAAAAAAGAAAATCAGAGAAAGGAAACACAATGCAAGCAAACATCAATAGGGATCATGAAAATGTTACGTTGTGGTCCATATTTCATATCCCTCTCTCTGGGTGTATATGGTTTTCTTCAGTGGTCAGTTGGAACTGATAATACCTCCATTTAGATAGAGATGAACATTGTACGTCCTACCACACGGTGCTTCTATCATCCGCCTGTTCATAAGATAGTTTAGTGCTCCGTAGGCTTTCCCCACTTTTAATTAAATTAATTTACAAATAATCCCAATGGCTTCAAACAATTTCTCAACCTCTGACTTACCCAAATGGGAGCAACAGGTAGGTGATGGTGCCCAGAGATGTCCAACAGTGGTCTGTGGAAGGCAGTCATTCTGGTTTTCCTTAAAATGGACATGCTCCAGAGCTCAGAATAGGCTGGGGAGGAGGGGAGTGGGGACAAGTGGCAGCTTCTCTCCTTAGTGCAGGTGGTTCTCTCCCATATATGCTGATGAATCCTAGAATTGTAGAGTTGGGGAGAAGCTTAGAGGTCATCTAGGATTTTCTTCACTCTGTTTTCACTTAAATCGTATCTAAGCAAGTCTCAGTTACTAGAAGGTGTTAAGTATCTGTAACTATGTTCTGTTTATTACATAACTCTCCATGGCTATGTTCATTTGAGAATATGATTTACTGAGGAAAGGATAGTTAGAAGAGAAGTCCAACTCTGAGTTTCTTTTCCTACTTGCCACAGTGATGTAGGCCATGCTGCCACATCCTCTTGGTGCCCTACCGCTGATAGGAATGCAGTGTGAATAGATTGGCACGAATCAGTACTGTCAGCCTGGAGTGACCCAGCTCCGCCAAGCTTCTAATCTTATTTCCATAGTCTTGGCTTTATCCTCTGTTAAGTGAAGGCTAAGGGCCCCTCTAGCTCCAGACACCAAGAAAAGGGAGCTAGCCCTTAGGGAGGTAGTGATAGAGTCCAATTTTGCCCTGTCTATATTTTGTTAGCCCCATACTCCTCAGGTGAATATTCCAGTGGCCCATCCTGTTTCATCTAATGCTCCATCCATTCCCACAAGACATGTGTGCTCCCTCCCCCACAACTTAGGGTGGCCATACCATGCCCCTCTTCTCACCCGCTATATTGTTCTGAGTAAATTGCCCTGTCTCCTTAGGCTTTCTCTGTTTCCTGGGGTCTTCAACAAACTAATCCCTGCATTAGCAGTGCCCAACACATGTGATTGGAAGATTTTCTTCACCCTGCTCGGCATTTAACAGTGACCTAGAAAGCCCCACTGCCTTTGTTATCTAAGCCATCAATTCCTTGAATAGTGGTGATTTCCAGGTGGTCCTGGTGGGAGGGGAGGCCAATGCCACTGCAATTAGATGGGGCCCTATTGGGAGGGAGGACCTCCAATTATACTCTGCAGGTGACCTCTTAACCATCCTAGATGTAGGGCCACCCTGTGGTTTAGCTCTGATAATATAGTAGACAGTAAAGTATGTTGTCTTGCTGGTGCGACTGTCAGATGGGAGCATTTCACAGGGTGAGGGGAGTGCCTTGGTTGCATGCGTGGGATGGGGCCCAGATCTTACCTTACCCTGTAAACATCAGTCGGGCTCTTAGAGTAAACGTCTTTCTCAAGGAACGATGAATCCACAGTCCTAATTTCCAAGTGTTTTAGAGGAAAAGCAGAATTTCTTCTTTGGACTAGAGTTGAGAATGATAATACAGGTGTTTGTACCAAATACTCTTCTGATTTTAATCTGCATCCACTCTCTTTGAGAGGCATTGGATGGAGTCCTCTTCATCTCTTTCTCACTTTTTTTTTAGCTTCTGTGTAGCCTTGTGGTCAACGTGTTTTTCTAAGCCTGCTCTGCATCCTCACTGTGACACGTGAGCACAGAGTGGACCTTCAGCTGAATCTATGTCCCAGTATGGGCATGCATTTTAGTCAGTTGTGGCTTGCAAAAGAAATATCCCAAGATGCTTTGGTTTAATAGTTGACCTCATCAGGTTTCAAGGCAGATCCAGACCTGCCCTAGCCTGCATTACCAGTTGCCTCAATCAGAAAAGCCATAGGGGATTGAAGTCCATACTGACTCCCATTTAAACTCAGTATACCTCAAAAGATCTTCAAATGCATGCTCGTGTTGCTTGACAGCAAAAAACCTTCATTTTATTAGCCCTGCCCAGCACTTGGCAGAGGGTAGGCCAGTTGACTGGCTCATTGACTTCGTTTTCAGCTGCTGCCCACATATGAGTGATACCTCTGAGTTAGGAGCCCCACATTCTTGTCCAGGTTCTGTTATTAATTTCCTGCGTGACCTTCAGCAAATCACTTCCCTTCTCTGGGCCTGAAGGGATTATCAAATTAGGGGGTTGGGCGAGATGATCTCTTCTAGAGTTGACATAATCTAATATCTAATCTTCTATCATCTTCCTCTCTGGTATCGTCCACAATATGACTTCCATAGCCCTTGTCATTCTGGCTTTGGCTCACCGGTTGGGTTCCCCACATCACAAGTTGTTGGTGTCTTTGCAGGTAAGGGAAATCTGTCCAGCCACTAAGTGAGTCTTCAAAAGGGATCTCCCTTATTGTCCCTGTAACTAAATGGTGTCTTGAGACTACAACTCCTTAGAGTACACAGCACTTAAAGGATGTAATTATCTTTTCAATTAGAGAGTAGCTCCTGGCTCAAACGGAGCTTTGCTCAAAGAACAGCCCCATGGAGATTGATTCTATTCCATGTGATCATAGTAGGCACAACCCCAACGAATTGTTTACCAGACAATATTCACCAGCATCTGTGGTTTTCCCCATTGAAGAGATGGGGGGTTTGGGGTAAATCTAAGCCTATTAGCAAACTCTGCTTCTAATGAGCATTTTCCCCAGAAGTATATGTGTATTTTTCAATTAGACACATTAATTGAAGAAGCTTGTTCCCCTGAATTAACCATGTGGCTGTTCAAGTTGAAGGGTAGGTTAGTTGGGGTCTTGGCTGTGACTGATAAAAATCGAGATCTCCATATAAGATTTGGGAAAGGTCATGGTGGCTTAGTCCCAAATTTCCCCAGAAGAGCTGGTTTGGGTTTTTCTCTACCACAGATGTTTCCATGTCTCCTGAGCATGAAAAGGAGGGAGGGGGGTCTTCTTAATTCTGAATTCTAGATGAAGGGACACAACTGATGTGTTTCCTTAGACAAGACCTAGAAGACAGGTGTAAAGCCACCAAAGCTATTACTGGGAGGAAAAACTCTATACCTTTCTTCCACCACTCTCTCTTCAGAGACTTCTGATCTTAGCCCACATCCTAAGGAATCGGCTGGACCAATTCCTTCTGATGTGTCCCTTTCAGTGACATAATGGACCTTCACAAAAGTTTAAGATACTTTAATCTCTCTCTAGTCTGTCCCACCAACGGTCTAGCCCATATCCCTCATACCTGCTGTGTTGCAATAGGCTCAATGTTTATTTCCTCCAGTCCATCTTGCACATTGCCACCATGATAATTTTAAATCACTACTTTGTGTCATAAATTTACAATGGCTACCATTTTCCTCCTGCTTATATGATAAAGTTCAGATTTCTTAGGCAGGAACCTTTCCAGCTTGATTTTTGACAGTTCCCCATGCCCTAAACTCTACCTGGGACCCATCTACTGAATAGGCAGTAAGCATTTATTAAGTACCTCCTGTGTGCCACACAGCACGTTAAGCATTGGGGATGCATAAAGAAGCAAGGCACAGTCCCTGCCCTCAAGGACCTCAAACATGCCATTGCATCTTCCTGTCTTTATACCTTTACTTCAAACATTTTCCCCAGTTCAGAATGCCATCTTCCTTCTCTCAGTGAGTCTGAAATGTTCAAGGCCTAGTTGAAGTCCTTCCTTTCTAATGAAGTACTTCCTCACTATTGTAGGTCGCATGGATTCCTTTCTGCTTTGGACTTCATGTACCTACTGAGTTCAGAATAGCTGTATTACTTATCTAGTATTTGTTATATATTAGTTTAGAAGGCATAGTCATGTTCTCTATTTCCCCCAATGTTTGGGGTTGAAGGAAATTCATTTATTGGGGGAAATTATCTGGCAATGGTAGGGATGAGTGCAAAAGAAAAGGTACCTGGCTTTAAGGAAAGCGAGCAGCCACAACTTCCTGTCTGGTGTCACCTGAGAGAATGTGAGCTGCTTTAGTGCTCTTTTTAAATTTTGATTTGTTTTTTACTTTAGCGTTCTTTTAACCCCAAAGTAACAGCTGAGACTGAGGGAATCTTATTAAGCAGAGGAGTTTTGGATGAGTGTGGTCTCGTTCTCCTGTGATGTGGAAAAATGCCATGGGGATTTGGGGAGTGTCGCCCTAGTTTGATCACAAGTGTTGATGGGATTGTTTATTACCTGATTGAGTTCATTTCTCTTCTGTTTTAATTCATGCCTTTTGCTTTCAAATACACGTCATTTGATGTTGTCTGGCATAGAAATGGATTGGTGGGATCTCAAGTTGTGATTAGGAATTGATGCAATCCCAGCAGTGCCCTGAATCTGGCTATACCTGAGAAGAGAGTTACATTGCCTTGCATTATCATTTAACTTTCAGTGTGTCTTGGCTCCCTTTATGAGACCCACAGATCTCTGAAATCAGGGATCATGTCATACTTCACTGTCTACTGGCAACACCTAGCACAGAGCCTTGGGGAAAGTAAATAAGTAATGTTTGTTGAATGAACAAAGTAGCTTTAAATACAATTTTAAGTAACAGCAGTTGACAGTTAAATAGTGTTTGAAGGTTTACAAAGCATTTTCTCCCATCAGCCCTGCATGGGGAATTGTATAAATATGATTATTCCCATTTTAGAGATTGGAAAACTGGCTCAGAGAGTGGTGTTAAATGACTTGACCACTGTCAGAACTAAAAATATCAGAGGTAGGTTTTGAACCCAGCTCTATCTTGCTCCAATTTCAACATTCTTTTCGTTATACCATAATGACTTTCAAAGTGAGCAAAATAATATATCTAAGCTTTCTCATCTATAGGTGACAATGAAATGGGCCAAATTCTAAGAGATCCAAGTGTAGCCAGTAGTTACTTCAAGAACTAAAACAAATGGCCCTGGTGACTGCCTGTTTATTCTGGCATACTCTGTAGCTCACTCTATACGTTGTAACAATTCCCATTTTAATTTGAGAGCTGTGGTTTTGGCATCTGAAGATATGGATTTTGAATCCTGGCACTATTGCTTAACTAGTACTGTGACCTTAAGTAAATCATTGCCCATGTTTGGGCCTCAGTTTGCTTTTCTGTCCGAGGAAAGGATTGGATTAGATCTTCTTTAAGGTCCTCTGCACTTCCAAAGCCTATGCAAGTGATACAAGGTGATCCACTTGGCAATGCCAAATACTCAAGCTATTTTCTGTGTGTAATAGGGTCACACAGTAAATTTGGAAGTGCCGACAAAGGTGACTCCTTTGATTGTGATCCCTTGCAGAAGCAGCTACTGTCACAGACTAATCCTGCTTGAAATGTGTTATGGGATCACAGAGTCTTTCTGGTTTCTTTTTTTTTTTTGGTTGTTTAGTTGTGTCCAACTCTTTGTGATGCCATTTGGGGTTTTCTTGGAAAAAAAATTCTCAAGTGCTTTGTCATTTCCTTCTCCGGCTCATTTTGCAGATGAGGAAACTGAGGCAAACAGGGTTACGTGACTTACCTAGGAAGTATCTGAGCCTAGATTTGAACTCCGGTCTTCTAATTCCAAACCCAGTGCTCTATCTACTTTGCCACCTAGCTGCCTAGTTTATTTTATTTAGAGTTTTTTAAAAAACATGTCAGCTTGATTTGGGGCTGATAGGATATTTCAAATGTAGTCATTTTCAGTTTGGAAGGCTCTTCTCTTCATGGAAGCAATGACTGTTGGAGCAGGGAGGGACCTTCAAGTTCATCAGATACCTTCTGGCAAAAGACAAAGAAGCTTTTGCCCATTCCCATTTGGTGTTTGTGTGGCTTGGTTTTGAGTTTTTTTTTTTAAATTATTATCCCTTGGAGGAATTCTGAGGAATCCTTTAAAGATTTCAAAGCAACACCCAGTGAATTCATGAAAGGCCGATTTGTTTATACCTGTTGTGCATAAAATCTTTCACATTTTCCATTAAGACCCGCAGATTCAAGTTAGTTCCAAAAATTAAAATAAATAGACCTATAGGCTACTGAAATGTCCTGTTCATTTAGCGTTTGAAAGTGCATCCAAAATGTAGGTTTATGCTTTGAAAGATGCATGTACAGATCTTTATAAAGCTTTTTTTTATTAGAAAATCAAATAGGGGGAAAAATCAGTGCTAGAATAAGAAAATGGAGTGGAAAAACCTCTTCCATCTATTGGCAGTTGCCTAAGAAAGCCAGATTCCCAGAGCATTTTCCTGTCTACTCTGAAATACCTGTCTGTTAAAATGACAGTCACAGGCCTGCTCAGCTTGCTTTTTTCTTCATCCAGCAAGTTGCAAGGCCTGAGCAACTTCAGAAAAACAAGGACACTATTTTCTCCCATCCAAATTCAGGGACGAACATGGAATGACTTAACATTCAGCCACCCCGAAGGCTCCGTGCAACGGTGCTTTACTAAGTAAATAGACCCAGAGAGAAATCAATCATCTTTTCAAACAGTACAACTGTAATTTTTCATCAAAGGCCTTTTATAAAGCCCCCTGTAGTAGTTTAGTTCATGATGCCATCTTGTGGTTGATTGTGGGAAAAGCCACTTTTTCCAATTCAAAATTGAAAATAGATGTATTATTTTCTTTTTTGTTTTTTAGATGTATTATTTTCAAAAATGGAAAAATATTTTATTTTTTTCTTAATAAATGCATATTCATTTATTCCAGTTATCTTGAAGTTTAATAGGCTACTAGAGATCTTCAAGCAGAGCCTGAATGACCACTCATCAATGGTATGCATAGAGAGGATTTTCAGTCCCCATCTGAGTGATTTTTGAGTGATCTTTGGTGATCTTCCCTTTCTGCACTTCTGAGATTTTGCAATTCTTTTTTTCCTCAGTAGTATTGTATTTTTCCAAATACATGTAAAGATAGTTTTCAACATTCATTTTGTAAAACTTTGTGTTCCATATTTTTCTTCTTCCCTTCCTCACCTCCCCCCTTCCCCAAGACAGCAAGTAATCTGATATAAGTTAAGTATGTGCTATGCTTTTAAACATATACCCACATTTGGAAATTGTGTGCAAGAAAAATCAGACCAAAAGGAACAAAAAAAAAAACAACAAGAAACAAACAAAAAGGTGAAAAAGCTATGCTATACTTCAATCCACATTCAGTCTCCATAGTTCTCTCTTTGGATGCAGATGGACTTTCCATCCCAAGTCTATTGGAATTGGCCTGAGTCACCTCATTGTTGAAAAGAGCTGCGCCCATCAAGGTTCATCATCACATAATCTTGTTACTGTGTACAACGTCCTCTTGGTTCTGCTTACTTCACTGGGCTCTAGTTCACGTAAGTCTTTCCAGACTTTAGAAAAAATATTTTCAAAAATACTTGTGAGTGTCCCCAGATGGTAACAGTGCTTTTTGGCATATAACAATAGACCTTAGAAGAGAGATTCTACCAGGAAAAATAATGAGTGGCTGACAAAGAAAAAGGATAGAATTCTAGATTGAGCCATTTTAAAGAAAGTTATTTCCTCCAATACTATTATTGCTATCACCTTTTTAAAAAAGCGTGCCATTTAAAGACTTGAATGGGGTTATCATTTGTATCAGGGAGGGTAATACCTATACCATCACCATTAACTGCTAGGATTTTAGGATTTCAATAAAGTTCCTTAAGGATCATCTAGTCTAACTTTTTCCTTTTTTATTTTTTACAGAGAAACTGAGATTCTGCAGTTTAATAACTTGCCCATTATCATTTAAGTAGTGAATAGCAGAACCCAGAATTTTAGGCTCCAAATGCCATGTTATTTCCTCTACAACCCAATCTCAGATTCATCTTATTTAAGAGATTCTTAAAATCATTTGGGTGAGTTTCTGGAAGGTGGGAAATGTGTTTTGCCTATTTGCCTTTTGCCTATCTTTTTGTCACTCAAGATCTTAGCACGATGCCTGGAACATAGTAAATGCTTAATAAAGTAATGCTCCTGCATTTGTTGCCCGGATCAGACCACATCGAGAATATCGTGTCCCTGTGTGGGCATCACATATTTAACGATCACATAGCTAAGCTGGAGAAACCCATAAGATAGGATTGATGAAAGTCTGTGATATACATGAATCAGAGAAAGGAAATGGGGATGTTTAACTTGAAGAAAAGAAAGCTTGGGGGTGGTGGGTGGGAGGAATATGATAGTCTGTAGATACTTGAAAAGTTGTCTATGAAATGGGAATTTGACTTGTTCTGTTGCCTGCAGAGGAGCAGTCGGCAAAAAATTGCAGAAGGACAGAGGATGAACTAGATGCATCATGGAGTCTGTGATTCTATTATGGACACACTTCCCAAAATGGAGAGAACCGTTACTGGCCAGATCAATGAAGAAAGACAGCTGGGGTCATGGAAAGAAAAATTGGACTTGTAATCTGAAGACCTAGTTACTAAGTTAGTCCATAAGTATGTTTTAATTACCTACTATGTGTACCATTCCCTGT